>JZKD02S2180007.1:0-31135 GCA_000966675.3 Picea glauca
AGTTGACCTTTGACTTTTTCCCTGTTTGACTTTTCGGTCAGAACGCGATATCTTCTCCATACGGACTCCGTTTGACATAAAAATTATACCACCGGAATCGGGAAGACGAGCCGGATGCAATGGTATAGATTTCATCGAATTCCGAGCACTTTCATTTTTGAGCATTTTTCATGCCCTGTCAGTCTTCTGAATCCGATTTCGGATCAGTATGGATTGGTTGGACAAGAAACATGTTGTCCTAGATTGCTACAACAAGACATTCACTTGAACTGATGAGGAAGGGAAGCAAAGTAAATTTCAAGGGATTCAAAGGTCTATATCCATCAAAGAAATTTCATCCATGTAGTTTGATGAGCCCCATTATTGTCCATTCCAAAGGCTCATTTTTGGCACATTTTCCCACCATAAAATAATTTAATATTTTCTTTTGACCATATTTAATAGTAAGTCTTGGGTATTTTGCATGTTGCTTAATGAATGTCTATCGAGGTGGATTTTTGTGTAAAATGTACTTTTTTTCTCTAATGGTTTTGTCAAAAGATGTATATTCCATCAACCAAGTCGAACTTCAAAAGTAAGGGGCGCCAACACCCTAGAAATAGGGGATTTTGTCTCCCTTAAGGAGTTGTCAGCGAAAGATCAAGGGAAATTGTCCCTACCTACCTCCAAGAGTGCTCTTTGTGCATTAATGACCACTTTTGATCAACAAGAGTTGAATATATAGGGCTAAAGGGATGAGATCCCTCATTTACTCATTCTTTCCTTGATTTGGGAAGGGAGGTCGAACTCTCTAGCTATATATAGACCTCTAGTATAGGAGAGAATGGGGGGAGATGTAGAGAATTTTTGGAGAACATATTGTATGGAGATTTTGTGAATACTTGTGTTGAGAACTCAGAGCATTCCTGCTCTTGATATATTACTAATACTTATGAAATAAAGATGGTTTTGTTTTCAATCCATTAAAGTTTGTTTTAGGCTCCTTGTGCTTCTTGGGTAGGGCCCATCCAAGAGGGATCAAAGACCCTGTTACAATTTTTGTAGTTTTCATGGATGTTAGATAGTATTATATTCTATTTTCAAGTTGAATATAGCTTTGCATGATTAATCCCAACTTTTGTTAAGATTATCATTAACTAGCTAGTTACACAAGCATCCTGTAGAAATGTTCAATAGCCTTTTGGAGCACTCTTAGGTGCCTCCCAAGACCAAGAACCTCATATTCACTCCATTTATTTACAGTCTAGCTTTGTTCATACTTTTAAAGACTTTCTCTATCTTTTTTAACCTTATTTTGATTCATGTAGGTGTTTCCTGTAGAAATCTCTTGCAGGTTTGTTTCAACTTCATATTTTGATTTAGCTTAAAAAAAAATTCATGAAAGCATCAATAAACAATAAAAAGATATTTAAACTGATATTGATCAAAGGGTTAGACAATTAGCTTGTTTTATTTATGCATCAGTGTAGCTTTACTTCTATTGCAGTTTTCTATCATAGCTTAGATTGAATTCATCTTCTTGCCTTTAGTGTAATCTTCTTGATTCAGTATTATTTAATGCAGTTAGAATAAGTTATTTCCATGCAATCTAGATTAGTTGTGTTTTCATATTGGTTTGTTTCCTTCAAGCAATAGTTCAACATTTCTTTCTGTCATTTTATTTTCTTTCACATTTTCATCCTTTGATAAGTTTCAGACCTTTGCTATCAACAAGTGCATATTGCATAGATAATGCGTAGCACCTCTTAAGTTTGTACGAACTTCGGGTTGAAAAAGTAAAGTAGTAATCCAAGGGTACAGTAAATTATTGATGATATTCCTAGGGCCATCACTTTTTGGCATCGTTGTCGAGGAGGTGTTGAAGTATGCATGTTATTTTCTTTATGCTTTCTTTTGTGTGACCTGAAGAAGTAAAAAGGATACATCAGTCACAAGGCTAACTTCACTATAGAATTTTTGTAGTGTAACTACCCAAGTGCTTTCACTTCGTGTGAGTATTGATAGCTCCTTGTCATGCTCTTTTTTTTTCATTATATAATAAATAAATAAAATGTGTTTTAACTTTTATTTTTATTCCATTAATGACTAGACCTAGAGATAGGAAAGGAATTTTATTACCAAAAACCCCCACCGCAAAAACAGGTCCAAGCAATCTAGATATTGGTCCTGAAACACTAGAAAGATTCTTGGAAAGGAAAGATAGATAATTTGAAAATGTTTCCAAAGAGAGTTGGTCCTTACCTTGTGCCATGGTTGGTGAAGAAGAGATGGTAGAAATATTTGAGTTCCCTTTTCGGGAACCCAATGGAGAAACCAAGATGAAAAAAATTAATCTTTATGCCTTACCTCATTTTCATGGGCTTGTTTCTGAAGACCCTGAAACTTTCTTGTTTGATTTTGCAGTTATATGTAGGACATGTGATTATACCACTAATGAACAAAAGATCAAACTTTTTCTTTCTACCTTGAAGGATTCATCTCTAAGATGGTTTATGAGCTTGGAGGGAAATAATATCACAACTTGGGATCAAATGAAAAATACCTTCAATGAAAGATATATAGACTATTGTAGAGAAAAAGATACAAGGGATAATATTTTTAGAATGACAGAAGGAACTAATGAATCTCTAGAAGACTTTGAAGACAGATTTTGACTAAGCGATAAGAGAGCTCAAAATTTCACTCTGGACGAAGACTCACTCAAGTTTGTCTTACTCAGAGGGTAAGAGAAGATCTGATGGAAACATTGAATATCCTATCCAATGGAGACATCTATCAGTTGGATTATGATGATATTAAAAAAATATTCAAGAACCACTCAAGGTCCTCAAGAAAGAAAGGTGGAAGCAGTAGAGGTTTGGTATCTCAATCTTCTAACCCTACAACTCATATAAAGAATGAATTAGGAGGATTAATAGAGGACATGAAAACTGATATTTTATACTCTTTAGCCATGCAAATTGATACTTTGCAAATCAAGAAGAAATAGGAGGAAGTTGAGAAGACATTGGATGTTTATTGTCCCAAATGCACTAAAAAGCATCCTAGAAATGAGTGCCTTTTAGACCTTATAGGTGTTTGTAGTATTTGTGAAGAAAATCATCCAACTAACAAATATCATTTTCCAATATTGAAAGCTACATTTCGAGGAGCAGAGGAGAATGTGGAACCATTATACTTCATCAATCAAAGGAGGCATAGATCACCAAGACCATTCCAAACAGGTTTGAACTTCAATCCTTCTCAAAATTTTAGTGCATATAATTCTCAAATGTTTCCTCAACCATGGTATAACCGATTACCTTGGTCCAAATCCTTGGTAGTACCAAGGACCTCCAATTCCTCCTCCATAACAATATTTTCCCAACATGCCACAAAATCAATGGAGTCAAACTCCACAAGTATAGAAGCTACAAAATTTTCAACCTGCATCACTGCCTCCTCCTCCTCAACCTAACAACACTACTAAAAATAGTGTTCCTCCTAAACAACCTCAGTTACCTGCTCAACCTTCTCCAAAACAACAAGCAATTTCAACCTGTGTACAACAATGATACAACTTATCAGACTTATTCCTTGGAACTACAAGAGATAAATCTTAGATCAAGAAATATATTACAACAACAACCCAAGCTCATAGAAAGTACATAATATGAGAAATAATATATTACCTTGCCCCAACCTCAAACTCCTCCTTACCCTAAAAGATTACAAGAAACAAAGACTTATACATCTGAGGAAAAAGAACTTTTAAGAGAACTTAAAAATGTGTGCATAAAGATATCGCTCTTACAAGCCCTCAAAGATGTGTTCATTTTCAATAAATGTGCCAAGGAAGAATGCATTAGAAGACCAAGAAGGAGAAGAAAATATGCCCCTACCATAAATGTTATAGGACAATTAGTTGACCTTATGCTTGGAAAATTGATTGTACCTAAATACTTGGATCCAGGAAATCCTCTAGTAAATGTACACATCAACAAAACCCTAATCCAGAATACTCTTATTGATCTAGGGGTTGCTATCAATGTTATGACTAAATATATTCTACTAAGACTCAACCTTCAGATATTTTTAAGAGATACCCATGTTTTCCTTCAGCTTGCAAACAAATCCACAGTCAAACCTGAAGGCATGTTGGAAGACATCATAGTCTCCATTAATTATTGGGAGTACCCTATTGACTTCTTATTCCTTCAACCCAAGTCGCAATCCAACGAATATCCTCTAATTTTAGGAAGGTCTTGGTTGGCCACAACAGATGCATACATTGGTTGTAGAGCGGGCAATGTGACTATAGCTAACGGTCTTTTGCAAAAGAAAATTGTTATTTATCCTCATGCCCAACCTTTGATAAGATAGAATCTACCTATGTGGGTGGAAGAGGAAGAGGACCTGACACAAGAAATTGTCTATCTCATCTATACAATCAATGCATCCTTGATTGATAGTACAATTAATGAGGACACCTTCCTTCAATTTTTTCTGCAAAATCAATATCCACCTGAAGTAAAAATAGAAGGCATAAATAATGATAACCTATCTGAAATTTCTGCCGAAAATAATAGAGAATTATGGACAGATTTGTTCATTGTTGAAATATAATATCCCACTATCGAAACCACAGATATCAACTCTGTAAAAACACATAAAATCAATAATAAACTTGCTAGTCATCAAGAACAAAAGTTATTAGATGTGCTGAAAAGAAATGCCGAAACTTTTGCATGGGATTATAAAGACATGAAAGGCATTCATCCTTCTATCTATACTCACCATATTTACATCAGGGAGGACTATAAACATGTTAGGAAACCCCAAAGAAAGATGAACCCTGCAATGAAAGATAGTTAAACAAGAACCTCAAAAGTTGCTAGATGTTGGATTCATATATACAATCTCAAACAGTGAATGGATCTCTCCTCTAGTTATTGTTCCAAAGAAGAATGGGAAATGAAGGATATGTGTAGATTACCTATAGTTAAACAAGGCCACCCAAAAATACCATTTTCCCCTACCCTTTATTGACCAAGTCTTGGATGTCTTAGCTGGAAAAAAATACTTATCATTTTTAGATGGATTTAGTATATACAACCAAATTCAGATCAGGACAAGACCACCTTCACTTGTCCTTGGGGAACATTTTCTTACAGAGTCTTACCTTTTTCCCTATGTAATGATCCAGGAACTTTCCAAAGAGAAATCCTCTTCGCATATTTTCAAAACTCATTCATAACAAATTTGAGATCTACATAGATGACTTTACCCATTATGGAAATAATTTTGATGAAGCCTTAGAAAATTTAGACATAGTTCTCCAAATATGTAAATAAATGAACATGTCCCTTAGCAATGAAAAATGTAACATGATGATGAATGAAGGGATTTTTTTAGGACATCATCTGTCATCCAGAAGAATTGAAGTAGACAAAAACAAAATCAAAATCATCTCCCTACTTCCTACACCTTTTAAACCAAAAGACATTAGAAGTTTCCATGGACATACAGGATACCATAGAAGGTTCATCAAGGATTTCAGTAAGATAGCTTCTCCTCTCTTTACCTTGTGGTCCAAAGATGTAGATTATTGTTGGACCTTGAACTTCCAACAAGCTCTCAAAACAATAAAAGAGAAACTCTCAATGGCTCATGTGCTACAATGTCCCAATTGGGATCTTCCATTTCACATTCACACCAATGCATCAAACAAGGTTGTAGGAGAAATATTAGGACAATATGAAGACAATAAGCTTTATGCAATCTATTTCATAAGTAAAAATCTTGCTCATGCAGAGCTCAACTACAATTTTATAGAAAAAGAACTTCTAGCAGTCGTCCATGCTCTCAATAAATTTAGACATTATGTTACAGGGTATAAAGTTTTTGTATATACAGATCATGCTGCTATTAGATACTTGATGAATAAACCTGACATTAATGGTAGGATGATTAGATGGTTTTTTTTATTACAACAGTTTGATCTAACAATTCTTGATAAGCTTGGCAAGCAAAATGTAGTTGCAAATTTTGTATCCAGGTTGACTAGTCCTATTGAAGAAGACATGATCAATGATTGGTTTCTAGATGAGCACCTATTTTCCATATCAACACAAACCCCCTAGTTTGTTGATATAGCAAATTATCTGACAGCAGGAAAGTTCCCTCAACATTTCTCCTATAGGGAGAGATGCAAGAATGTCCGGAAAATTTTAGCCTACACTTGGGTTGCAGGCTATTTGTTCAAACTTTTCCTAGACCAAATTTTGAGGAGATGCATACGAGAAGATGAGGTGCATGATATCCTCCATGCTTTTCATGATGAACCATGTGTAAGACATTATGCAGCTAAGATAATAGCTTATAAAATATTACAAGCTGGATATTATTGGCCAACCCTACATAGAGATGCTCAGCAATACACTTCACATTGTGATGAATGTCAAAGAATAGGGAAATCTACAAGGAGGAATGAGATGTCTTTACAGCCCCAAGTATCATTAGAGCCATTTGAAAAATGGGGCATGGACTTCATAGGCCCAATTGATCCTCTATCAAGGAAACAAAAACACATATTGGTATGCACAGACTATTTAACAAAATGGGTCGAAGTAAAGGCTATGAAGAATGTCACTGAATCAAATGTAGTTGCATTCCTCCAAGAGTGAATATTCTCAAGGTTTGGTTATCCAAGGGAAATATTCACATATCAAGGACCTCGGTTTACATAAAAACTCATTGAAGAAATCATGAAAGAATATAACATCTGCAATAGAAAATCAACACCCTATCATCCTCAAGCAAATGGACAAGTTGAAGTCACCAACCAAGAGCTAAAAAACATCCTCACCAAAACAATGAGCATGAACAAAAAAGATAGTTCAAAAAAACTCATAGAAGTAGCATGGGTATACAACATTACATGGAAAACTACAACATGGATTACTCCTTTTGAATTAGTCTATGGTAAGAAATCCATGCTCCCTATTGAATTTGAATATCATACATTGAGAACAACAACTGAACTAGACATGAATTTACAATCAACACAAAGAGAAAGGTTGAGCCAACTAAATGTCTTAGATGAGTACAAGATGCAAGCTCTCTTCAACATTGAAGTAATGTAGCAACAAAGAAAAGACTAGCATGACAAGAAGATTAAGTACAACAAGTTCAAATAGGGGGATTGGACTCTGTTATATGACTCCAGGTTTAAGTACTTCAAAGGGAAGTTAATGACTAGGTGGTTAGGACCCTACATTCTTGAGATGTGTTATGATAATGGTCCATTCCAGATTAGAACCACTGATGAGGAAGGAATACCCATACTAGTGAATGGATTCAAATTAAAGATTTACAATAAGCCAGTGACAAAAAAAGAGTTCACAACAATAGTAAGGAAACAAAATTTGGATGTGATTGATAGCAGCGATGCTCTCAATCCACCCCAATAAAAAAATATGAAGAAAAGAGAAAAAAGAGAATAAAAATCCTGGATGAAAACCTCCCAGAGGCATCTAGGATAGATTTGTGGGTGAAAACCTTCAATGGAGGCAGTCTCGGATATGAGGAATAAATGAATATACGCACCGAGAAAACATCCCATAGACTTGATGAGGCAAGGCATTGGTGAAAACCAGTGATGGCACTTCTGCCTTGGAAATATATATGTTTTGTTTTGCAGGTACCCAACACTTCATCACTGCAGCCATCTGCACAGAAATAAAATCAACAGTAAAAAAAAACTCAATAAGATAGTAAGTCATTTTCAATTTTCGTTCATCATCCATACATAACATTTTCCATTATCTCCATTCAATTAACCATGATTTTCATTCTCATCATTCATACCACTTTCCATATCCAATAATGTACACTCTACCCCTTTATTTCAATAAAAGCAACATTTCAAGTTATTCTATAGGATCAAGCTACATAACCATTTCTACAAATAATGGTAGGAAATCAAGAGTCAAGATCCACATCAACAATTCAAATGTTAATATTATTAAGAAAACCACCTTCTCCAACCATTTTTTCATCAGATACACCTTCATGATAGCAAAAATCAATTTCTACATGATACTTTGTATCCTATAGAAAACATTTAGCATGGTAGAAACAATTCTATGTGTTATCCACAATTTTTGTCATTGTGATGATGTTATGATGATGGAAAATCAAGCTCTTCACTAAGTACACTTTCCTGAGAAAAGTTACATTTGTCTGCTTCCAGAAATCACACTTTTAAAGAAGGTTCGCAGGTTATCTATATATTTGCCTGCGAGAATGCCTGATTCTCGTAGGCTTCATTAAGCTGGAGTGCGAGGGGTTCACACTGTACCTCATTGTCAGGGTGCGAACATATTCTTAAAGAGGAAAAATATAAAGTTCTTGAGCCTTCTAGAAGGGAATCTTTGAGAAGAATGAGTTGGCTAGCGAATGGTTATCTAAGTACTGGCTTTCCTGATATCTTGGGATCATTTCCTATCCAAGTAACTAATCTATCTTCTCCTATATATTGAGGAGATTACTCATGGAAAAGGTTAGAAGCAAACTAGAAAGAGATTGATTGGAGAATTAGTGCAAGACTGTATGGAGGACTGATGCTACAACAGATAGAGACAATAACAAGGTCATCAAAGGTGGTTGATTTTCTTCATGCATGAGCAAGTGTGTGTGTCAGAGCTTGGAGCCATCGAAAGGAGATCTACAACATCAAGGCTTAGGTTTTAAGTTTCACTTTCAATTAATTCAATACAGTAATATGTCCCTTTCCCATAAAGATTATGTCACTTTATTACATAATTCCTTGATCATATGTATAGATTAGCTATTGAATATATTGATCTTCCTTCACTTCGATTGGTTTGTACTGTTGTGGTCTGAACGGGACAAGAGCATTGGAGCGAAGATTGGAACAACAGAGACCTAAGGAAAGCGTTCATAAGGTATGTACATGATTCTAGTCTCTTAGTTCATTCAATAGGTTGAATCTAGGGAAAGTGTATTATTCTGTCCTATTTTGTTCTAGATCCAGGTGGATCTAGGGAGATCGGTTTGTGTCCGCACTCACAGATTTATCCTGAAACACTACGGGATGCTTTGTATCATGTAGAAAGATTGGAGACCATGATATTCCAATGCATTATATATCTGATCTTGAGGAGGATGTCAATAGAACCTAAAGAAAAATCACCATTGCAATTACTCTAGCCGCCTGCAAGAAGCAAAATTAATGTGCATGCAAAGGTAAACAAAGGTAACATAACTATCTATCCTCTCAACATTTAATTAAGTTTCATACATATCTCTCTATGTTTATTTCATATAGTCAAAAATTTATTAAGTCTATATGGTGATAAGAACGAGGACGTTCACGTCTTGTCAACGGGGGTGGCCATAACTCATGCCAAATTTTGAATTGGCATGTGGAGACTACATGGTTTAAGTGGTGGTTTGTTGATATGAGTTCGGAAGCATGAACTGAGAAATCATAAAAATATCAAGATGATTGTTGTGACAAGACAGAAGTCAAATCCGAGATTTGGGGGCACAACTCAGAGTTTAAGAGAAATTGAAGCACCATTTTGAAATTAGAAGAAAAAATGGGTAATTCAAGTTGTGTGGAAGAAAGAAGACAAGCTCACATGTGAGGAAGGAAAGAAAAACACTCGTAGTCAGAGAATTTGAGGATGCCACAAGAACATAATCGCTTTAGGTAGTTGTGAAACCCTAGGCAAAGAAAGAGCTCTACAATCAAAACATTTGCTACAATTATTTCAATCTTTATGATTTTTTAGACTTATGGGTAGTGCTAAAGGTTTTATGGGTTCTTGAACTACAAGAAAATTGCATCGTGTAGAAACCCAATTTTTCTCCCACAATCACAGTCCTGTAGAGCAGTTCTAAAGACAACCTACTCTCCTTGTGTTAAATTCTCCTTAGTTGTTGTCAAAGTGCTTATATTTACAGGACTATGGTTGAATCCTTTCAGCACTAGAGTTTTTGCGAGTCTTTGAAAACACATCCTATAGAATCCTGATTTACATAGTTCTTGTAGAAATATGTTTCTACAGTATCTATTTTTACAGGAATGGTTGTAGAGAAACATTCTAACCTAGGAATTGTCAAGAAAACCCTCAGTTTTCCTCTTTTCTCCGAAGCAAAACCCTTGCTGATTTTTTGTTATCACCATGTTTTCCTAAAAGCCAGCTCAATTTGTCATCCTCTCTAAGGAACATATCAAATTGAACATTCTACAGGAAACTGGTAACCAGTCTTTCCTCAACTCATCATACTTTACAACAATCATGGAAGCTGGATTCAAAAGGAGAGAACCAACAAATCCTTCTAGGGTTTATGATAATCCTGAGATAGTAGAATTTTTTCAAATATGTGATTGGTTGGGATACTTTGAAAGAATCAGAGGATTTGATGATGAGGTATCCATAGAATTTNATTTTCTACTTACTTCACCAAGAATAATCAAGCCAAACCCTAGTTGAAGATCCTCCATAATGAAGAATAGCCAAGATACACCAAAAATTGTCTCTCCAAGAAGTTGTGCACTAGTTAGTTCAGCCAATAACCCTTAAAGAGGGAAAAATTTCAGACCACACACTTGTTTGATGAGTTCATGAGCAAAAAATGAGAGTCGTTTCTCTCTATTTATACAGTTTCAATGACCTTTAATTAAAATTAGGCTATAAATAGGCCGACATGGACAAATTACATCAAAAATCCATTTTTTACATAAATGAAATTAATGAACCCTAATTTCATCTCCAAGGGTGGTGTCATGCCCTTCTAGGGTGACGTTAGGCCCCTGAGGTGGAACGTTAGGCCTCAAATGCAGAACGTTTGGCCTCTAAAGGCCCTGAATGCTGCCAGACGTGCCAACTAGCACACAATTTCCCTCATAAATGCAAACCTTGATTGGATGTCGTCTAGGGTCAAATGATGATGTCATGGGATCTCAAGGGTCAATGTCCTGGTGGAAAGGAAAGACCCCCTGGGTCTAGGCCTCCCAAAGTGTCTTGAGGGAAACCTCCTTATTTCTTCATGGTGCAAACCTCTGGTGTCTCTCTGCCCTTGGTTGGGGTCACAATATCCATCCGTGGGATTTCAGCCCCATGGAGGTCTGAGCTAATCATTCCCCCATATGTACCTATCCACCGAGCAAAGCCCTACATCAACAACAAGTACGCCTTCCAGGGGTTCATAAGTCATAGGGATCATAACAATGTCAATCACATCTAATAATCAAATTACCCAAACATGTGCATCAAACCCCCCTTTACCTAGACAAATGCTCAAAGACATTATGCAATTTAACAATTCAAGTCTGGAGAGGGTCTCAGGATGTCCTATTGGGATAATCCTACTTAAGTTTAGGGTGTTTCCCAGGTGAGAGCCAATCTAGGTCATGTAAGTGTGTGTGAGGTGACATGGGAAGTATTTGGGCATAGGGTGCAGTGATAAAAGGGAAATGTAGGTCTTACCTGTGGGTGCCTCTGTAGAGGGTGAGTTGCACCTTATCATGGATGCCATTGTTTCCTAGCCCATTCAATGTCTTTTATTCTTAGTCTTATTGCTTTTTCTTTTGTGCTTCAAGGGAAGAGTTTAGAAACATTGTCCTGGCTTGGTGACCAGAGGTGACAACATTACCCACAAGCATTTCACGAAGATGATATGGTTGGCTCGTGATGAGACCCCCTTTCTCTTGGCTATGCCACTAAGAGCCACTACCCTTGTTTGGTGACCAGATAGATGGTAGTGTCATACTGCTACATTCCCATGGTCCTAATAGGTCGACTCATGATGAGAGATCTCATCCACCAACTAATACCTTGAGAGTTTATTTATCTTACGGGTTCCCTTTTCTTACTGAGAAATTTTTTACTGCTTTCTCGAGAATCTGTGGGCAAAGCATCTCAAAGGTTTCATTTTGGATTTTAACTCTTTCCAGCTACTTTTACCCTCTAGGCCTTTAGCCCCTTCTTCCCACAAGACAAGGTGCAACCCTTCATAGTGTGGCAAACCCAATGCCCGAAAAAAGGTAGGGGG
The DNA here is from genome assembly GCA_000966675.3 of Picea glauca. NCBI lineage: Eukaryota > Viridiplantae > Streptophyta > Pinopsida > Pinales > Pinaceae > Picea > Picea glauca. The sequence goes on from JZKD02S2180007.1 coordinate 12,067, forward strand.
GGAAATGAGAGGAGTAAGGATGGAAAGTGGTAAGTATGGAGGGAATGGATGATGAAATTTCATAGACTCACCCAGTGGCAACCCATCCTAAAGGGAGATCAACTTACTAGGGCATCATTGTTGAAATATTGTAACTGCAAAGAGTATTCTATTTATTATTGATTCATTTACTTATAGATCAATCCCCTTTTGTGGATTGATCATTTCGGGGCTTATGCATGACCATATTCCCTTTTGTGGATTGGTCAAACCCTAATTATATCATGCTAATTAAGAAGTCGACCCCCAAGCCTAATTAAAGTGGTTATAACCACTAAGTGAAGAGGTCGGCCCTACTTGATGAAGAGACACCTCCCTAGTGCCTGCCAACTAGTATAAATAAGTGAGGAGTGTTCATCATTTGCACACTCACTCAAGTCACTCATCTAGTGCACAAGTTTGAAGGAAGTTGCAGTTGTCGGTAGAAGAAGAAGAGAGAGAAGCGCATTGCTCAATGTTGGATGTTCTCTAGTGTTTGGTTTATTATCTTGGCATTGTATTGGCAATCTATATTAAGGAATTTTTTGATGGGTTTTCTCCCCCATGAGGGTTTCCTAGGATAAATGATGTGTACGTTGTGATTGTGTATATTTCAGTGATCCTGCTTATGCTATTATTGTCTAGTAAATTGAAAAGAACTTAATAGCTTCTCTAAATTTAACATGGTTTCAGAGCTTGACTTAATAGAGCACCTTTCACTGGGTAACAAAAAACGTCATTGTTGTCGTACAAGAAAATTAGGGTCTTTTATTGGAAGAGAATTTTAGCCTAAAAACTATCTAGGGAAGTGTCCCATAGCCTAGAAAACTCATTGGCACCTTGAGCGCACATTTTCAGTGGCCAGAGCCTTCGGAAAGTGAAACCTTAGTTTTTGGCTGGTACCAGAAAACCAAGAAACCAAAACTAGTACTGAAAGTACTAGTTCAAAATGGCGCAAGTCAAGTTTTAAGGGGTAAAACTTGAAATTTTTGAAATCAGACTACTCGAGCCTACTTGCCTCAGCCCATCGCATCTAGTCCTTGGATCTGAATTCCATAATTTGAAAGTTGAAAAATTAGGGTTTCCTCATAAAACCCTAAGTTGATGTTGCAGTTGCAGTTACAGTTGTAGTGCCAGTTGCAGTTGCAGTACCAATTGCAATTACAATTGTAGTACCAGTTGCAGTTGCAGTACCAATTGAAGTTACAGTTGTAGTACCAGTTGCAGTTGCAGTTCCAGTTCCAGTTCCTTCATGTAAGTCGTAGCACCAGTTGCAGTGCTAGCACTAGTTGTAGTATCATTTGCAATGAAATTTTTTGTGAAGTCTTGGGACTGTTGTGTTATTGTCCTAGTGCACCTTACCCTAGCAAGATATTGTCAGAGGTATGTACTTACATGTGTTTAAAATGAATTATTCTAAAGGGTACTTGTAGGAGAAGGGATATTTTTTCATAGATCCAAAAGGATCTCAGATCCAACACATTCAAAGGAACAATGCACCTCAGGTATGATCATTTTATATGCATATATTTGTTATGACATTATCTTGACATCTAGGTTGTATGTTGAAGTTATGAACATCATACTAACCCTTGGTCAAATTAAAGATAAGGTATTATATTGAGATTAGAGTTTATTCTCTAACTTAGACTTCTATCAAGATATCATATTGTCTTAGTACAGAGGTTACTCTCCTTCTCCTGAATCAGTCTCTATCCTCTGTGATCAGAACTCACTTTTTCTTTCAATCCTTCCTCGGAATCGAGAGTTTCCACTCGTGTCTCTACATTTTTTGTAGGCCCTCTCCTTGCCCACACCGCACTTCCTTTCTTGCCTTCCTCAACAAGATTGTGTGTGGCTCCAAATCAAAGTCTGTGGTCAGGTCGGGAAGCCTTACAGATGGGCGGTCTACCCCATACCCTCATTAAATATGGAGGAGGCCTTCCCACCTACCAACCTAAATGTAATTCATTTCAGGTCAGAGGGTTGTTCTGATCTTGAGCAATTAAAACCAACATAGTACTGGTTCAATGGAGGTTAACACAACCATTCTGAGTACCCTCCACTGTCTTTTCATTAGCAATCATGGTATCTCTTAGCACATCCCCTTCTCAACAGTCATGCATCACGTTTCCACTATCTATTAAAATACCAGGATTTACATTCATCGACCTTCATACAAAGGTCCACCAAATCAAACATTCACACTTTGAATTTACCATAGTTCCTAGCCAATAAAGTTATATTTACAGACTGGGGGAAACATGATGTTACAATTCCCTCCCCCTTAAATGAATAATCGTCTTCGATGTTCTATCTATCAACATGATAGGTATGTACAACAGTAAACAAAATTGGATATGCTTGTTTCATGGCATCTTCCATTTCCCACGTAGACTCATCTGGGCCAAAGTGTTTCAATTTCACCTTGACTTGTGCAATGGTTTGGTTCCTGAGTGATGTTTCCTTCCTATCTAGTATGCATTGGGGTTCTAGCAGGAATTGTCCCTCTAGTTCCACCTGGATCACAAACTAGTCAATTACATGATTAGCATCATGTACATATTTCCTCAATAACGAAACATGGAAAACATTATGTGCCTTTACTGTGGGAGGAAGTTGTAATATACCAGATATAAAAAGTATGAAAAACAGAAATAAAATTCTAGTAATGTTAGAATATCATCAATATAACCAAAACAATCACCACAATAGCACTGAAATGATATAAGAACAACAACAGAAATAACACTTTGATTCTGGAAGCAATGTTCACAGGCCTCTTCGAGGGGGCAACCTCTAGTTGAGCAACGCTCTATTAGAATATTATCCAAGCTAGGGTTCTCATACCCTCGAATACTATTTATACTAAGTATGTCTATTAAAAGAAGCATCTAGAGGAAGATCCTTCTAGAAGCGGAAGCTTCTATTAGGTATTCTTACATCCGCCTTCTTCTATTTTATTGAAAGGCCTTATTAATATTGATCTTTATTACATCCGAATATATTGTTCTACCTATGTGCGGGTTAGGACCCTCATGTCCGCCCTCTTAAAAACAACCTTGTCCTCAAGGCCTAAGATGAGGAAATTGCTGCAGAATGGTAGTTGGTTCCCAAGTGGCATCTGCTGGAGTTGTATCTTTCCACTGGAATAACACTTCCTTGATGGTTCTCTGACGTAGACGACGCTCACGCTGGTCCAAAACTGCTTCTGGTTGTAGCCAAATGGATCCTTCTTCAACTAACTCGGGAAGGTTGGTTTGAATTTGGAACTTATCTCCAATAAACTTCTTTAAGCATGAAACATGAAAAACAAGATGTAGATTCGAATGGTTGGGTAAAGCTAACTGATAGGCTACTTGTCCCACACACTTGAGAATGATATAAGGACCATAAAATTTGGGCGCTAGCTTTTGAAAATGCTCAGCCTTGAGGGAAGTTTGTTTGTAAGGTTGCAGTCGAACAAACACCTGATCCCCTTCTACAAATTGATGTTCAAAGTGACCTTGATCTGCTTGTTGCTTCATACGATTCTATGCCATGACCAAATTCTCTTTGAGGGTACGAAGAATAGCCTCTCGAGCTATAAGTGTTTAGTCAACCACCTGGAACTTCGAGGCACCCAGTAAGTATGAGAGAACTGAAGGTGGCTTCTGTCCATATACCTCTTCAAAAGGAGTCATGCATGTAGTTGTATGGTATGAAGTGTTGTACCACCATTCAACTAGGGGTAACCATTGAGTCCATTGATTTTTCTTTTTCGAGGAAAAACACCTCAAATATGTTTCCAAACACTTGTTGACAACTTCCGTTTGGCCATCAGTCTGGGGATGATAAGTTGTGCTGAGATGAAATTCGATGCCTTGTATCTTGAACAGTTCTTGCCAAAAATTTCTTGTGAAAGTTGGGTCGCAATAAAAAACAATAGAGTGCGGCATGCCATGAAGCTTGAAGACCTGATCCATGAAATTTTGAGCCACCGTGGATGATGTAAACGAGTGTTCAAAGGTGCATAAATGAGCATACTTGGAAAGGCGATCAACAACCACCATGATGGCTGATTTATTTCCTGATTTGGGTAAGCTGGTAATAAAATCCATATAGATGTCCTTCCAAATAGCAGGTGGAATTGGNAAGCGCATTGCTCAATGTTGGATGTTCTCTAGTGTTTGGTTTATTATCTTGGCATTGTATTGGCAATCTATATTAAGGAATTTTTTGATGGGTTTTCTCCCCCATGAGGGTTTCCTAGGATAAATGATGTGTACGTTGTGATTGTGTATATTTCAGTGATCCTGCTTATGCTATTATTGTCTAGTAAATTGAAAAGAACTTAATAGCTTCTCTAAATTTAACATGGTTTCAGAGCTTGACTTAATAGAGCACCTTTCACTGGGTAACAAAAAACGTCATTGTTGTCGTACAAGAAAATTAGGGTCTTTTATTGGAAGAGAATTTTAGCCTAAAAACTATCTAGGGAAGTGTCCCATAGCCTAGAAAACTCATTGGCACCTTGAGCGCACATTTTCAGTGGCCAGAGCCTTCGGAAAGTGAAACCTTAGTTTTTGGCTGGTACCAGAAAACCAAGAAACCAAAACTAGTACTGAAAGTACTAGTTCAAAATGGCGCAAGTCAAGTTTTAAGGGGTAAAACTTGAAATTTTTGAAATCAGACTACTCGAGCCTACTTGCCTCAGCCCATCGCATCTAGTCCTTGGATCTGAATTCCATAATTTGAAAGTTGAAAAATTAGGGTTTCCTCATAAAACCCTAAGTTGATGTTGCAGTTGCAGTTACAGTTGTAGTGCCAGTTGCAGTTGCAGTACCAATTGCAATTACAATTGTAGTACCAGTTGCAGTTGCAGTACCAATTGAAGTTACAGTTGTAGTACCAGTTGCAGTTGCAGTTCCAGTTCCAGTTCCTTCATGTAAGTCGTAGCACCAGTTGCAGTGCTAGCACTAGTTGTAGTATCATTTGCAATGAAATTTTTTGTGAAGTCTTGGGACTGTTGTGTTATTGTCCTAGTGCACCTTACCCTAGCAAGATATTGTCAGAGGTATGTACTTACATGTGTTTAAAATGAATTATTCTAAAGGGTACTTGTAGGAGAAGGGATATTTTTTCATAGATCCAAAAGGATCTCAGATCCAACACATTCAAAGGAACAATGCACCTCAGGTATGATCATTTTATATGCATATATTTGTTATGACATTATCTTGACATCTAGGTTGTATGTTGAAGTTATGAACATCATACTAACCCTTGGTCAAATTAAAGATAAGGTATTATATTGAGATTAGAGTTTATTCTCTAACTTAGACTTCTATCAAGATATCATATTGTCTTAGTACAGAGGTTACTCTCCTTCTCCTGAATCAGTCTCTATCCTCTGTGATCAGAACTCACTTTTTCTTTCAATCCTTCCTCGGAATCGAGAGTTTCCACTCGTGTCTCTACATTTTTTGTAGGCCCTCTCCTTGCCCACACCGCACTTCCTTTCTTGCCTTCCTCAACAAGATTGTGTGTGGCTCCAAATCAAAGTCTGTGGTCAGGTCGGGAAGCCTTACAGATGGGCGGTCTACCCCATACCCTCATTAAATATGGAGGAGGCCTTCCCACCTACCAACCTAAATGTAATTCATTTCAGGTCAGAGGGTTGTTCTGATCTTGAGCAATTAAAACCAACATAGTACTGGTTCAATGGAGGTTAACACAACCATTCTGAGTACCCTCCACTGTCTTTTCATTAGCAATCATGGTATCTCTTAGCACATCCCCTTCTCAACAGTCATGCATCACGTTTCCACTATCTATTAAAATACCAGGATTTACATTCATCGACCTTCATACAAAGGTCCACCAAATCAAACATTCACACTTTGAATTTACCATAGTTCCTAGCCAATAAAGTTATATTTACAGACTGGGGGAAACATGATGTTACAATTCCCTCCCCCTTAAATGAATAATCGTCTTCGATGTTCTATCTATCAACATGATAGGTATGTACAACAGTAAACAAAATTGGATATGCTTGTTTCATGGCATCTTCCATTTCCCACGTAGACTCATCTGGGCCAAAGTGTTTCAATTTCACCTTGACTTGTGCAATGGTTTGGTTCCTGAGTGATGTTTCCTTCCTATCTAGTATGCATTGGGGTTCTAGCAGGAATTGTCCCTCTAGTTCCACCTGGATCACAAACTAGTCAATTACATGATTAGCATCATGTACATATTTCCTCAATAACGAAACATGGAAAACATTATGTGCCTTTACTGTGGGAGGAAGTTGTAATATACCAGATATAAAAAGTATGAAAAACAGAAATAAAATTCTAGTAATGTTAGAATATCATCAATATAACCAAAACAATCACCACAATAGCACTGAAATGATATAAGAACAACAACAGAAATAACACTTTGATTCTGGAAGCAATGTTCACAGGCCTCTTCGAGGGGGCAACCTCTAGTTGAGCAACGCTCTATTAGAATATTATCCAAGCTAGGGTTCTCATACCCTCGAATACTATTTATACTAAGTATGTCTATTAAAAGAAGCATCTAGAGGAAGATCCTTCTAGAAGCGGAAGCTTCTATTAGGTATTCTTACATCCGCCTTCTTCTATTTTATTGAAAGGCCTTATTAATATTGATCTTTATTACATCCGAATATATTGTTCTACCTATGTGCGGGTTAGGACCCTCATGTCCGCCCTCTTAAAAACAACCTTGTCCTCAAGGCCTAAGATGAGGAAATTGCTGCAGAATGGTAGTTGGTTCCCAAGTGGCATCTGCTGGAGTTGTATCTTTCCACTGGAATAACACTTCCTTGATGGTTCTCTGACATAGACGACGCTCACGCTGGTCCAAAACTACTTCTGGTTGTAGCCAAATGGATCCTTCTTCAACTAACTCGGGAAGGTTGGTTTGAATTTGGAACTTATCTCCAATCACCTTCTTTAAGCATGAAACATGAAAAACAAGATGTAGATTCGAATGGTTGGGTAAAGCTAACTGATAGGCTACTTGTCCCACACGCTTTAGAATGATATAAGGACCATAAAATTTGGGCGCTAGCTTTTGAAAATGCTCGGCCTTGAGGGAAGTTTGTTTGTAAGGTTACAGTCGAAGAAACACCTGATCCCCTTCTACAAATTGATGTTCAAAGTGACCTTGATCTGCTTGTTGCTTCATACGATTCTGTGCCATGACCAAATTCTCTTTGAGGGTACGAAGAATAGCCTCTCGAGCTATAAGTGTTTAGTCAACCGCCTGGACCTTCGAGGCACCCAGTAAGTATGAGAGAACTGAAGGTGGCTTCTGTCCATATACCGCTTCAAAAGGAGTCATGCATGTAGTTGTATGGTATGAAGTGTTGTACCACCATTCAACTAGGGGTAACCATTGAGTCCATTGATTTTTCTTTTTCGAGGAAAAACACCTCAAATATGTTTCCAAACACTTGTTGACAACTTCCGTTTGGCCATCAGTCTGGGGATGATAAGTTGTGCTGAGATGAAATTCGATGCCTTGTATCTTGAACAGTTCTTGCCAAAAATTTCTTGTGAAAGTTGGGTCGCAATAAAAAACAATAGAGTGCGGCATGCCATGAAGCTTGAAGACCTGATCCATGAAATTTTGAGCCACCGTGGATGATGTAAACGAGTGTTCAAAGGTGCATAAATGAGCATACTTGGAAAGGCGATCAACAACCACCATGATGGCTGATTTATTTCCTGATTTGGGTAAGCTGGTAATAAAATCCATATAGATGTCCTTCCAAATAGCAGGTGGAATTGGGAGTGGTTGTAGTGTTCTCAGATATTTGACTATTTCCCCCTTGCTACATTGACACACATCACATTAAATGACAAAATTACGAATGTCTTGTTTCATACCATCCTAGAAAAAGGAATGTTTGACCCTGTCATAGGTTTTGGTGAACCCAGAGTGCCCTGCTGTGTGTGTAGCATGAAGCTCAGAAACTACCGTGGATTTAAGATTTGATTGTTTACTTAAATACAAATGGACTTTGTATCGAAGTTCATCATGGAACCAAGAGTACCCTGGGGAAGCTGGAGCATTGGACTGCAATTGTTGGATTAGCTGCAGACTTTTGGGATCTTGTAGCCATTCCTAGCGAACGGCTTGGAGCCAATCTGGTACAATGAATGAAAGAGAAAAAAGGGATCCTTCATCTTCATATTTGCGGGAAAGTGAATCTGCAACCACATTGTATTTTCCTTTCTTGTAAATGATCTCATAATCATATCCAAAGAGCTTAGTCACCCATTTTTGTTGTTCTAGGGAGGAAATGCGTTGTTCCAGAAAATACTTGAGGCTTTGATGGTTTGTCTTAATTTGGAAACATTGACCCAATAGATAAGGGCGCCATAGATCAATGGCATGCAGAATAACCAACATTTCCTTTTCATAGATGGATTTGCCCAGATTTATTTTAGATAGTTTCTTGCTAGTAAAGGCCAAAGGTCGACCCTCTTGCATAAGGACAACACCAATTCCTTTCCCTGCGACATCACATTCCAACACAAAGGTCTTTGTGAAATCGGGAAGGGCGAGGAATGGAGTGGTCCACATGGCCATTTTCAAGGTTTGAAAATCTTGAGCAACGGCTAGAGTCCAAGTGAAAGAGTTCTTTTTGAGGAGAGCAGTGAGAGGTGCTGCAATCTTCCCATAATTCTTAAGAAACTTGCGATAATACCTTGGTAAGCCCATNCTTCAAAAGGAGTCATGCATGTAGTTGTATGGTATGAAGTGTTGTACCACCATTCAACTAGGGGTAACCATTGAGTCCATTGATTTTTCTTTTTCGAGGAAAAACACCTCAAATATGTTTCCAAACACTTGTTGACAACTTCCGTTTGGCCATCAGTCTGGGGATGATAAGTTGTGCTGAGATGAAATTCGATGCCTTGTATCTTGAACAGTTCTTGCCAAAAATTTCTTGTGAAAGTTGGGTCGCAATAAAAAACAATAGAGTGCGGCATGCCATGAAGCTTGAAGACCTGATCCATGAAATTTTGAGCCACCGTGGATGATGTAAACGAGTGTTCAAAGGTGCATAAATGAGCATACTTGGAAAGGCGATCAACAACCACCATGATGGCTGATTTATTTCCTGATTTGGGTAAGCTGGTAATAAAATCCATATAGATGTCCTTCCAAATAGCAGGTGGAATTGGAAGTGGTTGTAGTGTTCTCAGATATTTGACTATTTCCCCCTTGCTACGTTGACACACATCACATTAAATGACAAAATTACGAATGTCTTGTTTCATACCATCCTAGAAAAAGGAATGTTTGACCCTGTCATAGGTTTTGGTGAACCCGGAGTGCCCTGCTATGTGTGTAGCATGAAGCTCAGAAACTACCGTGGATTTAAGATTTGATTGTTTACTTAAATACAAATGGACTTTGTATCGAAGTTCATCATGGAGCCAAGAGTACCCTGGGGAAGCTGGAGCATTGGACTACAATTGTTGGATTAGCTGCAAACTTTTGGGATCTTGTAGCCATTCCTAGAGAACGGCTCGGAGCCAATCTGGTACAATGAATGAAAGAGAAAAAAGGGATCCTTCATCTTCATATTTGCGGGAAAGTGAATCTGCAACCACATTGTATTTTCATTTCTTGTAAATGATCTCATAATCATATCCAAAGAGCTTAGTCACCCATTTTTGTTGTTCTAGGGAGGAAATGCGTTGTTCCAGAAAATACTTGAGGCTTTAATGGTCTGTCTTAATTTGGAAACATTGACCCAATAGATAAGGGCGCCATAGATCAATGGCATGCAAAATAGCCAACATTTCCTTTTCATAGATGGATTTGCCCAGATTTATTTTAGATAGTTTCTTGTTAGTAAAGGCCAAAGGTCGACCCTCTTGCATAAGGACAACACCAATTCCTTTCCCTGCGACATCACATTCCAACACAAAGGTCTTTGTGAAATCGGGAAGGGCGAGGACTGGAGTGGTCCACATGGCCATTTTCAAGGTTTGAAAAGCTTGAGCAACGGCTAGAGTCCAAGTGAAAGAGTTCTTTTTGAGGAGAGCAGTGAGAGGTGCTGCAATCTTCCCATAATTCTTAAGAAACTTGCGATAATACCTTGGTAAGCCCATAAATCCATGCAAGCTCTTAAGAGTCTTTGGGTGAGGAAAGTCTTGCATAGCTTCAATCTTTTTAGGATTCACCCTGACACCATCCTTGCCAACCAAATGACCCAAGTATTCTACTTCTGAGGTGCCAAAAGAACATTTAGATTGTTTCAGGAAAAGTTGGTGCTAAGAGAGTAGATGGAGAACTTGATCCACATGAGCAAGATGGTTTGTCCAGGTTTTGCTATAGATGAGGATATCATCAAACAAAACTAAGACAAAATGGTGGAGAAAATGATGGAAGACACGATTCATGAGGCTTTGGAAGGTGGAGGGGGCATTACACAAGCCAAAGGGCATGACCAAAAATTCATAGTGGACCTCATGAGTTCTAAAGGAAGTCTTGGGAATGTCTGCCTCTTTCATACGTATTTGGTGGTAGCCCAAACAAAGATCAAGTTTAGTGAAGAATTGGGTGCCACACAATTCATCCAGGAGGTCATCAATGATAGGAATGGGGAATTTGTCTATGATGGTAAGTTTGTTGAGGGCACAGAAGTCAGGAAACATTCTCCAATAACCTTCTCTCTTCAAGACCATGATCACAGGAGAAGAGTAGGGGCTTGTACTAGGGCGAATAACGCCTGCATTAAAGAGTTCCTGAACCAAATTCTCAATTTCATTTTTTTGGGAAAAGGGGTGACGATATGAACGAATATTGGGAGGAAGGCTTCTGGGTACAAGGGGAATGGAATGATCATGTAGACCATGGGAAGGAGGGAGTCCTTGGGGAGTGGAAAAGACCAATTGATGTTTAGAAAGGATGGCTTGGAGGTCTTGCGGGACTAAGGGTGTCTCTGTTGCTTGTATGGAATGGAGTTGGGTGATAACACCAGAATGAACTTTTTTTAGTAGCTTTTCCATGCGATGGGAACTAATGATCTCAAGTGATCTGGCGGTGATGACTTGGAACTTATATTGGTGGCCTTCCTGGTCAAATTTCATGGTTAAGTCTTTAAAATCCATGAGAATGGGACCCAAATTCCTTAGCCAGTCTGCACCCAACACAATGTCACAACCTCCCATGTCGATAGCAAACATATGGGATTTTAGGTGGTAGTCACCAATTTGGAGACACACATTTTCACGCCCTCCACATTTCATGGAACCACCATTGGCAATCATGATTTGGAAATTATTGATGACATGGATGTAGCAATTAGTTTCTTGGGCAATGCAATGATGAATAAAATTATAGGTGCTACCACTATCAACCAGAATGATGACCTTACGATGCTTGATGTAACCTATTAGCTTGAGGGTTTAGGGAGCGGAGAAGCCAGTGAGAGCATTGAGGGAAATGATCGGTTCTACTTCGGGAGGGTCCGAGGGAGGGGTTATGTCAGTGGATTCAAGTGACTCCGACACAAGGGGATTTTCTACATCCTCTTCCGAAATATCCTTTAAGATGGCCATAAAAATATTTTGTTCTTTACACTTGTGTCCTAGGAAATATTTGTCATCACAATTATAACAAAGNCTTGAGCAACGGCTAGAGTCCAAGTGAAAGAGTTCTTTTTGAGGAGAGCAGTGAGAGGTGCTGCAATCTTCCCATAATTCTTAAGAAACTTGCGATAATACCTTGGTAAGCCCATAAATCCATGCAAGCTCTTAAGAGTCTTTGGGTGAGGAAAGTCTTGCATAGCTTCAATCTTTTTAGGATTCACCCTGACACCATCCTTGCCAACCAAATGACCCAAGTATTCTACTTCTGAGGTGCCAAAAGAACATTTAGATTGTTTCAGGAAAAGTTGGTGCTAAGAGAGTAGATGGAGAACTTGATCCACATGAGCAAGATGGTTTGTCCAGGTTTTGCTATAGATGAGGATATCATCAAACAAAACTAAGACAAAATGGTGGAGAAAATGATGGAAGACACGATTCATGAGGCTTTGGAAGGTGGAGGGGGCATTACACAAGCCAAAGGGCATGACCAAAAATTCATAGTGGACCTCATGAGTTCTAAAGGAAGTCTTGGGAATGTCTGCCTCTTTCATACGTATTTGGTGGTAGCCCAAACAAAGATCAAGTTTAGTGAAGAATTGGGTGCCACACAATTCATCCAGGAGGTCATCAATGATAGGAATGGGGAATTTGTCTATGATGGTAAGTTTGTTGAGGGCACAGAAGTCAGGAAACATTCGCCAATAACCTTCTCTCTTCAAGACCATGATCACAGGAGAAGAGTAGGGGCTTGTACTAGGGCGAATAATGCCTGCATTAAGGAGTTCCTGAACCATTTTCTCAATTTCATTTTTTTGGGAAAAGGGGTGACGATATGAACGAATATTGGGAGGAAGGCTTCTGGGTACAAGGGGAATGGAATGATCATGCAGACCATGGGAAGGAGGGAGTCCTTGGGGAGTGGAAAAGACCAATTTATGTTTAGAAAGGATGGCTTGGAGGTCTTGCGGGACTGAGGGTGTCTCTGTTGCTTGTATGGAATGGAGTTGGGTGATAACACCAGAATGAACTTTTTTTAGTAGCTTTTCCATGCGATGGGAACTAATGATCTCAAGTGATCTGGTGGTGATGACTTGGAACTTATATTGGTGGCCCTCCTGGTCAAATTTCATGGTTAAGTCTTTAAAATCCATGAGAATGGGACCCAAATTCCTTAGCCAGTCTGCACCCAACACAATGTCACAACCTCCCATGTTGATAGCAAACATATGGGATTTTAGGTGGTAGTCACCAATTTGGAGACACACATTTTCACGCCCTCCACATTTCATGGAACCACCATTGGCAATCATGATTTGGAAATTATTGATGACATGGATGTAGCAATTAGTTTCTTGGGCAATGCAATGATGAATAAAATTATAGGTGCTACCACTATCAACCAGAATGATGACCTTACGATGCTTGATGTAACCTATTAGCTTGAGGGTTTAGGGAGCGGAGAAGCCAGTGAGAGCATTGAGGGAAATGATCGGTTCTACTTCGGGAGGGTCCGAGGGAGGGGTTATGTCAGTGGATTCAAGTGACTCCGACACAAGGGGATTTTCTACATCCTCTTCCGAAATATCCTTTAAGATGGCCATAAAAATATTTTGTTCTTTACACTTGTGTCCTAGGAAATATTTGTCATCACAATTATAACAAAGCCTTTGAGTTGGCGTTCAACCATTTAAGCCATGGTCAATTTTTGGATATTTAGTGGAGCAGAGGGAGTAGTGGGATTTACTGGTTTAGGGCGAGGGATAAAGGAGGGTTTTTTGTTTTGAGAAGATACAACTTGTTGTGCTTATTTAGCTCTTTTAGTAGCCTCCACCCAACTTCGAGACCGAGCCATGAGGACATGGGCCTGAATCTCATCCTTGAGGCCACTGATAAAACACTCTCGGGAAAAGGCATCATACATGCCCTCTGTTCTAAAAAATAGGCGCTCAAAGGCATCTATAAAGTCTTCCACTGTGCCTAATTGTTTCAACTTTTTCAAATGGCCCAAATGGTTGGTGTTAGTGTCAAAGCGTCCATAAAGCTCTGCCACAAAGTGTGTCCAAGCAATATACCCTTGACGAGAAGTTTTTCTCCATTGCCACCATTGCCAACGTTCTTGATCTAGATGGAGAACACCATACCAGAGTNGTCGAAAAGACAGATTCAAGCTGGGTGGTGAGGTCTTGCTTGATTTCCTCCATTGAGGACTGCATGGTTGTATTGATGGCGACAACATTGGCACCGATTTGTTTCACTTCTTGTTGGCTCTCGATGAGAGCATATTGCAAGGCATTGAAGCGAGCTTCCAAGTCTTGGTTATGGGTATGGGCCATGAGGATTTTGGGGGAACTGAAAAAGGGGTGAGCGGGGTCAAAAAAATTTGCCAAAAAATGATATGGATGAATGTGATAAGGGCGAAGAGATGAATCCAATTGAATAGGTCTCAAATAATGGTGAAAAAATTTCCAGACCTTTTTTTTTTTTTTCCACTTGTAGAGTTATACTCTGGTTTGAAGAATACTACAGTGATGAAATGCCCAAATGCTTATCTAGGAAGAAATGTGTAGTGATTTGGCAACCTGAACACAGTTGCATGGCAATAGATCTTGTCTATTTTAATTTGTTTATGTTTCTGTCCCCAAGGGTTAGGTATTCAAGGTTTCTACAGATAAGGGTTTTCCCTGTGCTATAGCTCTCTGATATACATGTGGGGTTCAATAGTAGTACTCGACCCAATATCTCAGGGCACTAACTAAGGAGGATAGACTGTACCCTTAGCCGTACTACTCGACTACCCAGGTACTAGAGAGTATCTTCCCAAGTGTTGTTCTCGGTGACACTATAGCAGTCAGGCGGCCGGTCGGTTTATCTAAAGAGGGATTCAAGTAATCTAGGTTGATCCGTACACAAGTACTGTCTGATGTGCTACCACTCGAAGGGGTACCAACAGGGGTTACAAGGGAGGCCAACATATGCGTGCTTAAGAACCACTTGTATTTCCTGCGTGTATGAATCCCTCAACCACGGGTTTATGCGTGTAACGATAGATCTCTGTGGCTTAAAGACACTAGAATACGTCTCTACCCTAAAAAATAAATTAACCCACACTTTCTACCGAGGAAAGTGCTTTGATACCACTTGTAATATACCAGACATAAAAAGTATGCAGAACATAAATAAAATGCTAGTAATGGCAGAATAACAACAATATAACCAGAACAATCACCACAATAGCACTGAAATGATATAAGAACAACAACAAAAATAACACTTTGATTCTAAAAGAAATGTTCACAGGCCTCTTTGAGGGGGCAACCTCCAGTTGAGCAGCACTCTATTACAATATTATCCAAGCTAGGGTTCTCATACCATCGACTCCTGTTTATACTAAATATTTCTATTAAAAGAAGCATCTAGAGGAATATCCTTCTAGAAGCGGAAGCTTCTATTAGGTCTTCTTACATCCGCCTTATTCTATTTTATTGAAAGGCATTATTAATATTGGACTTTATTACATCCGAATATATTGTTCTACCTATGTGCGGGTTAGGACCCTAACAAAAGTGTTATCCTATAGGCTACAAGTCCCACTCTATCTAAGACTTCAAAGGGTCCACAATACTGAGGTACCAACTTGGCACAGTCTCCCACTCTCACAGAACTCTTCTAGGGTCTAACTCTGAGATAGACATGGTCTTCGGCTTTGAACTCTCGGGGAGTTCTCTTTCTGTTGGCATAACTTTTATGTCGATCCTGAGAAATTTTCAGATTTTTCCTTATCTACACTACTTGTTGTTCCATTTCTTTCAGCATGTCGGGTCTGATTGTAATGTTGTCCACTGGATTACTCCAACTGATTGGAATCTTGCACTATCTACCATAGAGGACTTCAAAAGGGCTCATCTTCAAGGATTATTGAAAACATTTGTTGTAGGTAAACTCTACCAATGGTAGGTAGTCTTCCCACTTCTTAGGCTGATGCATTACATGCATCCTTAGCATTTCCTCTAATATTTGGTTCACTCTTTCTTTCTTTCCATCGATTTGAGGGTGATAAGCTATGTTGAATAGTAGTTTTGTCTCCAGACTGACCATTAGGGATTTCCAAAATTTTGAAGTGAACTTGGTATCTCGGTCAGATACAATTTCCTTGGGCATGCCATGCAGTCTAAATATCTCCTTCATGAATATTTTGACAATATCTATGGCCTTGCAAGTTGATTTGATAGGAATGAAATGAGCAGACTTACTCAGTTTTTCCACCATGACCATGATGGCATCATTTTTCTTGGATGACTTTGGTAATCCGGTGATGAAATCCATGGAGATGGTTTCCCATTTCCATTTCGAGATCGATAGGGGTTGTAATAATCCTATTGGATGTCGGTGCTCTTCCTTAACTTGCTGGCATTCTAGGCACGTAGCTAGATAGTTAGCTATGTCCTTCTTTAACCTAGGCCAATAGAATTGTTTCTTAGTGGTCGTGATCATCTTCTGATATCCTGGGTGACCAGTATATGGTCTCTTATGCAGTTCATCCATTATGAACCTCTTCAGTCGTTACAGTTCGGAATATACAATCTATTTCTGTAAGTCAGCAAACCTTCCTCGAGCATTCGGTAGCCTTCGTACTTTAGTCCTGCAGGCTCTTGTCTTAGGTATGAGGTCACGGTCTTGAAGAATGCATCTATCTTTTGTGAATTTCTGAATCTTTTCCTGACATCCGCTTCACAGGTGCTTACTGCTGCCAGAGGAATTGTTTTTATACTTCTGCTAAGGGCATCAACCACCCTATTTTCCTTTCCTTTGATGTGATTGATTTTGAAATCAAACTCACTAAGAAGATCCATCCACCTAGATTTCCTGGCATTGAGTTTTGGTTGATCAAACAGGTKCCTAAACCCATAATGGTCTGTCATAAGAAAAAATCTCCTTCCTAGGAGGTAGTGCCTCCACATTTTTRAAGCATGTACTATGGCAGCCAACTCTAGGTCATGGGTCACATAATTGATCTCATGCTCATTTAATTTCTGGGACACGTAGAAAATTACATGTCCCTCTTGCATAAGGACTCCTYCGAKTCCTTCCTTGCAGGCATCTGTACACATGAGGAAATCATTATCCAGGTCTGCAATCTTCAACAYGGTTGCATGGGTCAGGAGGTATTTCAGTTCCTGAAATCTTTCTTTACATTTTGATGTCCAAATGAATTTGATCCCCTTTTTTTGAAGGGTAGTGATTGGACCGCCAATATTGGAAAATTCTTTTATGAGCCTTCTATAGTATCTTGCTAAGCCCATGAAGGATCTGATTTCTGATACATCCTTTGGGGTAGGCCATTCCATAATAGATCTGATCTTATAGAGGTCCACTGCCACCCCTTATTTAGAAATGACATGGCCTAAATAATGGACTTTCTTCTGAAAGAAGTCGCACTTGCTAAACTTAGCGTAGAGATTATGCTCTCTTAGTACTTGAAGTACAAGTCTAAGATGTTCTTCGTGCTCCTCCCTATTCTCAGAGTATATTATGATATCATCAATGAAAACCAATACAAATTTGTCCAAAAATTTGCTGAGTACATTATTCATCAAGCACATAAAAGTGGCAGGGGAATTGGTTAACCCAAATGGCATCACCACGAATTCATAGTGACCATACCTTGTTCTAAAGACTATTTTTTGGATGCCTTCATCCTTAATCCAGACTTGGTGGTATCTAGTCCTTAAGTCGATCTTCAAGAAGATGGAAGCACCTCCCAATTGGTCGAACAGATCATCGATTATTGGTAAGGGGTACTTGTTCTTTATGGTTGTCTTATTAAGTTGTCTATAATCTATGCACAGTTAGAGTGTGCCATCTTTCTCTTTCACAAACAAGATGGGTGCTCCCCACAGAGATACATTGGGTCAGATGTAGCCTTTTTCCATCATCTCCTTTAGCTGTAGCTTGAGCTCAACCAACTCTGGCATGCTCATCCTATATGGCGTTCTATATGCCGGTACTGTTCTTGGTGTAATCTCTATCGATAAATCAATATCCCTTCTCAGAGGTAGACCTGGTGCTTCTTCGGGGAACACATCCTTGTATTCTCTTAATATGGGGTGGTCCTCTAGGTTTGGTTTGTCGTCCTTAATGGATTCCAACACCTTTATTGCATATAAGGAACACCCTTTTCTGCAATACTTCTTCATTTGAAGGGTTGATATTTGTCTCACTGAGAGAGGCTTTTGAATCCCTTGGAGGGTCATCGTTCTCCCTTCTTCATTTACACATTCTAAAGTTTTATGATAATAGTCCACTTTAGTTTTATAAGAAACCAACCAATCCATACCAATCAACAAGTCATATGAACCCAGGGGAAGTACGTTAAGGGTCGCTCGGGTGGGAAATCCACCCATGATGAATTGACAGGATGGTATGGCCTCTGCCACCTTTCTTTTGGTACCAATAGCTAGTTGCACCAACCACGGTTTAACATGTCTAATTGGTTGCAATTTACACTTATCAACAACCTGAGGGGCCACATAACTCAAATTAGAACCTGGATCAATTAAAATAGAAACTAGATGGTTGGCAATCATACCTTCTAGTTCCACTACTAAATCTTGGTGGTCGGCTTTATTATTGTCCAAGGTTGCATAGATTTGTGGTATGCTCCTAGCCACATTATTGATGGCGGTAGATTCTTGGATATTGTAGACTCTCTTACTGTTCTGTTGTATGTGTGGGCAGTCCATCAATTTATGAAATTCTCCACAACCCCAACATTTTAAGGGTTCCTTATTGAGGTTGTCGTTCCTCATTGGGACTGTCCTAAAAGGTTTATTTCCACTTTGAGAGGGGGAATTTTGTTGATATACACTTCTAGCATGAAGGCTCCCTCTAGAATATTTTCCATAGTTCTTAAATATTGAGGATTTAAACCCTTTCTTCTGGAATTCCGAACTATTCTTCTTCTTCCAGTCCTCATGGGGTCTTGTCTTACTCCCAAACTGTTCATAAAAATACCTTTCCTTCCAGATAGCTTCTTCTAAGGTCTTTGGTTCATCGAACTCAATCCTATCCCGGTAGGTCTGAGTTAACCCAGTAATGAACTGCTGCATTTTTTCTTTTTCATCTTTTATGTAGGGTACATACCTCAGTAGTTCAAGGAATTTATTGACAAATTCATCTATGGTGAGCTGCCCCAGCTGGAGCTCATATAATTCCTTAGTTTTCCCATCCATGTATTTTTTTAACAGAGACTGCTTCCTTAAGTATTTCTCAAATTGTTTCCATAACAAGTCCTTCTCATGGACTCCTTTCACATTCCTAAGGTCTTCCCACCATATGGAAGCCTTTCCATTCAGGTTGAAGATGGATATCCGAGCCTTCAAGTTTTCAGAGTAGTCATGGACTCTGAAATACTTATTTAAACCAAG
>JZKD02S2180018.1:10277-28822 GCA_000966675.3 Picea glauca
GACTTAGGAGGCTTCTATTTGACGTTTTGGGCCCCTTTTGGGCTATAGATCCTCCTATTTTGATGCAGACCTGTGACAAATCAACAAGGACAACTTCTGGAAAAGCTGCAAAAACACCAAAATTTCAGCAAGTAAATTTCAACAAGTATACAAATTTCAGCAAGTATATAATGTATAAGAGCTCTATCTAAGTATGTTAGAATGCCAAAAGAAGTATGGAAAAGAACAAAAATTAAGAACATAAATATTTAGAGGTTTTAAGTGGGTGAAAAGGAAGATTTTCAGATCTGAAATCTTCACTCTAAACCCTTAGGTAACCTGCAAGTCTTGTGAGAAAAATGACAAAAATAGAGAGGATGTGAGTAGATCTAGATGGTAAAACAAAATACTTTGTAATACCCAAATAAACACTTCACTAGATGTATGATAATACTACCACAAATCTATCCAAGCAAAATACTTTGCTTGGAGTTCCTACTCTGGATCTATAAGTTAAACATACACAAGAACAATAAACAAGAACAAGATCACCTCATATGTAACAAGATGGCACCAAGAAGACTCTCAACACCATGGATCCTCCAAAGATTTCTTTATTAGAATAGAAACAAGCTTGAACAAATACTTGCCACAAGCTTGAGAAGAAAGAATGAGAACAAGAGAGAGAGAGAGAGAGAGAGAGAGAGAGAGAGAGGAGTGGGAGAGATTTTGGCATAGTAACAATAACTGAGAAGAGATGTGTAAAATGAGGGAGGGGAGGCCTTTATTTATACTTGGGAGCCAAGAGTTAGCCCTCTTGGATGCTCTCCAAGTGTCCATCAATCAAGAGTCATTGAGTATCTCAAGGGGGGCGCACTTTTAGGGATTTGAGCAAGTTAGGGTTTTGGTAGATGAGTGAGGGAGTGAGGTGGCACCTTTTTGACAAAGTCCAACAACAAATTAGACTTAGGGGATTGAACTTAGGGAAAAAGCAAGTTTCTTCATTTAATTTTTGTCTTAGCTTGATTTTCTCCTCAAGGGTGGTGCAACTTCCTTAGGGAGATGGTTGGTATGAAGTGGTGGCTAGATGAGGGGGGTTTCTTAGTTAGGGAAAGTGTTTCTCTAACTTAGGAAATGGGTTTAGGATTATCTCCCACTCTTTCTCTAACCTTTTTGCTTCATTATTTACAAAAATTGACTTTTTGACTTTGTCAATTAAGCAATTAAATTGTTGTCTTAGACTGACTGGGACTCCTCATGGACAAACGCCTAGCAAAACTTGTCCAATTGAAATGAAACTTGGTTCAAGGGTGTAGGGGGTCTCATTCCATTTATTTTGAGCACAAATACCCCTATCAAAAATCCCAAGGACCTAGTTTTTACATTTTTACATAAAAAGTAATTAAAATTACCATTAACTAGGTAATTAAAAAAAAAAAACTATTAAAAATCGACGGAATTCCGGAAGACTCTAGGAGATGTCTATCATGGTTATTTACAATATTCCTAGACCCTAGTCACCATAGGGCTCGATCATTAGAGCGCCTTTCACCACTTTGGAGGATTATTATGGGAGTGAAAAACTCAAGGGTAATTAAAATTGTTGGTTAGGCCAAATTAATTACCTGAGGAAAAAAAACACTTGATGGAAGGACTTCCCTAATGATAAAGTCCTAGGCAACTAACCTAAAATATGATCCATGCAGAGCCATTACATTATTATTCCACACAGGGGAGCGAAAATTCCAATTACAAAAAGACGTGCTGAGGCCAAAAATGCCTTGTAGAACCAGTAAGTCTTCAACTTAGTTGCACCATCAGGTACATATCTTCATGGTACATGGAGTTGACCCCCTAGTTGAAATAGGTGGTCAACAAAAGGTAGCAACGGTGTCAACTTTTGCCATCTTGATATGTTGAAGCTGATTCTTCAATGTAAGGGCTTTGAGGCTGTTGTTACTCTCAAACATATTCTTCAATGCATCATACATCTCATAAGCTATCTTCAGGGTAGAAATATGAGGTAGTAGATGATCTCTTACTGAATAGATGATTTTCTTCCTTCCTTTGACATCAGCTGCCTTCCAATCATCCTTCTCTTCATCGATAGTTGTTTTTGGTAGAGTCTTTTGTATCAAACTCAATAGGTCATCCTTTTCCAGGGTAATCTGTAGTCTTGATTTCCAGGAACTGAAGTTGCTTGATCCATCAAGCCTATCTTCCACCAAATTTCTCTTCCACGTGGTTTGCAGATTCTTCCACAAACCTAACGGCTAGGTTAGGCGAGCAACCTTAGGTTTCATTAGACTTATGACTGCCAACAATAAGCCTTGAAAGTCAGAAGAACATTGGTGAGCTGCAAAAATCCTTCAATGAGTTGCAGAAACCCTAACACCGAAATCCTGCAGAAACCCTAGAAACTCTAGGGGCCAAAAATAAAAAATTCTCGGAATTGCAATCTGAGAGTTGCTGGAGGTGCGTTAAAGGAGGCCGTACATTCCCATGCACAAATTAGCCCCAACGCTCAAGTGTAAAGTGATGAAACTCGCAAAAGAAAGAGAGTTGTTTTTTCAGTTGCAGCAAGAAGGTGACGATTGGCTCTTTAATAGCTTGTGCAATGGTCTCTTCAGGAACTCTGCTTTGATACCATGTTGAATTTGAATGCTTAGCTCATGCACATGTGGTTTATTTCAATTTAGCATGTACTTGAACCATAAACAATCCAACAATACCATACACAAGTGATGCAATAACCAAGATCACAAGAAGAATAACGATGCACAAGAACACAAGAAGTATCCTGGGAAAACCCTTCTCAATCAAGGGAAAAACCCAACAATCCTTTGCTATATTCTCAAGAGAAAATTCCCCACACCATAGACCTTAGCACACAAGAGGGTGCTTACAAAACCTAGAAACTTGCGCCCGAGAGAGGTGCACACTTCAACTGTACAAGTGCTTGCTGAAATTATGAGATGACAAGTGAGTGAGTGTGATCCAGAATGGGGATCCACTCTTATTTATACTTGACTTGACACAACAAAAGGTGTGTCTATTGGCACAATAGGGTCTACTTATATAACTCAAAAATATAATTAATCTTTTCACAATATTAATTATCTTTCACATGGTGGGGTTGACTTGTACCCTTTACAACATAAATTAGGGTTACAACAAATCTTACTCTTAGACAATATAGCAAGGATCTCTCTCATCCTCTAGTGCTCATCCACTAGGGACACGTCCACCTATGCTCACCCACAGGGACGCCACACTCAACAGATTAACTCAACTAAGTCCACAGGAGTACCATCTGGAGCACCATCTCAAGCCGACTCAACTAAGTCCATAGGAGTACAAGGCAGGAGACCATTTCAAGCCGACTCAACTCAGTCCAGAGGAGTACAAGGCATGAGACCATCTCAAGTCATCTCAACTCAGTCCAGAGTCTAACGCACATCCATCACATGGGCACACCCAACACATGGGCTCTCTCACATAGATATCTCAACTCAGTTCAGAGGAGAACGATCTGGAGGATGTCTCATGAAGCTTTAGTCAACAACAAACAACACCCTAGATGCTTTGATGTTATTGTTTGAGTTTTGGGCATGCACAGGTCTACCAAGAGATGTTGCGGTTCTCATGCACTCTCTGACGAGCACATGTCCCTAAGTAGGAGCCAAATGCTATCCCCATTTTGTGGTATAACTAAGGAGATTATGTCTTGAGGCCCTGACGTTATAGATATTGAGTGTCGAGAGATTACATGATCAACATTATCCACTTGCACAGATGGAGACCCTTCTCACCACCACAGAGGCCAGGGATTTTAGATGGCATCCACCACACTAGCTAGCTTCCGAGAGGCACTGGGCCTTGCTCCATGAGGTACAAGTCGGGTATTATGATGAGTGTCATTTAAATATTTTTGGCATTTTGAGTATGTTGTATCTTAGATTGCTTTAGATTTCAAGACATATGCTTGGACATTATGCTTTATAGTGGCCATGTTGATTTTGTTGAGGAGGATGATACACAGGATTAGCCATGTTGATTTGGCTAGTGATGAGTGTTGATGTTTCAGCATTGGGTAGACATTCTCCCAGATTGGTCATGGACGAGGTTATGCTAGTGCTGATATGACCAAGGGAGAATGCTTCATTCACTCATGGGGCTCTACTAGTGGTGAATGGCAGAGGTAGTTTTATAGCATCGGGCATATGTTCTTCTAGATTGGTCATGCACAGGGCTATGCCAGTGTTGATATGACCAAGGGAGAATGATTCATTCACTCAAGGGGCTCTGCTAGTGGTGAATGTCCCATAGCATTGGGAAAACATTATCCCATATTGGTCATGCACGGGGCTATGCTAGTGCTGATATGACCAAGGGTAAATGATTCATTCATCCACGGGGCTTTGCTAATGGTGAATGGCCTAGGTGTAGTCCTTCTCCTGTCAAGGAGTGGATGGACTCAAGATGTTATTACATGCATGTTTCGGGATGGAATGCATGTGTGGAGATGGCACATCAACATGGCTCATGAAGACAACCTTTCTATGACAGAAGAAATCCAAGTATGGAGAGTGCCTCCCTCGTTGAGAGGGAGTGTTGGAGATTTGCAACTTCGGGTAGTTATTCTCCATAAGAAATTACAAGAAGATCCATCTACACCATTACAGAAGCCCCAAGAAGAAGTTGAAGACCCAGGAAGAGAAGTTGGCCCCACAGGAAAAATAATAATAAAATTGAAGACCCAGAAATATGAAGTCCGCCCCAGACTGGCGCCCACATCAGTATAAATACAGGACTGGTTCATTTCATTTTGACATTTAGACAACTCCTTCTACAGTGCGCACAAGGAAGTTGCAACTGCAGTTTTGGTAGTTTTTCTATTTCTCAGTTAGTGGTTATCTTGGAGAGTGTGCTACACTTGGAGAAACTCTTGCTTGGTTATTCTTGGTCATATTATTGAGGAGCCAGGTCTTGGTGATGCTAGGCTTGGGGAGGATCTTTTCTGTATGGTATTTTGGCTATTGATGGTGATGTACTGGTAATATCTTGGACTGAATTCTTCTAGGGAAAGGTTGTTGGGTTTTCTCCTGAGTTTGGGTTTCCCAGGATAAAACTCTTGTGTTCTTGTGTCTACTGTGCATGGTTAATATTTCTAGATCTTGTTATTTCCGCTGCATTGTTATAGTTGATATTTTTAGTGTATAGTTATTCTATGATAATTGTTCTATGAAAATGAATCTGGTCATTAATCATAAGGCAATAACTATCAAGAGCTGAAAAACATATAAAACACCAACACTTTAGAGCCTTTTGTCTAGCCTCCTTGCAATGTTCCCCTCTCCTTGACAGGGACAAATGAGGACTTAGTAGTCTAGTCACCCCTCTAGACTATAGTCCAATAGGAAAAAGGGGGTAGGAGGCGCTAAATTGTCATTAAGTGATTTAATGATTATTTTACTAAAGTGACTGGGATGAAATGGGAAAAAGGTTATTGACTTGAGGATAAATTAAAAACAATAACCTTAGCAAAAAATTATAAAGTAACTCAACAGAGAATTAGAAGATGTAGGTATAAAAGAGAGAGGAGGGCGCCTCACTCCTCATTCATGCGATTCTTCTATTGAGTTCATTTGAGCTATGTAGCTTATGTTTTGAGGCTTTTGAGTCAAAGAACCCTAGAGACCATAAAAGAGGTGAAAGATCCCTCTGTTCCTGGTCCAAGCTTGGCCAAGGAGGTGAAAGATTCCTCCCTTACCATTATATTCAGTCCAGATTAATTCAGGAGTCATTTGTGCAAGCGGGGCGCAGGTTGAAGGGTTTTCTAGTAGGTTGGATGCACTAGTTGATGAGAAAAGATTCGATTTGCCTTGGGGAGGCTAGATCTATAGTAGAACAGATTTCAGGAGTGATTGCTACCACCATAGCACCCTTTTGCATCAATTGTTTGAGGGTTTTCTTATGCATATCTATTTTATTATTCAGTTGGGTGTATTTGCTAAAGAAGGGCACATCATTCATGGAGGAGGACTTGGGTTGGAAGGTTAGATATAAAGGTTTGACCTCATACTTGCTCCATATGCAATCTACCACTCCTGATCTATGATTTGGCAGTATTTTCATAAGATTTGGAGGTCATCTTCAAAGAGGCTGAAATTCCTAGCTTTTCCAACTAGTGGGGGACACACCAACACCAGATCTGAAGGTTACAACTTTCTAGGGAAAGAGATTGATCTTGTATTGACCTTCATTCAGTTGTGGACGACCTAGGAGGCTCTATTTCTCTATATTACTGTATCTGAAGGGTGCATGAAGACTAGACTTCTCTATCTTGCTCTATTGTACCAAATCTGCAGATCCATGTATGGAGATCAACTTATTATACTAAATAAAGGTCAGATTTAAAGTTTTTCTGAGATATTTGTTGTGTTTTCTCTTCTATCTTGTGATCTACATTTATCATTGTCTTCTATATGCTTTAAACAAATCACAAAACACCCAGAGCACAACTTCCTGAAGCAAAACTTGCATAAACAAACAAACCAGGTCAAAAAATAACCCAAGTTTCCTAACCGAATCGCTTGGGAACGTTACACTCCTCAACCCATGACACATGTTTGGAAGACTGCTCTCTTCCACCTGTACCTGAAGGTGGACTCCCTCTGGATGAGTGATGCTCCCTTTGAGCCTGCTGACTCCCCCTGAAATCCAACTTCCTCTGAACAATCTTGGGAGGTTGCTCCTCCTTATTAGATCCTAAGCGTTGTCTCCCTCTAAGTCGGTACCACTGGTGGAGCTACTTGCTCCCTCTAAACCCGTGTTGCTAGTGGGGCTACCTGCATCACCACTAGTGGAGCTACCTACTCCTCCTCATCTGCCTCTCTACTACTGTTGGTCACAACTCTCATAGGCTGGCCCCTCAACATACTCCTTAAGGTTATTTTCTTCCAATAGAAGAAGAACCCTAGCCTTCCAAGCTCGGAAGTTAGTAGCTCCTTCCAACATGTCCTCAATTTTCAATGTGTTCACCATGGTGACCTGCCCAGAACAAGAACAACAATATTCCAGTGTTGTAGCCAAATGTGTCTCAAGATGATCCCCTTCTCTTCAAAGCCTCGGCTTTGATACCATGTCAATTTTCACATGAAACTCTATGTGACTAATTCCATATCTGAAAATTGCTTCCTAGTGAGCTAACAGTAAACCCTAGCTGTAATTATTAATTGAAAATATAGTAGCAAAAACAAAAATCACCAAATCTGAGGACAAAACCAATCCTCTTTACAACCACAAAATCAACAAACTTCCTAGGGAAAATCCCAACTTACAAATCTACTGCAGACCACCTGTACGTCCTGCTAACGTCACCAGTACTGTTGTTGACGTCAGCCTATATGGACTTGCTCCTGCCTCGAAGAACTTGTACGGGTGTATACATCTGTCCTTCTTGGAACCCGTGTACATACGCGATTGTTCCCACAAGCAACCCACGTACATGTACTGAAATTCCGTATGGACGCTTCCATACGGACTGCACCACATGTGTGACCTTCTTCCCTTTTGCAGTTGTCTCTCTCCTCCACATAGTGTGCTTTGCCTGTCCAGAATAGAAAATAGAGTCCTTTACCCCTAGGCCATATTTTCCATAATTGCAGAAATTCCCCTGCTGAAATCACCAAGATGCTTGACACAAGTGCAGATTTACTTATGCCATCTCTATCATCATACTATGTCACAATGAGATTTGTCACAGTCTCTCCTCTTCTTATATAGGAGTCTTATGAGTGAGTTTAGGCACCCCTTCTAAACTCAACAATTAATTAAAATATTTCATTCCTCTTTATGGGTGTGACACCCCATCACAAGCCCACAAAGCCCATCAACTTGCCCATGAGGCCCTAGTCTCATTCCAAGGCTGATTTCACTAAAACCAAAGGCTGATCTTGTGCGAAAGAAGATTCCCACATGCCTAACACCTTGGCCTCTAGTGGGAATACCTCCTAAAGCTACAAAAGCTTCAGCAATCCTTGCATCCTTTAACAAAGATGTAGATTTCTCCATACATTTCTCTATTACAGATCTTTTCTAAAAGCAAGTCAAGCTATTTGTATTCTATAATTATCTTCATTCAAAAGATTCATTTATTTCCTTGTACAAAGTATATTGAACAACAAAGTCTTGGCTCTTAATGGTACAACTGTAATGTCCCTTTCCAAATGATCACTCTAGGAGGGCGACTTAGTGGTCTATCTGATTCCCATAGGCCATGGTTGATTAAAAAAGGTGATTAATCGATTAATTATTTGATGCCATTTGGAAGAAAAAACTACATTTATAAAGTGAAATTGAGTAATTAAAAAGTGAATTGAAGAATAAGTGAATAAAACCTTATAAAGTCACTTTAATCACTTAAGTAAAGTAAAAAGTAAAAAGGTCAACCAAAAGGGTAAAAGGGTCATCAAAAAGATGAGAGGGATAAAAAAAAGATGAGAGCTCATTCTCTCATTATGTGGATGTTTATTTTGATTTGATTTGGAGAGCTCTTGGAGCCTTTGGTGGTTTGGAGCAAACCCTGGTTTGGATTGGTTTCAGTGGTGAAACATTCCACCCTAGCTAATCAGGTTTCGGTGGTGAGAGATCCACTCTAGCCATTTGGTGGTTAAGATCATTCAGATCTTCCACTTGCATCCATTGTTGAGGAGTTTGATTCACATTTTGCAGCAGTCTGAGGTTTGTAGAGACCATCTTCTTCTTGCAGGTGGCTGATTTATCTGGTGGCAGTAGATTGTTGGTTTGAGGACACATCCTTTTATGGGGAGGGTGAACTTACCTATACCAGCTGAGTTATCTTGAGGAAGGCCAAAATCTTCTTTGCAGAGGTCGATTTTGCATGAGTGGACCGAATTATTGGTGAGGGAGGCCGAATTCCATTATGCAGGGGTCATATTTCTTTACAAGGGCTACCATTCTCTTGGGCAGGCTGTGTTCTTCTTGGGAAGCTGACTATTTTTGAGGAGGGACTGAGTTTTTCTCTTGGGCAGGCTGTGTAACCTTGGTGGAGCAGAGTTGGCTGTAGGAAAGGGCTGATTTACCTGAGTAGAGGCCGAGTACTTCAGTAGGAGGCCATATTTTCCTTTGCTGGGCCGAATACAGCTGTAGGAGGGCGTATCCTTTTGTGGGGAAGCCTTACCTCATTGGAGAGGCCGATTTCCCTTGTTTCTGGGCTGAATCTTCTCATTGGGACCGAGTTCTTCTCTTGTTGGACAGAGATTTCTCATTGAGGCCGAGTTCCCTTATTGTTGGGCAGACTTTCCTCACTGGGGCCAAGTTTATTTGATGGGAGTGTTGCGTTTTTTATGAGTTTCTTGAAAAGGGCCAAGTTTATCTCAAGGAGGCCGATTCTGGTAAGGTGGGCATTGTTTTCCTCATTGGAACTGATCTGATTCCTCTGCATTAGCAGGCATATGTAACAGGCTAGACCTATAATAAAATCAGATCGAAGTTCGGTATCTATTTGCTGTTTGGGTTAAGCTCTTTCCATTTGCTTTTTTGCTGTCATAATTTGCATATAATATGAAAATCTTATGTGGCATTAAACCCTCAACTATCATCTGAAAACATAAATCAGCAAACACACCGTCATAACAGCAGCAGCAAGGGTTTTACAGTAGGCTTGTGTGTGTCAACAAAGTGTTTGACATAATTCATGAACTAGGAAATCACCCTAAAACAATACAGCAGCAATAAGAAGGCTTTATATTGGTATTTGGGGCCTGTATGTCAAGTGTTTGACAAAAGTCCTAACCCAGAAAATTACCCATAATATAACATCAGAGAGCATAGATTTATAACAGCCACGAGGAGGGTTATTACAACAACCGGTAATTATTTAAATATTGGCAGCAGTTGTCATTTAACACTTTCAGTTAACAACTAGTCTGTATAAAGATTATCTGCTTCTTGCATTTTTAGCTTATCCTATTTGTTTGTTAATTGGACTACAATGCTTTGAAAGAGGATGGCAACTCTGAATAACATTAGCAGATTTATGCTAAATCTGAATATTATTGTTGGATTTTCTTTAAACCTTTAAACAGAATTCAGAATCCCCTTTGAATTGAAGGGCTTCCAAAAATGTTTGACATGTAATTGACTAGTACAAAATTGTGCTGGATAACATATTCTTCAGATATAAGATTCATGAATTTGATCTTAGGAATCAGTTTACCTCGATTTTTACCAGGCACTGGTGTTGATTTTTTCCAGTGCAGAAATGTTGTGTGGTTGCCTGGATCAATATCTGAGGCATCTGTGACCAATCAATCATGCAATGCTTGTGGACCAGGTATTTTCTTGATAAATTGATAGTGCACCCTCTGCTTCATTTCTTTCACTCTGAATTGGCATTGCCATTGGAGAGAATGGTTTATGTACAGTAATCAGATTCAGATCATACAGTTTTGCAGCACTTTTGCTCTCTTTTGAATTTCTTCATTGGCTTAAATTCTTTTCTTTTGTAGGTCCTGTTTTCAAAATTCAGTTCAAGTTTCGACGAATGGAAATACCTGTTCAGTATGGCACGGAACACTTGGGTAAAATTACTTCAATGATTCCATTTTATAATCAGATCATTTTTACTGTCTTCTGAATTGCTTATTTTTGGAAATTCCATTTTGTAGTGAAATATATGCTCTCTTTACAATGATATCCACATTTTACGTTCTTGTCCATATTTAATTTGCATCAAAATTATGGTCTATTGTGATCTGAACTATCAGTCTGACTGGCTGTTGACAAATTTGTTTTGCTGTCATTTGGTATAATAAGGATCATATGAATATATATACATAGAATATTAATGAGGTTAAATTTACAAGTTGTAGATCAGCAAGGCTTCATTGCTGATGATTATAAAATTCAATTTCACAAAATTAAGAATGCAAACTCTCAGAAAGACAGCAGGTTTCTTTGAGAAAACTGCCATCACATGTATTACTCTAATGGCATCATGGAAGGATGCAAAATACTTGATTTCATTCAGGATTTAAATTTTTAAAAAAAGACATTTGAGAAAGGAGCTATTTTCCAAGAGTAAATCAAACAAATAAAAATAATTATAATTGGTTTTGCACTTTGTTAACCAGTATGAAGTATGAGCATGATTTTGAGCACTTTACTATATCTGGCAGATATTTACAGGCGTTCCATACAGTTGATTGATGTTATCTAGGAACATATTATGGAAGCACACATTTTCCTGGCATTACTCTAATGGGTCCCTCGAACTGACTAACTGCTCAACGGTTGGGTGTGTGATGTTTAGAAAAGTGGCTAGTGCAAAGTGATTGGTTCATGTCCCCGAGTATTGATGTTTTATTTAGTTTCTTTTGTTTCAGCATAATGATGATGGTTTCATTGTTTATTGGTTAGGAGGGTACATATCGCATTGTTTCCTTTCTATTAAATGATGATCATCACTATTTTCATATGTTTCTTGATATTATTGTGGTTTATTCCTATGTTGGATGGGGGTTTGAGGCTCATGTGTGAGTGCCCTAGGCTGTTTGGGGTTTATGTGCACTTTATTCACTTTATTATGATGAGGACTATGGTTTTTTGAGGAGCACTCCCCTTTGCACACATGCTGACGTTGATTATAGCAATTTAATGGCTATTTTAACCTTGTTTTGATTAGATGGAGGCTTCTAGCATGAACACCCTTGCTTATGATGTTGATTTCACATTTGATATGGGTTTTTTGATGGGGCTATGGTTACTAGGTGGAGCGCTCACCCTCTTTGCATGCATGTTAAGGTGCTCACCTATTATTGTGATTATTTTATTGCTAGTGGTCAAGGTTGCCCCCTCTTTTTGACATATGGTTGGATATCTAACAACTCTTGCACGTGGATTGACGATGTTTTAACCCCTTCTCTCTTGGATATAGTTGTTGGCACAGTTTGAAGAAT
This sequence comes from Picea glauca, assembly GCA_000966675.3. Lineage (NCBI taxonomy): Eukaryota > Viridiplantae > Streptophyta > Pinopsida > Pinales > Pinaceae > Picea > Picea glauca. Next base: position 22,241 of record JZKD02S2180018.1, read on the forward strand.
TTTGTTACCTTGAAGGATGTACACTTGAGTTATGGGGTCGACCTAGCCTTGGGGGCTACTTTTGGCATGGATCTACACTTGGCATCAAACCATTCTCTTGTCTTGGTGGCCCACACATGCCACGTGAGGATTGATTTACCACATTATTACCTAGGTTGATCTCTTGTGCAGAAGACTAAGGAGGACATTAGAGCTTTGATTACTATTCTTTACCTATTTGGAGGATACGTCCCACTTATTTTGGCCCATCTAGATGGCGATTTGTACACGTGGCATGGCCAATCATATTTATCACTTATTGACTTGTTCATTGAATTGGTTAGATGAATATTTTTTTTTATGCATTTCTAGAAGAGATGTAGGGTTTTAGGATGAATATTATTATTTTATTGGAGGAGGTTTTCTGCTCTTTGTCACCCCCTCTCACCCAGGAGTAACTAGAGGGGATCATTGCATGATCCACATTGCAAACAATGATCCCAGAGATGCTGACCAACATTCTCCATAGCTAGCAGCCCCACAGATGCCTCTCCCTCATCATTACTCAGGTCATTCACTTGTTCAACTGGTTCATCCTGTTACCCCCCATTTCTAGGGGTAACTAAGGAGATGATGTATCGAGGCCGGTAGGTTGCAGACATGGAGTGCTGAGAGCTAGATGAGCAGACATATCCCCTCCTCTCATCACACATCACCATTTATTGGAAACAACAACGTCCACCACACTAGCGTGGCCCATAAAGGACAGTAGGTCTTGCTTCATGAGGTAACAAGTTCGGTCTCATGGTAAGTGTCATTTTAATAATTGAAGCATTTGAACATGTTGCAAAGGGTCCTTTCTTGATTTTGAAAAGTTTTCTTGGAAATGATGCCTTTTGCCTCATTTCACCTTGGTGTTTGACATGTTGTCWTAGTAAAGTAGGTCACCCTCGGGAAAAGCAYTGCTACTAGGGGGTCTCCTTGAAGGGTCATYGTACCATTCCTGCACACATACTTATCACTTTCCACACTTCTTCCCTTACGTTTCCTCATCTTTTAAGTCTTYGGTATATTGACCCAAGAAGGGTTTGTACCTCATTTCATGGGATGAAGGGGCTAAAAGCCCARAGGGCTTGTAGTTGGAAAAAGATAAAAGCCATACATTATCCTCTAGATGCTCTCCCTAAGGTCATGAGAGCAATGAAACGCTTCTCCATAAAAATCAAGGACCTATAAAATAAAACACATAATTAAATAAATGTCTTGCTTGTTGAGGGAATGCATTATGCGGTGTYTTTTACTTTCCTTGCACATGACACTSTGTGTGTTCCTAGCTTCAAGTGGCATTGCGAWGCTCCTTACTTTCCATTGCACATAGCACTCAATGCTTTGGACCCTAATCAATTAATGGAAAATAAAGGGCTTGGAAAAATTTTGCATTGCAAACGAGGATGAAACACACCCTCTACAAAGGCACCGATAAATGAGACAATATGAGCCCTTGTATGTCAAGAAATCCCATGCCCAGAATTTACACCCCCATCCACCTCATACCCTTTTACATGACTTAGAGAGGGTCCTCTTGGGAAACGCTCCTTGACTTTGGGAATGATCTACTCAATAGGGCACCATGACAACCTTCCCATACTTAAAATTGTGAAGTTGTATAAGGTCTTTGAGCATTTGTTTGTTTTGAACAGGGGGGATTTGATGCACATGTTTGGGTGGTTCTTTTATTAGATATGGCTTACTTGGCATGACACATGTGACTTGTGGACCCTTGGAGGGCATACTTGTTTGTCTATGCAGTAGCTTACCAGGTGAAAGCTTTTCCATTGAGGAACAAGGTCACTTGGACCTTCATAGGGGCTTGAAGCCCACGGGTTGGATGAAGTGCCCCCACTCATTGCACACTTGGGAAGATGAACGTTGCCTTTGGAGGCACTTGGACATCATGAGATGATCACATCGTGGCCCCTTGCACCTAAACGTTGGCCTTGGGAGGCCTAGGACATCATATCCCAGCCCCTGGCGTCACCTTTATTGATGGGGGTACGATGGGTATGATGATGGTGATATGATGTGATTTGATGGAGAGAGATGCATTGCTTGTCAACCTAGCACATGACGAGGTGACACATAGCCTTTGGAGGCCCAATGACTTGCACCTAGAGGCTCAACGTCTCTCTTGGAGGCCTAACGTCACCTTTTAGAGCATGACGTCACCCCTTAGGGGCTTTTATTTTAATGTTATTTCATTTTTGTAAAATGTAAGGACAAATTAGAGGGTCAACCCTCTTTCTATTTTGTAATTGACTTGTAAAGTGGAGAAATTAGGGTTTGATGACCTCATATAAATAAAAGCCATTTCACTCTCATTTTGGATCATGGTTTTTGAGAACTACATACTCTCTTGGCTGAAATTTTCACCCTACATGACAGTTCGTTGCATCTCTCTCTTGGTGTTTTGTGGATGATTTTATTTGTCTATTGGAGGAAAAGGCTCGGCACTATCTCTTGGATGCTTCTTTCTTGGTAATGTGATGGAATATTCTTGACAAAGAAGGGTTTTTTCTGAAATATCCCTGATCCAGTTGATCTAGATATGCTACGGATCTAGTGTTTTGTCTCACAGATCTGATACTCTAGGGGTTTTTGGATGCATTTTATCTTCAGATTTGATACTCTGGGGGTTTTTGGATGCATTTTAGTTATGTTCTTGAGATGTTTGTGGTTGTTGTATGTGCATGTTATACATTATGGTTTAAACAATATATAGATTATGCATGCGGAAATAAGGAACAACAACTGCCCAATAATACGTATTATGAGATTTAAGCAGAGAAATACAATGAAATACTGGAAATATAGAAGATAGTCGTCAATTAGATCTCATGGATCGTCACTGGAATACAAGCAAATAACATAAAATACCCGTGATCAGAAGATGAAGGTAGATCTGATGCATGCACGGATAGATCGACAAAATCAACGGTTTCAGAGAAGCACGGTAACCGCTACAAACTGGAAAACTCGTCCGGAAGGCTATACCCGTCGGAATGAACTGGAAATTGTCCCAATAGAAGCGCCCTGGCCTCTAGACTGATCCTGGTGATTGTCGGATGAAAGATCTTTCCTCTGATGCTTCAGATCTCATCCCCTGGGGGTCTGTGTAACTTCTGGGCTCTCTGGATGCGTCCAAATGATTTCACCAACGAAATCGTCTAATATAGGACTCAAAATGTTCACCCTGCCAAATGCGGAATTGGGTTGGAAGGGTTTCCCCAGATCTTCTTTGATGCTCCGTCTATGAACCCAACTGTCCTTCCACAAGAGTTGTGCCCTAGATGGCTGAATGATGCACTCTGAAGGATTCCACCATCCGAATCTGATGGTAGGTGGCTCAATCAATGCGCCCTGGCTAGATCTCAACTAGGTCGGAAGGAAACTGCAATCCGAGCTCTGATATCGTGCAGCTATACAAACCCTCTATCTGACTTTGCGCCCTCACTGGCTGAGCTGCACACACTGCAAATTGGATACTATTGAATAGAACGGTGAAATACCTGGATGGTATCTCCGATGGGCTAGGGTGTGTCTCTCAACACCGAAACCGATCAAGGGTGGTGGTTTCCTCCAGAAATCCACAAAACAATAGAAGTCGAAGCTCTTCCTCCTCTGGGAACCTCAACATCAAATCATAACAATGCATAATGAGGAATTAGATTGAATTCCTCCCTTTATACTCTTCCCGATCTAATTCACCATTGACCTCACTTAAGCTAGGCGCTTTTCCTCCTAAGGTGAGTAATTAATTAATTAAGTCCCCCTTTAGCACCTTTTCGTTCTAATTCTTCGTTGACTTAGGCTTAAGTGACTTTTCCTATGCGTTTTGGCTTAATTCACTGTTTAGTCACCAAATCACCCTTATTGCTTCCTTTGTTCCCTGTTTGTGCTTGACTATAGTCTACAGGAACACATAGACTACTAAGTCACTCCTTGCTGGCCTACTTTTGGGAACGGGACATCACAGTCCTCCCTTTCCGAGATTGCTTGTCCTCAAGCAACATCAATCTTGGGTGCTGCAAAATATGCTCTCCCTCCCATGTGGCATCCTCCACTGAAAGACCCCTTCATCTAACCAAGCACTCCCTGATGACCCTGCTCCTCAACTCTAGTACCTCCTCTAGTACTAGCTCCAACTGGCCCTCCTCATCTAAGTGTGGCAACTCCTCTGAAATGCTAATCAGTGTTCCCATGTCCTTTTTAAGGCAAGAGACGTGAAAGACATTATGAATCTTGCTACCCTCCGGTAGCTCTAGCTCCTATGCCACCTCGCCTATCCTCCTGATGACTCTGTATGGCCCATAAAACTTCGGCTTCAACTTCTCCGCTCCGCTCCTCTTCAAGGAGGATTGTCTGTATGGTTGTAATCGCAGAAAAACCAAATCCCCTACCTCAAAACTGCGCTCGAATCTTTGTCAGTTTGCATAGATCTTCTGCTGGTTCTGAGTTGTCTGCAAGTTCTCCCTCACTGCCTGCAGAATCCTCTGACTCTTCTCCACCTAGTCTTTGGCCCCCGGGACCCTGCTATCCCCAAACACAGTCTCCACAAAGGAGGGTGCATTGTATCCATACAATGCCCTGAACGGTGACATCTTGATAGACATATGGTAAGTTTTGTTGTAGCAATACTCACCCATGTGTAACCATCTCACCCATGTGCGTTGTTGGCCCCCACATAGTTCCTCAGATAACCCTCCACCCATTTGTTGATGATCTCTGTCTGTCGATCTGTCTGTGGGTGGTAGCTGGTACTCGTAGCTAGCTCTGTGCATGTCAACTTGAAAAGTTCCTGCCAAAACATGCTGATGAAGAGGCCATCTCTATCACCGACTATCTTCCTGGGCAAACCATGCAACCAGAATACCTCCCTAAAAAAAAACTTTGCTACCTGTATGGCCTTGTAGTACGTGGGTATGGCAAAGAAATGTGCAAATTTGGTCAGCCTATCGACCACCACAAATATACAGTCCCTGCCCTGCACTCGAGGAAGGCCTGTAATGAAATTCATAGAAATTTTCTCCCATTTTTTCTCTGGAATGGGGCAGAGGTTGTAGCAACCCTGCGGGGTGTGTCTGCTCGAACTTGTTCTGCTGACAAGTCGTGCACTCTCGGATGTGTTTCATTACATCATCCTTGAGACCCTTCCATGAGAATCTCTCCCTGATCTGCCTATACGTTTTGAAGTAGCCCTGATGCCCTGCTGTAGGAGAATCATGACACACCTTCAGAATTTTCCCCTTCAGGGTAGATCCTGGAACCAAGTAGATCCAGTCCTTGTAGAAATTGACATCGTCAAGAACCCGGTATTTATCATCAGCCACCTGTCCATCCATTAGCTCACAAGCAAATTTGTTTTTGGAGTACTCCACCAACAAATAAGCTTTCCAATCTGTACAAACTTCCATCATTGATCACCCTGTTGGCCTCCATTGGTTATTGGTGAGCACTCTGTTGTAGGTGTTGGATTCTCGTATGCTCTCCGTCTCGAGTGAGAAGATCGAACACACGTCCCCATGTGGAGCCAGATGTTGAACGCCTCTCCAACATAGGTGGTCAAATCCATGTGCCATGAAGAGATGCATCATCAGATGCAAATTTGTTGAAGACTTTTGGTTCTACAGGGCATGTTTGGCCCCAACACTTCTTTTTGTAACTGGAATTTCTGCACGCCTGCGTGGGTTAATAATGTAATAGGTCTGCATGAGTCATGTCTAGGTTAGTTACCTTGGGATCGGTTCACTGGGAGAGTTCCTTTCACTGAGGGTTTTTTATCCTCAGGTTAGCAATTGGGCTTTTCAACCTTATTGATTTCCCTTGAGTTTTTCCCTCACACTTGTAATAATTCCTCGAAAGTGGTGAACGACGTTCTAGTGGGCTTATCTTTTGGTAACTATTATAGGGAATCATTGTAAATGACCATGCAAGACATCTTAGAAAATTTCGCGGAATTCCATCGAGTCTAGAATAGTTTTTTTAATTAATTAATTTTTAATTAAATTTCCCTAAGTTTGGAGGTTTAATTATTTATTTAATTAATTATTTTTGAGCAAAAAGTGTGAAAACTAGGTCCTTGGATTTTTGATAGGGGTATTTGTGCTCAAAAGAAATGGAATAGCACCCCTCACATCCATGGACCAAGTTTCAGCTCAGTCAGACAACTTTTGCTATGGGTTTGTCCACCCGGAGTGTCAGTCAGTCAAAAACAACAATTTTAATTGTTAAAGTCGAAACATAGCAAAAATGTAATTTTGAAAAATGAGTTAAAAGGATGATGTAAAGATGGATAAAGGTGAGAGAGATTTTTCCTAACCTTTCCTAACCTTTTCCAACCCTCACATCACCCCCCCACCTAGCCATAAAGCAAAATCGTCACTTTTCCTAGAGTGGTGTGCCTTCCTTCTAGAAAGTCTGCAAAAAGTAAAAAATGATAAAAAAAATCTATGGGAGACGTATGCTATCCCTTGGCACGCTTTTCCTAGCCTCCCACTACCACTTTGCTTCATCCCAATGCCTCTCCACTCCCCTTCCCTCATTAAT
>JZKD02S2180018.1:28832-41648 GCA_000966675.3 Picea glauca
GGAAATCAATAAGGCTGAAAAGCCCAACTGATAACCTGAGGATAAAAAACCCTCGGTGAAAGGAACTCTCCCAGTGAACCAATCCCAAGGTAACTAACCTGTTATCGCACAGTTTGTAGCTAGGTCAAATGGCGATAAGATGGAGGTCCAAACTGGCGTAACAGGAACCTATCCCACCAAATGTCACCTCGATGGGATGGTTCTTTCTCTTTAGGGAGGCTAGGCCCAGGAGAGACGTCCCCGGTGACCTGAGGCTTTGAAAGGGCAAAGGATAACAGGACAAGGACAAGTTCCCCCTTTCACAGATCACCGTCAATCAGATAGTCCCGGCTAAACAACCAATAATGAAGTGAATCCCCAATGAAGAACACCTGCCTGGAACAAAGCAACAACAAACTAATATATGCAAGCTATATTTCAATGGGTTAGTACTTCATAAGACTATCTGATAAATGTATATGAGAAATATAGCAATAAATGTTGACGAAGTCAATGTTTATCAATAGCAATAGAAAGATATAACACTTCACCAATAAATATTGGAGCAATGTGGCATTCAAGGTAACCAATCGACACTTTATTCAATTAATGCCTAAACCACCATTCAGTTGCTCTTAAAACAAGACGTTGTTGCATAAAGATGAAATATTCAAGTGTCACGTCAGCAACTTAGGGTTAGTAGGTTAGGGTTAGTTAGGGTTTCAGTTTTGAAAGAAGTTTGAGAGTTTTTGGATCAAATCACTTCAACGCTGGAGGTCTAGATCAGTGCCTTGGGGTTAGTGGAGTCAACTTAGCAGAGGACGCAAGGGTTGAAGAAGGACGGCTAAAGACTAGAGGGAAAAGTTCTGAAGTGCCACTATGGCAGGGCCTCAGAATCAAATCCCTAGGGGAGAGAGGCTCACTTCGGTGTTGCTAAAGCAAGGCCTCGTGCTCTCTCCTCCTTCCTTAGGTTGACTTGGCAAAAACGACTAGCATAAAGGATAAATCAAGACAAGAGAAGTAACATAGGATGAGAGAGATCCTTGCTATATTTTCTGAGAGTAAGATTTGTTGTAACCCTAATTTATGTTGTAAATGGTACAAGTCAACCCCACCATGTGAAAGATAATTAATATTGTGAAAAGATTAATTATATTTTTGAGTTATAGAAGTCGGCCCTATTGTGCCAATAGACACATCTTTTGTTGTATCAAGTCTTGTGTAAATAAGAGTGGATCCCCATTGTGGATAACACTCACTCACTTGTCATCTCATAATTTCAGCAAGAACTTGTACGGCTGAAGTGCGCACCTCTCTTGGGCGCAAGTTTCTAGGTTTTGTAAGCACCCTCTTGTGTGCTAAGGTCTATGGTGTGGGGGATCTTCTATTGAGAATATAGCAAAGGATTGTTGGGTTTTTCCCTTGATTGAGAAGGGTTTTTCTAGGATACTTCTTGTGTTCTTGTGCATGATTATTCTTCTTGTGATTTTGGTTATTGTAGCACTTGTGTATGGTATTGTTGCATCGTTTATGGTTCAAGTACATGCTAAATTGAAATAAACCACATGTGCATGAGATAAGCATTAAAATTCAACACTACTATCACCCTTCATCCATATACATAAAAATCCAAAATGAAAACTAAATCTAGAAAAGAAATATTTTGACATTTTTTCAAAAATTTCTAAACTAAACATGAAATCAATATGCAAGTAGAGTAAAATGAAATATGAAATACATCTAAACTAATATGAGTAATCAACATGCAAATGCAAGGAAAGCAAGATGACCTACCTACTTACCTGGGGCTTGGGCCTTGAAGAAGTCATGTGAACTGAACATAAGGTTGGAGAAGAGATCAATCCACTGGTAATGGCATCTTTCTCCAATCCAAGGCTGTCAAATAGTACTTTTCTTTATCGGACTTCTTCTTGACGACGTAAGGGCCAAGCCATGAGTTGTCATCTCTCTAGTCATACCTGGGCTTGCCCTTTCTCTTGTCCCACATGAGTGAAAGACTTCCTTCACTGAAATTAATGCAAGGTATACTCTCAATGTATGGATATGAAGGAGGCTCTGTGTTGACCATCTCTTTGATGGTTTCTTCACGTTCTTCATCTTCTTTCTTCAAAATTTGGATAAACCCTGGCTCCCTCCCATGGTGCTTCGTAAGCTTCTCTTTGTATTTGTTGCAACCTTTATACACACTTGGGCTATCGTGGAAGAAATCTTCAATCCACCCTGTGTGTCCTTGGGGGCAAGTTTTGAGTCAAGGTGTTGTCACCTGATCCTCGACTCCTCCTTCTAGGCCAACTCCTAGTGAAGCCAAGGGGGGTAGTCCCTAACAAAAATACTATGGCTTTTACGTTAATCTAAGCAAAGAAACCGCTCGAGGAGTTTATTGCAGAATAAAACATTTACAGGGAAGTATTCAACACATTCATTCGATAGACAAGATAAGCATTGATAATAGAACAAATGTCCGACCATAGAGGATGCATGCACAATAACGTAAAGGATACAATATATGCAAGTGTTATAACAATCATTAGACAATCATCATATTACGAATGAAATACTGCTCACGAAATAGAAAGTTGTGAACATGAATCCAGTGCCTTAAAGGTATCCTGGGCAGTTGTTGAACACGTGTTTTATTAAGGTTTATTGAAGGTATATTAATGAAAATGTGTGGCCTCTTTAGAGGCTATCCTTCTGTTTGGAAATGTGCTGAGAACTTACCGAAACCCAAAGGCTTCACCAGTAAGTTCAATGAAGGTGTTAGATGTCCAACACAAGGAGAAACTACATCTCAAAGCTCCCGTCTGACTTCCCACACTTCATGTGGTTTCCCTTGCATCAAGATAGCTACTATCAAGGTTTCCCTAATTAAAACTACTCCTCACAAACAACCCCGGTTCTGATGAATCCCAGGATCGAGCTAGGCTCACAAGGGTTCAAAGCATACATTGGGAATAGCGAGGAAGGTTTATTTTAAAACTGAAAGGAAAATGCAAAAAACTTGAGATGTTTTCTAATTACTAAAAGCAGAAATGCAAACTAAGCTAGCATAAGAATTACTTTGCTTAAGTGAAAAAAGTAATGATTGCTTGAATGGTAAATTTCCTTAAATTGTGTGTTTTGAAAGAAAATAAAGCAAGAAACTCGAAAGGAAAATAAAACACACAACCACCATCGATCCCCCTTAAGGGAATGATGAAACTGGGCACTAAATGCCCGCTTTTATTAATGCCTATTACACTTCTAGAAAATGAATTATCTTTTTCCTTCTTTTTGGATTTTGAATCCTTATAGAATGAATCAAACTATTAACAAAAATTACAACGAAGACTTTCTAAAGTCTTGGTCTTCATAGGGTCCAACTTGAGATAGAAAATCTTCAGTTTTGCTTCAAATTCGTCAAAGTTCCCCCTTGTTTTGTGACGGACCTGCTAAAAACCAGCTAAGGAAAATGATTAGATGATGATAGAAAAACAATAAGAAAATAAAAATAAAATGAACAAATTTACCAAAAATTCTTGATATTTTCTCATGCAAACATGTTAACTTTTTGGGGTTTTAGAGGCTTTAGATGAGGCTAAACTAAGCCCTCTTAGATGTTTTTTGTTGGATGTCCTAAAACAACACATAAAACTTCTAATTAGCTAGATATTAAGTGCAAAACATAAGCAACTTTCTATCTTGAAATTAGGAAATAAATTTCAGAAAATTGCAAGAAGAAAATTAGATCTATTCTTTGATTGAAGAGAAACAAAACTAGATCTAATACTTGCGCATGCTCCAACTGATTTAAGAGTATTAAAACTAGATCTAATACTTGCCCAAGCTCCAACTGACTCAAAGGAGGAGGGTCGAGCTTGTTTTATAGTTTTCCGGGTGAAACTTCCTAAGTGAGGGCGCATGGGAGAAGAGGAGTGGCGCACTAGATGACTGGGGAAACGTAGGAGTGAAGTGGCGAATGAGTGGAGAGGAAGTAGAGTGGTAGGTGAGGATTGTGGAGTGAAGTGAGGTGAGGTGGAGTGAGGGAGGAGTGGAGTGATAGTGGAAGAGGAAGAGAGGGAGACTCCCTCCTTGGGATTTGCACCCCTCTTCTGTGGATGTGCCAACTAGAGGAGGAGGTGTGCCTAGCCTCATTGGGATCTCCTCCCACTTGCCAAGTCACTCAACCTAGGCGCCCTCACTAGGAGATTGCTTTGCCAACTAGACTAGGGACTCCAGACATGAAGAAACATGTCCCCAACATGTTTGCTAAATTTTAGCACTTTAATTAAAATGTCCTTTTTTACCTTTTTGAAAGAAAAATTCAATTTTGAGTGATTAAAATCACTTTTTTGCCTCAACAAAGGGGGGATAAGGGTTCAGGAGGTGCTTTGGCTTAGAAAACGAGCACAAACATGGCATCTAACAACAACTAATGCCACTTTTATGACTTTATTGACTTTTACATTAAAAATTCTCTGTTTTACAGGGAAAAAAATAACTGACTAAAACTTTAAAAAAAAACTAGGGGGGACTTAGCGCAATTTCCATATGACTCAATAGACATGACTTAGCATGAATTCATATACATTTAAACACTAGACATTGGTTATACCATGCCAAGGCCTAACCACCAACACATACTCAAACTTTGGAGGAGATTTGAATGAAAAAACTTAGAAATTATTAATCGCCTAATAGGCAAGAAATAATTAACAAGTAAAAAAAAACACTCTAGCGTATGTGCTCGTGCTCAGGTCTTAGGTGGTTAATAGTCTTTTACAACTTTCATGCTCAAGTCATTTATTACAATGCCCCGGAGGGATGGAAATGTGGAAAAAAGGTGGTCTGATAGACCTGCTGAATTTCTGAACACTAAATTCTGAGCATTTGACTGGTCAGTCTTTGGTGGCTCATCTGCAAATCCAGCTATTACAACTCGGTGGATAACATTGGCTCCATATTGGGATGTGTGGTTGATCTTTTATTGAAGGAGACCATATGAGAATCCAAAATCAAAGAACATGCATCATCGACGCCTCATCAGTAACATATCCATATAAATCCAATAATAAACATGAGTTGCAAGAATAATATACATGTATATATGATACAGAAAAGCAGTAAATAAACTATGTAAAGTAAAGGAAAAATGTAAAGTACAAAGGAGAAGAGTTAGACAATATGATACAAAGGATGCCCCATGGGTATCAAATGACTTCGCTAAAGAATAACTTGAGAAGCTGACCATTCACTCGGAGCGTCAACTTCTCACCATCCAACTTGCTAAGGAAGAAAGAGTTATTGTTGGTTATGTCCTGAATGATATATGGACCTGTCCATAAACAGTCAAAATATGTCATGATTTCCTGGCTTCTCTCTTCTTTTGTCCCAAAGAAGGACTACATCACCTACCTGGAATTCCCTCTGCCTTGAAGACTTGTCAAAAGTCTTCTTTACCTTTTCCTGATACCTTATGCTCTGATCTAAAGCTTTCCTTCTGCTTTCTGTTGAACTTTTTAATGCTTAGTTCATGCACATTTGGTTTATTTCAATTTAGCATGTACTTGAACCATAAACAATGTGGCTACTCTAGTTGCAGTAACCAAAATCACAAGAAGAATAACCATGCACAAGAACGCAACAGTTTATCCTGGGAAAACCCTTCTCAACCAAGGGAAAAACCCAACAATCCTTTGCTATATTATCAAGAGAAGATCCCCCACACCATAGACCTTAGCACACAAGAGGGTGCTTACAAAACCAAGAAACTTGCGCCTAAGAGAAGTGTGCACTTCAGCTGTACACTTAGCTTGAGAGAAGTTACAATGAAGTGTGTGTGAGTTAGATCCACAATGGGGATCTAACCCTATTTATACAAGACATATCACATCAAAAGGATGTGTCTATTGCAATAATAGGGCCAACCTCTTCATCTGAATAATATAATTAATCATTACACAATATTAATTATCTCTTACATGGCGGGGCCGACGTGTACCTTTACAACACAAATTAGGGTTACAACAGATCTTACTCTCAGACAATATAGCAAGGATCTCTCTCATCCTCTAGTGCACAGCCACTAGGGACACATCCACCTATGCTCACCCACAAGGACATCACTCTCAACAGATTAACTCAACTGAGTCCACAGGAGTACCATCTGGAGAGCCATCTCAATTCAGCTCAACTAAGTCCATAGGATTTTGACAGGAGGCCATCTCAAGTCAGCTCAACTCAGTCCAGAGGAGCACAACGAGATATCACACATCATCTCAATTCAATCCAGAGAAGTATGACACACCCATCACATGGGATTTCTCACAGACGTCTCAACTCAATCCAGAGGAGAACGATCTGGAGAATGTCTCATGAAGCTGCAATCAACAACACTTTCATCAAGTTCAACCAACTGATCAATTCTTCTCTGCTGAAAATCCTCATCCAAACCATACTTCTGCACAAACTGATACACTAGAAGAATGGGACAACATAATGCCATACTTGAAACAGAATGAGGACAATTATGTTGAATTGAAGGCTTTGGCATTATGAGTGGTTATCTTGGCGAGCACACCGAACCTAGTGATAATCTTATCTTCAAGAAAATCCATAACCACTTTGTCAGTTACTAACTTGGTGGGTATTGCTTCTACCCACTTAGTAAAATAATCGATCGTTGTGATTATCCAAGTATAACCATTACTTGAATTATCTTTAAATTGACCAATAAAATCAAGCCCCCACTGCTGAAAAGGGGCTTCGACTACTACTAGCTGAAGAGGCAAGGTTGCTAGCTTCTGCTTCCCTGTGAACAACTGACACTGCTGACAACCCCTAACCATTTTATGCACATCTGAAAAAAGGTTGCCCAATAATAACCTACTCTAAGAATTTTGTAGGCAGTAGTTTTAGCTGTGAAATGCCCACCACAAAATCCTGAATGAAAATCAACCATAAGTCTCTTGGACCCAAGCTCATCAACACACCTTAGTATCACCCCATCGGGGTTCCTCCACCCCAATCCATCCTGAATGATACAATCTTTTATGACCAATCAAATGACTTGGGCATGTGAGGTTAGAAAGAAAGAAAATGATATCAGCATACCATTGGTGTTGTCCTAACTTCTAAAGTTCTCATGACAAGGCTGGCCTAGATTCACTGTTTTGACAGACTAGGTCCAAAGCTTGTTCATTTCCTTCTGTTAGCATATGAGCCAATCCCTGACCTTTGACTAACTTTGTGGGTTTTATTTCTAAGTCATATTCTTGTATCTTGGAGACCCACTTTCCTCTGACCCCCAAGCAATCCCGTTGTCCTAGGACTTTTTTTACTGTCGTGTGAAGTACATACCCCACAACTTTTGAATATCCTATATAAACTCGAAAATGCTTAAGGGACTTGAGCAAGGTATATGCTTGTTTTTCCATACTTGTGTAATTAAGCTCAGAGTTTTACAATGCCTTGCTCATGAAAGCAATCGGTTACTCATGACCCTCTTCATTCTTTTGGAGCAAGACCCCTGCTATAGTATCCTCTGAAGAGAAGGAAAAGATCTGAAAATATTTGGAGTCATCCGAACTAATTAACACGGGAGATCTGCCAATTGAGTCCTTAATGTTTTTAAAGGCTTTCCTTCCTTCATCTGTCCACTCAAATTTGACATCTTTTTTCAACAATTTGAGTAGAGGCTTCATTATCTCGGCTAAGTTTGGGTGAATCGCCTGAAAAAGTTGATCTGACCAAGAAAAGACTATAGATCTTTCTTGGTGGGGGGTAAAGGGATTTTCTTTATGGCTTCCACCCTTTCTGGATCAATCTTTACCCCATCCTCTGCAATGATGTGCCCTAACAACTTGCCTTCATCCACACCCAAAATTGACTTAGCCGGATTTAAGGAGATGCCATACTTCCAACATCTTTCAAACACCCGTCTAAAATGACATATATGATCTGACCTTTCTTTTGAGAAAACTGTTAAGTCATCTTGATAGATCTCAATGATCTTTCCCATTAATTCATTGAAGGCAAAATCTATGGCCCTCTGGAAAGTAGCACCCGCATTTAATAGGCCAAAGGCATTCTTAAGTACTCAAAGGTGCCCCAAGGTGTGGTGAAGGTTGTGTTGACCACCTATTTCAAATAGGGAGTCAACTCCATTGCCATGATGATATTTACCTGATGGTGCTACTAGTTTGAAGACTTCCTGGTTCTACAAGGCATTTTTGGCCTCAGCACGTGTTTTTGCAATTGGAATTTTCGCTCCCCTATGTGGGATTATAATGTAATGGGTTTGCATGGATCATAGTTTAGATCGGTTGCCTAGGACTTCATCATTAGAGGAGTTCCTTTCATCGAGTGTTTTTTTTCCTCAAGTTATTAATTTGGCCTAACCAACCTTATTAATTTCTCTTGAGTTTTGCACTCCCACAATAATTCTCCAAAGTGGTGAAAGGCATTCTAATGGTCGAGCCCTATGGTAGCCAGTGTCTAGGAATATTGTAAATGACCATGCTAGACATCTTCTAGAATCTTGCGGAATTTCGTCAAGTCTAAGTAGTTTTTTTTTTTTTTTAAATTACCCATTTAATCGTAATTTTAATTAATTTTTGATAAAAATTGTAAATAACAGAATCCTTGGGATTTTGATAGGGGTATTTGTGCTCAAAAGAAATGGAATGAGACCCCCTACACCCTTGGAAAAAGTTTCAGCTCNAAAAAAAAACACTCTAGCGTATGTGCTCGTGCTCAGGTCTTAGGTGGTTAATAGTCTTTTACAACTTTCATGCTCAAGTCATTTATTACAATGCCCCGGAGGGATGGAAATGTGGAAAAAAGGTGGTCTGATAGACCTGCTGAATTTCTGAACACTAAATTCTGAGCATTTGACTGGTCAGTCTTTGGTGGCTCATCTGCAAATCCAGCTATTACAACTCGGTGGATAACATTGGCTCCATATTGGGATGTGTGGTTGATCTTTTATTGAAGGAGACCATATGAGAATCCAAAATCAAAGAACATGCATCATCGACGCCTCATCAGTAACATATCCATATAAATCCAATAATAAACATGAGTTGCAAGAATAATATACATGTATATATGATACAGAAAAGCAGTAAATAAACTATGTAAAGTAAAGGAAAAATGTAAAGTACAAAGGAGAAGAGTTAGACAATATGATACAAAGGATGCCCCATGGGTATCAAATGACTTCGCTAAAGAATAACTTGAGAAGCTGACCATTCACTCGGAGCGTCAACTTCTCACCATCCAACTTGCTAAGGAAGAAAGAGTTATTGTTGGTTATGTCCTGAATGATATATGGACCTGTCCATAAACAGTCAAAATATGTCATGATTTCCTGGCTTCTCTCTTCTTTTGTCCCAAAGAAGGACTACATCACCTACCTGGAATTCCCTCTGCCTTGAAGACTTGTCAAAAGTCTTCTTTACCTTTTCCTGATACCTTATGCTCTGATCTAAAGCTTTCCTTCTGCTTTCTGTTGAACTTTTTAATGCTTAGTTCATGCACATTTGGTTTATTTCAATTTAGCATGTACTTGAACCATAAACAATGTGGCTACTCTAGTTGCAGTAACCAAAATCACAAGAAGAATAACCATGCACAAGAACGCAACAGTTTATCCTGGGAAAACCCTTCTCAACCAAGGGAAAAACCCAACAATCCTTTGCTATATTATCAAGAGAAGATCCCCCACACCATAGACCTTAGCACACAAGAGGGTGCTTACAAAACCAAGAAACTTGCGCCTAAGAGAAGTGTGCACTTCAGCTGTACACTTAGCTTGAGAGAAGTTACAATGAAGTGTGTGTGAGTTAGATCCACAATGGGGATCTAACCCTATTTATACAAGACATATCACATCAAAAGGATGTGTCTATTGCAATAATAGGGCCAACCTCTTCATCTGAATAATATAATTAATCATTACACAATATTAATTATCTCTTACATGGCGGGGCCGACGTGTACCTTTACAACACAAATTAGGGTTACAACAGATCTTACTCTCAGACAATATAGCAAGGATCTCTCTCATCCTCTAGTGCACAGCCACTAGGGACACATCCACCTATGCTCACCCACAAGGACATCACTCTCAACAGATTAACTCAACTGAGTCCACAGGAGTACCATCTGGAGAGCCATCTCAATTCAGCTCAACTAAGTCCATAGGATTTTGACAGGAGGCCATCTCAAGTCAGCTCAACTCAGTCCAGAGGAGCACAACGAGATATCACACATCATCTCAATTCAATCCAGAGAAGTATGACACACCCATCACATGGGATTTCTCACAGACGTCTCAACTCAATCCAGAGGAGAACGATCTGGAGAATGTCTCATGAAGCTGCAATCAACAACACTTTCATCAAGTTCAACCAACTGATCAATTCTTCTCTGCTGAAAATCCTCATCCAAACCATACTTCTGCACAAACTGATACACTAGAAGAATGGGACAACATAATGCCATACTTGAAACAGAATGAGGACAATTATGTTGAATTGAAGGCTTTGGCATTATGAGTGGTTATCTTGGCGAGCACACCGAACCTAGTGATAATCTTATCTTCAAGAAAATCCATAACCACTTTGTCAGTTACTAACTTGGTGGGTATTGCTTCTACCCACTTAGTAAAATAATCGATCGTTGTGATTATCCAAGTATAACCATTACTTGAATTATCTTTAAATTGACCAATAAAATCAAGCCCCCACTGCTGAAAAGGGGCTTCGACTACTACTAGCTGAAGAGGCAAGGTTGCTAGCTTCTGCTTCCCTGTGAACAACTGACACTGCTGACAACCCCTAACCATTTTATGCACATCTGAAAAAAGGTTGCCCAATAATAACCTACTCTAAGAATTTTGTAGGCAGTAGTTTTAGCTGTGAAATGCCCACCACAAAATCCTGAATGAAAATCAACCATAAGTCTCTTGGACCCAAGCTCATCAACACACCTTAGTATCACCCCATCGGGGTTCCTCCACCCCAATCCATCCTGAATGATACAATCTTTTATGACCAATCAAATGACTTGGGCATGTGAGGTTAGAAAGAAAGAAAATGATATCAGCATACCATTGGTGTTGTCCTAACTTCTAAAGTTCTCATGACAAGGCTGGCCTAGATTCACTGTTTTGACAGACTAGGTCCAAAGCTTGTTCATTTCCTTCTGTTAGCATATGAGCCAATCCCTGACCTTTGACTAACTTTGTGGGTTTTATTTCTAAGTCATATTCTTGTATCTTGGAGACCCACTTTCCTCTGACCCCCAAGCAATCCCGTTGTCCTAGGACTTTTTTTACTGTCGTGTGAAGTACATACCCCACAACTTTTGAATATCCTATATAAACTCGAAAATGCTTAAGGGACTTGAGCAAGGTATATGCTTGTTTTTCCATACTTGTGTAATTAAGCTCAGAGTTTTACAATGCCTTGCTCATGAAAGCAATCGGTTACTCATGACCCTCTTCATTCTTTTGGAGCAAGACCCCTGCTATAGTATCCTCTGAAGAGAAGGAAAAGATCTGAAAATATTTGGAGTCATCCGAACTAATTAACACGGGAGATCTGCCAATTGAGTCCTTAATGCTTTTAAAGGCTTTCCTTCCTTCATCTGTCCACTCAAATTTTACATCTTTTTTCAATAATTTGAGTAGAGGCTTCATTGTCTCGGCTAAGTTTGGGTGAATCGCCTGACAAAGTTGATCTGACCAAGAAAAGACTATAGATCTTTCTTGGTGCGGGGTAAAGGGATTTTCTTTATGGCTTCCACCCTTTCTGGATCAATCTTTACCCCATCCTTTGCAATGATATGCCCTAACAACTTGCCTTCATCCACACCCAAAATTGACTTAGCCGGATTTAAGGAGATGCCATACTTCCGACATCTTTCAAACACCCGTCTAAAATGACATATATGATCTGACCTTTCTTTTGAGAAAACTGTTAAGTCATCTTGATAGATCTCAATGATCTTTCCCATTAATTCATTGAAGGCAAAATCTATGGCCCTCTGGAAAGTAGCACCCGCATTTAATAGGCCAAAGGCATTCTTAAGTACTCAAAGGTGCCCCAAGGTGTGGTGAAGGTTGTGTTGACCACCTATTTCAAATAGGGAGTCAACTCCATTGCCATGATGATATTTACCTGATGGTGCTACTAGTTTGAAGACTTCCTGGTTCTACAAGGCATTTTTGGCCTCAGCACGTGTTTTTGCAATTGGAATTTTCGCTCCCCTATGTGGGATTATAATGTAATGGGTTTGCATGGATCATAGTTTAGATCGGTTGCCTAGGACTTCATCATTAGAGGAGTTCCTTTCATCGAGTGTTTTTTTTCCTCAAGTTATTAATTTGGCCTAACCAACCTTATTAATTTCTCTTGAGTTTTGCACTCCCACAATAATTCTCCAAAGTGGTGAAAGGCATTCTAATGGTCGAGCCCTATGGTAGCCAGTGTCTAGGAATATTGTAAATGACCATGCTAGACATCTTCTAGAATCTTGCGGAATTTCGTCAAGTCTAAGTAGTTTTTTTTTTTTTTTAAATTACCCATTTAATCGTAATTTTAATTAATTTTTGATAAAAATTGTAAATAACAGAATCCTTGGGATTTTGATAGGGGTATTTGTGCTCAAAAGAAATGGAATGAGACCCCCTACACCCTTGGAAAAAGTTTCAGCTCTGTTATCCACCAGGTTGCACAAGCTGGATTTCCTGAAGAGCCGCCGAAGGATGAGCAAGCAGTGCTCATACACGCAGAATTCAGTGATTCAGCAGGCCTTGAAAAGGCCCCTTTT
>JZKD02S2180029.1:27748-38496 GCA_000966675.3 Picea glauca
ATAAATCATTGATGGCATGGTGGTAAAGCTAACAAGTAGAGCACTTTTGGTCCCCCCTCGTGTCACATATCCATCCCCCTCAATAGTTGTTATGTTCCAAATGCTTAAGATATCATAATAAACCAGAAGTACACGCCATGTACAACAATGTGAGAGTGGAGCACAACTCCAATATATATGTGATAAATGAGTTAAACAATAACTCCTTAAATAATAGGAGAACCTCCTCCAAATACCCAAATACATTCATATATCACGATTCACATCCTCTCAATAATGAATACATGATTTCTATATATACCTATTCACACACTATGCTTGAGGCCCATTTACTATTAGTCTGACACTATTACATATATATTTACACATTAGATGTACATTTAACCCCATATATGCCCCCCATTAGGGTCATATCATATACATTTAACCCCATATATCCCCCCCTTGGGGTCATATCAATAGCCTTATTGAGAAAGAGGGACATTTTTTTTTTATCTTTTTCCACTGATCTTTTCCCTTCGGGGTTACTTAATTCCTCTTCATCCAAATTAATCCCCTTTCTAAACTTCTATTAGGCCAATTCAAATGATCTAGTATCGGGTTACCCTTAGAAGGATCTTACCTTAGCTCATTTGAACACAATACATACTCATTGAGTCATGTTCAAATAACCCAGTGGGTCACTTTGAAAGATCCCAACGAGTCTCTTTTAAACACACACACACACACACATCCAAGCCATCAAGTCCCTTTCAAATAACCAATCGATCCTATTTGAGAGATCACATTGGGCCCTTCTTAAAGATGATCATGATGCACAAGCAAAGACCATTGACCTTATTCAAATGATCTCCCCCTTTCAAAAGATTTCCCTAATAACAAATCCAACGGGCTATTTTCAAAGATGGTCATCAGACACTTTCAAAATATTCACTCGATAAACCATTAGGTTGGCCACTTCTGAAATATC
The DNA here is from genome assembly GCA_000966675.3 of Picea glauca. NCBI lineage: Eukaryota > Viridiplantae > Streptophyta > Pinopsida > Pinales > Pinaceae > Picea > Picea glauca. Next base: position 28,719 of record JZKD02S2180029.1, read on the forward strand.
CACTTGATAGACCATCGGGCTTCTTAGAAACATGGTCATCGACCACTTTCAAAATATTTTCTCGATAAACCAATGGGCCTCTTCAAAATATTGCAACAAGTTCATTGGGCCTATCGATCCTCATTTGAAGATATACCCAATCAAAAGAAAAAATCCCATTAGGCACTTTCAAATGAAAATATTTTGAATGCTCCCATTGATATATAAAAAAACATTTACATAGATATATGTACTATGTTTTAATCATGTGCGGGGATCTCATATAATCATGAAATCATAATGATCTAGAAGATACATCATGTGATCTAGAAAGAGAGTTTTCCCTAGCTATGTCAAAGGGGATGCCAATTGCTAATAAGTGATGCAAGTGTTGTATACAATAACTGCATACAAGACTACTTGAAATTCTAAACAATGACAATAGTATTCCAAATTAATTTGACAAAACAACCTCAAAAATATAATGTAATTGTCCATACTCAGACTAAACTTTATTGGCAAAAAAATATAAGGGCGAAAGACTGTGAATCACATAGAAACATTATGGTGTTGTTCCTTACACCACCTTTGTAGTAAGAACCTAAGTTGAGAACCATGTGTGCATAAATCATTGATGGCATGGAAGTAAACATAACAAGTAGAGCACTTTTGATCACCCCTCATGCCACATATCCATCCCCCTTAATAGCCTTATTGAGGATGAGGGGCACCTTTTTTTTAAATATTTTCCCACTAATCTTGGCCCTTTGGGGTTACTTAATTCCTCTTCATTCAAATTAATCCCCTTTCTAAAGTCTTGTGATGACAATTTGAATGATTTGGTATCGGGTTACCCTTCAAAGGATATTACCTTAGCTCATTCATACACAATACATACTCTTGAGCCGTGTTCAAATAACCCATTGGGCCTCTTTGAAAGATCCCAATGAAGCTCTTTCCAAACATATGCATATCTAGACCATTGATTCCCTTCCAAATAACCCATCTATCCTATTTGAGAGATCACATTGGGCCCTTCTTCAAGATGATCCTAATACACAAGCAAAGGCCATCGACCTTTTTCAAAAGATTTCCCCCTTTTGAAATATTTTCTTGATGGAAAATCCATCTGGATTTTTTCAAAGATGGTCATTGGTCGCTTTCAAAATATTCCCCTTATAGATCATCGAGATGGTCACTTTAGAAATATCTAGTCGATAGACCATTGAGCTTCTTAGAAATATGGCCATCGACCACTTTCGAAATACTTGTTTGATAGACCAATGAGACTCTTTGGAAGATTGCAACAAGCTCAATGGTCCCATCAAATCTTTTTTGAAGATACAATTGATCGAAAGAAAATATCCCACTTGGAACTTTCAAATGAACATCTTTCGAATGCTCCCAATAGGCCATTGAGTCAATTCAAAAGATCATCTTGCGAATGATCTCAATAAGCCATAATTGAAGTAGTTCGAAAGAAAAACTTTTGATTTTCCTTGATAGGCCATTGGGAAATTTTGAAAGAACAACATTCAAATATCCTTGATTAGCCATTGGCCCAATTCAAAAGAACAACATTTGATTTCCCTCGACATGCCATCAGGCCAATTAGAAAGAACAAAATTTGAATGCTCACGATAGGCCATTTGGCCAATTCGAAGGAACACATTTTAACACCCTTGATAGGCCGTTAGATTCATTTCAAGACACATCTTTTGAAATCCCCTGATAGGCCATTGGGACAATGCCCTGATTTCGATGTCAAAGGCCTTTGGCCTATTTGAATGCAATACTTTGAATGAAATCAATGTCTTCCAACTATTCAAAAGGATGCTTCAAAATAAATAAAAGGAAGGCCAAATGGTCACTGAAGTTACCAATTTGACTTTGACAAAGGCCTATCAGTATGCAAGTAATCCTCTATGGATGCCACCCCCAAGATGGGCTATGAGGAACAACTAGGGAGAAGGAAACTTGGTCTAGGACACTTAGGTCACTCACCCAATCTAATCACTCTTAGGCTTAGCCAAGTTGTTCACCACAAAACACTCTAGGTAGCCAGCCATCCAGCCTAGCCATGGAACTCCATTCCACTACCCCACACAACACAAGAAAGATATTCCCTTCATCATTGAACAAAACTTTGGAAATTTCTTCCCTCTAGTACTCTTCAATGTTTGTAGAATGAGTTTGTTGTATGCATTCAATAAAACCCAACAAATTTTAATCATAATTATTGAGCACTTAATGAGAAACTATCTATAGGGAAATGAGGGTGGTTTCCTATCATCCCAGCCTATGTACTCCTCTGCAACCTTCCATCTCTCTTCTCGGGTTCATAATATTCCCTACCTCAACTCTCCTTGGTTACTCACAGGTTTGAATTATAGTGTCTAGCATTAGAATGTATAGCATCAAATATAGTAGAATAAACCGATATAAATGATCAATTTGAATTTACAAGAGGGATGAGTGCACAAGAAAAGGGATGGTCTAAATATCCATGAGGTTCGAATCCATAGATGATTTTAGGGGCTAAATTTCGCAAATGGGCTAATTTTCCATGGTTTTTCCCAAAAAAAGATTCGTCAATTTCCATTTTTTCTAAAAATGATTTGCCCAAAGTCCATAGAATAATTTTTTTTTACCTTACAAATCGCCAAAATTTTATAGAAACTATACAAAATCCTTAAAAAATTGAATATTTTTACAAAACTATCGCCAAACATTTTACATTTTGCATATTAAGGACTAGTAATATTAGCCCATGTTTCTACATTTTAATATAAATTTCTATTCTTAAAATCATCCATGTTCGAATCCCTATGGGGATGGAATCTGTTACATTCCTCTAGACTTGTACACAACCCCCATACTCACATAACCAAGGAAGGTGGATTTCCCCGCCAACTACCACCTACATTCAATGACTAGTGGTTGGGGTCTTTAATAAGGCACACGATGAAAAGATGAGCATTAGGAGACTCAAGCAACTTAAGAAGTTTAGGATTATTTATCAACCCCTTGGACCCCTTTTTCTCTTCTCCTCTAGTGGACTCATAACCCTCTCATGCTCTTTCACAATGAGCCTTAGACCTTGATATTGATTTTCAAAACAATATTTACATTTATTGAAAATACCATGGCAAACCTTCCTCATAGTATATAGAAAACATATTTATCAAAAACACGTCCCTAGACATTCTTTAGTGAGGCCTTGGCCTTGAGCTCTACATTAGGAATTCATACTAACATTTACACCATTTACACATGTGGTCATTTATATAATTTGATTCCCATCATTTTTTTTCCGAGGTAATATCTCACGGGAAACCCCCGATTACTTCCCCACTTCGTGGATGGTAAGCGGGGTAAATCATCGGCCCCGATGTTCGTGGCAGGCCTAACCCCAAGGGGGGACAAGAGATTCAAACCCGTGACCTCCTCCACTGGGAATAGCTTCACGGTTGGCTCAAAACCACTTGACCTAACTCTTGGGGCTTGATTCCCATCATTATATCCACTTATTTATAATTGGCACATAATTTGGTCCAAGATAATCTAGGGGTCGAAACCAAAATATTATACCTCATACCAAATGGATAACCATTGGTGCTTAAAGCATGGAGGGAACAATTAATATTCTCATGTGACCCAATGCTTTTGTTGACCCTTACGAGAATCTATGACTACATTGACTAACTTATCTGCTACAACATTCCTAACATGTCAAATGCGATGGAATGTGACATGTTAAAATTATTCAATAAAACCTTAATAGCTCAAAGAAACATAAATATTCTCTAATTATTTTGCAACTCAATAGTTCCCTTCACCTTTTGATAAACTAACTCAGAATTTTGAATAATCACTTACAAATCACCTTCTATCACAAAGCACCAAAACTCTTAGGCCATAAATATTTTAATCCCCTGTGAACAAGCCAAAGTTTCTAAATTATTATTAGTAACCAAGAAACATGTTATTAGTTAATCCTTTTTATCTCAAATAACACACTTGATCCCATGCAACCCAAATCACCTTTAAAGCCCCCATCAAAATTAAACTTACAAAAGAAAAAGCAAAACGATGGTGAAGTTCATGTTCCATAAATACTAAAAAACAAATACCCAATAAGACAAACCTATCTGTATCATGGACAAATGTCCAATAAGGCAAACGGAGCCATATCATGATGGGTACCTTCCAGATCTTCATTTTGCCAAAACAAACTTAAAAACTAGTTATTAAAAATAAATAGTTCCATGTTGAATCATTTGGCTTTTGAGTTTTAACGTGACCTTTTAATGCTCCCATAGAATTGCCAGTCCTCTATCCATGTTGTGCCTCTCTCATTGGTCAGAGATGGATTACAATATCAAAAGTAGCTATATACTCTTAACATGTCACTCAACTCACCGGTGGATTACAATATAAAAGTACCCTCTCACCTACAACATCTCTTCCCATCTCAACGCTAGTACATTATTCCTTTTGGTGCTCCCAACTCTCAATCATTGATCACATCACATGGAACCCTAAATGGATCTTAAAAATCTACACCTTTTCAAAAGTGTTCTAACCTCTCTTTTTTTCATTGGTCGTCCTTGGGATTACTCACCATGGTGGTATTCCCAACTCTTTTCAAAAGTGTTATAACCTCTCTCGTTTTTCAGTGGACGTCCTTAGGATTACTCACCATGGTGGTATTCCTAACTTGTTACATACGTTGTTGTCCAATCCTGTAATTACTTGTATTTTGTGGTCGATGGTTAATCGTGAAATAAATTGTAATTTTTCTTTGTTCCATGCGGAAAATAAATTGTATTTTTTCTTTGGTCCACAATATAGTTAATCATGTAATAGATGTTTTTTATATTTAGATGAAGTTATAGTAAAAAGTTATCGTTTATAATGATTTGTATTTTTTCAAAGACTTCACACATAATTTTGATGATATATTTCGTGATAGAATTGTGTGGGATGTAGAAAAATATTTTATTTATTATTAATATTTCATATAAGATTAAGATAAGTTATTTAGTTGTGTTGAAAGGTGTTTTTCACATCTTAATCTTAGTATGAAGGAGATATGCAATTCATTTTATGTTTAATATGGAGTTGACAAATAATATTAAAACAAAAAAAATGAAAAAAATATTTTAATCATAAATAAAATTATTTGTATATCAACTATATATATATATATATATATATATAAAGTAATTGAAAATAAACAAATCCTTATTCTAGTTGTTTTCTACATCTCATGATCACGAAAATGTGTCATTTAAAAAAAATATATNAATAAACAAATCCTTATTCTAGTTGTTTTCTACATCTCATGATCACGAAAATGTGTCATTTAAAAAAAAAATATTGATAATAAAAGAAATCTTTCAATATATATATATATATATATTATTGTTAAAACATGTCAATGGTGTGCTACTTAGTATGAAGAAGATGCATAATTCCTTCTATGTTCAATATGGAGTGGACACACACACACACACACACAAAGAACTAGTGTAAATCCATCTTAACTTTGAATCTATCATCAGTCCAGAGAGATTAAGTCTCTCAAGGTGATTTTTTTTTTAAATTCAAAAAACTTGAGGAAATATTTTCACCTCAAGAGATTGATCACTCTCAATACATGATAAATCTGGAGTTAGATGAATTTATATTGGTAAAACAAAGATTAGAACATCATTCCATCACACATATAACCTTGATCATAGTGACATCTTTTTTCATCTTCATTATTAATATTGTTATAATAATATTAATATAGATTTTTTTTATAAAAAAATGTTATTCATGTAATATATTATAAGTTAATAATAATGTCATAGGGTTTTGTCCCATATGCATATCAATTTTATCTTACTTTCTTATCAATTTTATCTTACTTTCTTATCAATAATATTAATGTGTATTTTACAAAAAAAAAAAGTTATATATATATATATATATATATATTCTATTTCATAGGGTTTTGTCCCATATGCATATCAATTTTATCTTACTTTCTTATCAATAATATTAATGTGTATTTTACAAAAAAAAAGGTTATATATATATATATTTGATTTTTACAATTGTTATGGTTAAAGTCTTATGGGTAGTTATCAATGACTCATCAGTTGCCAGTTAGGGGGACATACCTTTCAACAAATACAGGGTTCTCTTGTTGCATTGGGATCTGACCACCTTGTTGAAAACGTCCAACTAGCACAAGAGACCATTTGTCAGTGCTTGGACTTGAACTTAAGACCTTCTAGAGTGGCAAAGGACTAGATGAGGGTGGCTTTGTTAATCCACCCATAGGCTTAAGTCCATGTAACATAATATAAGGTAATAATATTGTGACACATTTTTATGGAGGGTTTTGACCTACATGAATATTTATGTTGTAACATGTTTCCCTTTAGTGAATCATATGTATTGATGGGATATGTAGAAGCCTCCATGACCATCCAAATCCATCGAACAATGGTATGTCCATATGGATCATTCCATGTTCCCCCTCTTTTCCATCGCTCATGTCCATCCAATCCATGGTTTTCTAATGATGCGATCTTATATGTTCATCCAAATAACATGCGATCATTCATCTATAAATGATGATTTCCTTTCATGCTTACTCAGTCATTCATTGTCCTTTGGCTTTGGGCTACATTAGTATGATATAATTGATTCTTTGGTCCTCAAGCTTGTAGATTGTAGTCTAGTGGCGACCGTGAGGGAAAGGTGGACAATATCTATGTCATTCAACTCTTATAGTGACAATAGAACCATTTTCATGGAAACTAATATTCCATTCATAGTGCCCCCCTGCAGGGTCAATTTGCTATGAAGATCCAAGATCCCTAGAAGAAAAAGTGGGTTTGGGTCAATACCTTTGATACCCCAAAGAAAGTTGCAATATCTTACAATAAAGCAACCATGGCCCTGAGAGGTGATAAGCCAAATAATACTTTTCCCACCCTGTCAAACAACCAAAGTAGTATTAAAAGCATCATTATGGATTCGTAGATGAATTGCAAGAATATCGTCATTTCTTGATCCAACCCCCTTTGAATTACTTGGGGAGGGATTCCTATAGTGCTAAGCACTTGGATGTCTCTAGGGGTGGTAGCACTGGCACTAGTAACCTCGACTTCAACAAGGTTGTGTTGATGCTTGAATCCGTTAGGACCGAAACAACAACCTCACGGGGGTACAAATCCCCTGCATTTTTATAGAGGTGGTACTCCTCTTTGTTTCAAGATTTTCTTGGAATTCTAGATTTTTAAAAACAATATAGGACTCTGAGAAAGTCCACCGTGATATTCAAAGAAATATAAAGATTGCAAAAAAACAAAAAGTTTTGTTTTTAAGGAGAGTTCCCGAGAGATGACCAGGAATCTCACACATCACATATTTGAAAAAGATAAACAAAATTTATTCACATCCATCATAGTTAAACTAAAGTTTTCTGATCACATAAAATAAAAGAAGATAGTTTGCACGCATAAGAGAACTTTAATAGAGTAAACACATGGGGAGCTCAAATAAAGATAATGACATATCAATCTCAAATACTTTATACTAAAAACTCAGAGTTATAAAATATAGTCAAAATTGATTCCGAAATAGTTCTCTTGGGATTTGTCAAAAAATATAGAGTATGTTACAAAGCCTTGAAATTTAAATGTGTTTGTCCTTAGGACTGGGATTGGGGATCCCGCATACCATAAAGCAAATATAAACAAGAATTAAGTTGTGTAAAGAAGATGGTGGGCGATGACATAGTAGCAAGACCTGAAAGAAGACAGGGAGAAGTTATCAGATTTTGGTTAAACCTATCTAGTCAAAGAAGCGAAGTAACTGGATGAAAAAAAACTGATAAAGAAAGCAAGATGTGATCAACATGAACTTACTATGATGGTCTCTCTCCTCTCTTCACTTGCTTGTTGTTATCCTTTTATTGTCCTCATTGACGGTTATAGGAGCCATCTCAACTGTTGCTTCTTGGCCTTCTTTGGTTAATTTGTCAATTGCCTTTTTAAACCAATCTTCAATGTAGTTTCTCATTGGTCCAACATTTAGTTCATGCATGATTTTAATATTGAACAATTCACCTTCCAAGACTCTTAAGTCATGAGAAATGCCATGTATCGCTTCCTCAATATCTTGATTTTTCATGGAATAATCAACTAGCCAATTGTCTATTTCTTCTTCATTATATTTGACCATGCCATAAAAATTTTCAGCTAATAACCCCTTAAATTTCTCAACTTGTTCACCAACTTGTTGCTTTGTTAGAAACATTGAATCGATAATTAACTTAGGGTCTTGTACCTCATTAGTGGTTCTCGCGCATATCTATCTTTGTGAGTCTTTTGAAAAATTCTTCTCTTTTTAGTATGGCTTCGTTGCATGCTTGGACAATGTTATTCAAATTCTTGATCCTTTCCTTCCAACAAGCATTTAGTTGTTCTATTCGACTTGGAGTAGGCAGATCCTCTTCTCTTCTTTTCAATTCCGTCATGTTTGAGACTTTAATTCCAAATGGAAAGACAACATTAGTGTAGAAACCTTCTTCATTCTTTAAATCAGCTTGCAGATACTCATGAAAGGCATGTGCCCTTGAGCCGAAAGAAATAATATTTTTTGATACCTCCCATGCTTTCGTTATTCGTGACATTCTCTTTTTCAAGATTTTTCTACATAACTTCAGACTGTTGTGAGTAAACTTGAATATCCTTTCAATTTAATGGCAGGTGTAGTTGGTTTAACCATTGACAAAGGACTTGCCAGGATTGGAAGAGGCATTAAGGCATTTTCCAATTCTCTAATCCTTTCTTTTAGCTTATGATTTTTAGCTTCCAGGCCATCAATAGAATCATCGCGAGCATCCCCGGTTTCCCTATGGATTTTAGAAATTTGGGATGGCTACATGTCCTTCAGGTCGACCTCTGAGAGAGATTTTCCCTTTTTATTTTTCTGATCACCTCTTTCTATAATCAATTTTTTAGATTCGTTATAAAAAATAACACTTTGAAAAGTGAAGGATTCCTCTTCACTAAAGGTATCATTTGCAATGACTTCCAATAAAGAAATTTGTTGAGTCATATTTTCTGGTTGTTCCATCGTGGGAAATATTTTCTCAATATCTACCTCTAGCTCCATGTCATCAAGAGAAAATATTTGGATGTCGTTTTTTATAAGATTATCCTCTTCCTCTTGTACTAAGTTCCTCCTTTTCTTTCTCATAGGGAGCTTATGTGAATTCTCAATTTTCCCAGGGGGAGGATTCTTCTCTCCTCCACCACTCGAACTACTGTTGACAACCTTTCTAATTGGGTGAGTTGTTTGAACATTACTCCGAGATGTGGTATTTTTGGGAGTAAAAATTGGAGACTGGGCACTCCTTTCACCATGACCCTTTCGTTTTTCTTATGAAACTCATTATGTCACATACCCACTACCTAAATCGGATTTTTCTGGTCTTCTGTCGGACTAGAACCCCTAATTATCCATGGAGGTCCAGTATAAGCTGGCTCTTTCTCTCTCTTTCTCTGTTCCCATGTGATCGCGGGTCATGTTCACGGTTCAATTTGAATGTAATGCCTATTTGTATTTCGCGCCTCGGTGCTACAGTAATGTCTAAACGTTAGACTCTGCACCCGCCGAACCCCAACAGGGCTAGCGACCGACCAATGGGGACAAATCCCTATAGGGTCAACAAATGGCCAATAGGAACAAATCTCAACAGGGGTAGAGAACCTCCAGTGAGAACAAGCCC
>JZKD02S2180040.1:0-11315 GCA_000966675.3 Picea glauca
TCGCTATATATTATATCATAATATAAATTGTTCTTTTACATATGAACATCCACAAAAAAACCTAGATAACATCCAAGAGGGTCCCCAGAAACCCAGAGTATTACCTGCCCCTTACAACAAGTCCACAAATCTCAACTAGAGCTGGAAATTCTAGACATAGTTGGTGAAAGCCTCCACAAAGATACCCAAAAAAGAACCTATAAAAAAAACATAGCACAAAAAACCTTCATCAAAGCTCCATAGAAAACCGTAGCAGGAGTAAAGGCAGAGGTCGATGCAACAAGTGGTAAAGGCCAAGAGAATTTATGCCCCGAGACAAGCTGCGGATTTTGAAACTCCACTTCCCGCAGAACACCTCCACACCACAGGCCCTCGGGGAAGTTCCCCTCTGCCATCACCGCTAGACCCAACAACTGCTACGTCACACCGCTCATCAAGTTGCACGTCCAGGAAGCTCCCTCCCTCGCCCACACTTCCCCAACCCCGTACCCTTGCCCTCGCCCGCAACCACACTCTCCTTGGAAGTAGCCCACGCGCCCACGCCTTTTCCGCACTCACCCATCTCCAAGGTATACCAGGATGCGGCTAGAAAACCCTAGCCGTAGAGCCCCCGACCAATCTCAGTCCACCATCAAAACCCTATCGCCCTCTCAGATATGTCGTCTCCTAATGATATTGAACTATCACTTGTTTGTCCTACAGAAAAATCAAGGAACTTGTGATATAGGATGGAGATAAATGATTCATAACAGGGAATATACCATCAAGCCCAAGTGCCACAATTCCCATTCAAGCCTCTTATTCACAAAAACAATAGCATAGAGGTAGGGGTAAGGGAGTTTTTATTCCAATAAGTCTTACATGTCAGATAACACACACCATCGACTTGGAATTAATTGCATATCTCGATTATAAAGCCATGCACACAATGTCCAAGGACCAAATCCATATCAAATATTATCTCAGAATTTCTTCACTCGTTTCCAAATCTTACGAGTGAAGATAAATTCGTCTCAACTACAAAAGAACATTCTGTTTCTCTTTAATGAACCAATTGATCATTTGGTAAAGTAATAAATGATCAATTTGACATTTTTGTTTGTTTATGTTAAGATTCCATAAGTCTTGTACATGCAATGAGATAGATGGTACTCTTCTTTAATGGCACACAACCTTCAACACACACAAATGACATCCAACATAGGCTAAAACAATTGGGCAATGTTTTTTTTTCATTAATTATTCTGAATAACCAATGGAGAAACCATGTGCCTAACACCTTTAATAAACACACATTTTCATTACCTTGACACATCACACAATGTGATTTTCTCTTGACATTAAAGCCCCTTTCATCTGATTCTATTTACCATGCCATTTCCAATGAGAGACTCTTTACTCAATTTGGGCCCAATGTAGCCAAATTTATGGCCTTTGAAAGCCAGACTACATCAACCATTGGATCTCTATCGATTGGCCCCCAACCATATATTTGATGCTCAAATAATAATACCACATGCATTATGCAGATAATCTTCTTCATTGTTTAAAATTTGAAATACGTTTAGTTGGTATTATGTCATAAAGTCTACAATCCATGCTCCTCCTAACTCATGCCTGCCATGAATTACTTTTAGGTTCACATCATAACATCCCCTACCACATCATCATGGTCACATGTTGCCTCATCACCCATTAGATTCAACCAGTGCCACATCATTCCCTGGTCACCACATGTCATTACACCCCTTACTACTTAGTATACTTTTTATGTGGGAATGTCAGGGAATTGGATAGAGTGTGGGGGAAAAGGTAAGTTGGGATGTAACATAAAGTGATGGGAGTGAGGGGGTGGGGATGGAAGGTGAAGGATGCCTCCACTCTCTCCTTGATCATGGGATAACAAAAAACACTTAGGAGTGGAGGATGGGGTCTTATGACTCCTTACTTAAGCCTAAAACAAAACATTTGGGGTTAGAGGATGAACTCTCCATGACCTCAAATTAAGCTTGTATAAAATATTAGGGTGTAGAGGATGGGATGTTCACAACTCTACATTAAGTATACACAAACCTAAGAGGGAAAAATATGGGCTCTTTGTGAACTCAATTCATTAACCCACACACAAAATTAAATATTATTCTCTAAGGCATCTTCAAGATACCATAGATAATTTTTAAGTGTTCTACTTGTAATGTACCCAATCATCCAATTAAACTAAAATCATCATTATTACATGGAAATTGTAGGGAATTACAATATAGTAGTGGAAATAGCATTGCCTACTCCAAATTAATCCATTACCCATGAAAGAATTAAATTGATTTAACATATTATTCATAATTTTTTTATTATACAATAAATAATAACAATTGAAACATATGAATGTATAAAATGTTTCATATACAATCATTTCCCATTTAAAAAATTGCATTTTCTCCATGATTCTGGAATCTATTGAGATACCCACAATTCCCATTATATCCATTGTACATAGTTGGAGATTAATTCTGTAACATCCCAATGTTAATCCCTGTAAATTATGTTGGTGAGCTGGTATGTTTCAAGCCAGAGAGCTTACATTGATCCATATGGTTGTGAGCCAAGTGATGTAATATGTAAACATTGTACAATGAAAGTAATAAAATGGAATACATTGTCAACTGGTAGATGAGTAAGGAATAGAGTAATGGGGGGCTATGATTCCACAAGAGAGGGGGAATCAATGGGGGTTTTGAGGGGTTTCTATATGCATTGAGTCTTAAGCCATCTTCATTAATCGGTTTGTCATTTAGTAATTTATCCATTTGACTTATTCAACAATCAACCATTGAATTCATGTAATGGGTTGGGTGAGGAAGTCATCCCACTCAGTTATGACAACATGGGTTGAGTGTAATCAACCTTGGGGGAAGAGTGAGAGTCAAGCAAGCATGGGAAGAGAGGATTTTTGAGTAGGAAAACAAAGGAGTTTTTACAATCAACAAGAAGGGAGGGAAACATATCTGAGTGATGTAGAAGAGTGGCCAACCATAGTGGGTATACCTAACAAAATTCCAAGAATATACCCTTTCTTTGCTAAACAATCACTCAGGTGTACTAGAAGGTATTTCCTTTCTCTACTCAACAGTACCTTATGAAACCCTTCCCCTATTATGGTGTCTTCAATGTGGGTAAGAAAGTTACAATCTAGGACATCGATGAGTTGTAGATGACTTGTTGAGGAGATCAATTTCCATATTGGAATTCCCAAANCAATCTCAGTCCACCATCAAAACCCTATCGCCCTCTCAGATATGTCGTCTCCTAATGATATTGAACTATCACTTGTTTGTCCTACAGAAAAATCAAGGAACTTGTGATATAGGATGGAGATAAATGATTCATAACAGGGAATATACCATCAAGCCCAAGTGCCACAATTCCCATTCAAGCCTCTTATTCACAAAAACAATAGCATAGAGGTAGGGGTAAGGGAGTTTTTATTCCAATAAGTCTTACATGTCAGATAACACACACCATCGACTTGGAATTAATTGCATATCTCGATTATAAAGCCATGCACACAATGTCCAAGGACCAAATCCATATCAAATATTATCTCAGAATTTCTTCACTCGTTTCCAAATCTTACGAGTGAAGATAAATTCGTCTCAACTACAAAAGAACATTCTGTTTCTCTTTAATGAACCAATTGATCATTTGGTAAAGTAATAAATGATCAATTTGACATTTTTGTTTGTTTATGTTAAGATTCCATAAGTCTTGTACATGCAATGAGATAGATGGTACTCTTCTTTAATGGCACACAACCTTCAACACACACAAATGACATCCAACATAGGCTAAAACAATTGGGCAATGTTTTTTTTTCATTAATTATTCTGAATAACCAATGGAGAAACCATGTGCCTAACACCTTTAATAAACACACATTTTCATTACCTTGACACATCACACAATGTGATTTTCTCTTGACATTAAAGCCCCTTTCATCTGATTCTATTTACCATGCCATTTCCAATGAGAGACTCTTTACTCAATTTGGGCCCAATGTAGCCAAATTTATGGCCTTTGAAAGCCAGACTACATCAACCATTGGATCTCTATCGATTGGCCCCCAACCATATATTTGATGCTCAAATAATAATACCACATGCATTATGCAGATAATCTTCTTCATTGTTTAAAATTTGAAATACGTTTAGTTGGTATTATGTCATAAAGTCTACAATCCATGCTCCTCCTAACTCATGCCTGCCATGAATTACTTTTAGGTTCACATCATAACATCCCCTACCACATCATCATGGTCACATGTTGCCTCATCACCCATTAGATTCAACCAGTGCCACATCATTCCCTGGTCACCACATGTCATTACACCCCTTACTACTTAGTATACTTTTTATGTGGGAATGTCAGGGAATTGGATAGAGTGTGGGGGAAAAGGTAAGTTGGGATGTAACATAAAGTGATGGGAGTGAGGGGGTGGGGATGGAAGGTGAAGGATGCCTCCACTCTCTCCTTGATCATGGGATAACAAAAAACACTTAGGAGTGGAGGATGGGGTCTTATGACTCCTTACTTAAGCCTAAAACAAAACATTTGGGGTTAGAGGATGAACTCTCCATGACCTCAAATTAAGCTTGTATAAAATATTAGGGTGTAGAGGATGGGATGTTCACAACTCTACATTAAGTATACACAAACCTAAGAGGGAAAAATATGGGCTCTTTGTGAACTCAATTCATTAACCCACACACAAAATTAAATATTATTCTCTAAGGCATCTTCAAGATACCATAGATAATTTTTAAGTGTTCTACTTGTAATGTACCCAATCATCCAATTAAACTAAAATCATCATTATTACATGGAAATTGTAGGGAATTACAATATAGTAGTGGAAATAACATTGCCTACTCCAAATTAATCCATTACCCATGAAAGAATTAAATTGATTTAACATATTATTCATAATTTTTTTATTATACAATAAATAATAACAATTCAAACATATGAATGTATAAAATGTTTCATATACAATCATTTCCCATTTAAAAAATTGCATTTTCTCCATGATTTTGGAATCTATTGAGATACCCACAATTCCCATTATATCCATTGTACATAGTTGGAGATTAATTCTGTAACATCCCAATGTTAATCCCTGTAAATTATGTTGGTGAGATGGTATGTTTCAAGCCAGAGAGCTTACATTGATCCATGTGGTTGTGAGCCAAGTGATGTAATATGTAAACATTGTACAATGAAAGTAATAAAATGGAATACATTGTCAACTGGTAGATGAGTAAGGAATAGAGTAATGGGGGGATATGATTCCACAAGAGAGGGGGAATCAATGAGGGTTTTGAGGGGTTTCTATATGCATTGAGTCTTAAGCCATCTTCATTAATCGGTTTGTCATTTAGTAATTTATCCATTTGACTTATTCAACACTCAACCATTGAATTCATGTAATGGGTTGGGTGAGGAAGTCATCCCACTCAGTTATGACAACATGGGTTGAGTGTAATCAACCTTGGGGGAAGAGTGAGAGTCAAGCAAGCATGGGAAGAGAGGATTTTTGAGTAGGAAAAAAAATGAGTTTTTACAATCAACAAGAAGGGAGGGAAACATATCTGAGTGATGTAGAAGAGTGGCCAGCCATAGTGGGTATACCTAACAAAATTCCAAGAATATACCCTTTCTCTGCTAAACAATCACTCAGGTGTATTAGAAGGTATTTCCTTTCTCTACTCAACAGTACCTTATGAAACCCTTCCCCTATTATGGTGTCTTCAATGTGGGTAAGAAGGTTACAATCTAGGACATCGATGAGTTATAGATGACTTGTTGAGGAGATCAATTTCCATGTTGGAATTCCCAAATTTTGATTGAAATGACTTCGAAACTTGAAGCCTAACTATCATCATTAATATCCCCCCCCGTCAGGTGCAAGATAAGAATATTTTTGAAGGGATCCAAGCTTGAGATTTTGGATTCTTTTGTTCTTCAATGGTTCATCACTATATCTAGTGGTTTTTGGTGGACCATTAACTATTTTGAATTGATTAATGTGGTGGTTTTGGGTTGACCACTAACCATTTTGATTTCATACATGTACTACCCCCCTTGAGTGAAAGAGAGTATATTTATCTTTGACTCATGATTCAATTTAAAAGACATAGAATTGGGCCTCAATTATGCCTAAAATCTTCATCTAGAACAATTGTTTGGAAGTCTTCTTTCGACATTTGTGTAAATGATGATTTGGATTTCCAAAATGAAGAAAGGGATGGAGATAAAAACACTAATTCTCCATGTGACCGACTTGATGACAATTTTGGTGTTTATCAGAATTTGCTCAATGTTTTTATCATCAACATTCTTAACTTCCTCATTAAACTCAAGAGTCTTCAATTTTTCATCAAGAAATCTTGCACTCATAAATTGAACCAATTTGGAGTAATATGGGATATGAAAGTTGTTGTCTTTGTCATATCCTAAGTTGTGCCAATTCTTTTTGAATTGCAACTCTTCCCAAGCACTGACAATCATCTTGGAAAAATTATTTTGATGTTATTAAAATTCACATTTATTGTTTCTTCTATCACTCTATTTTTTTGGCTTGTGACTCATCTCCAACAAGATTTATCTTCATCAATTTACAGTATGATTCCATCCCGTGACTAGTCAAGGAATAATCAACCATATCTTTTGTTGCCTCTATATCAATCATCAAGTCTTTTGCATCACAAGTAAGATGCATCATTTGCATTAAGTAATGTATCTTACAACATCAACTGTTTGTATTAGGTCATTTGTTGCACATGTTGTATCAACCATGTTCTCATTTTTTTTTCTCTCTTTCAATTAATTTAAGTTGAAGTGCTTCAATCAATTTATCCTTTAGATCAACTTAATTGTGAAGATCAATAACCCGATTATCTAATTCATGTAAAGAGTCATGTAACTCTTTGATTTCTTGACAGGTGTTTTGGAAACACTTTCCTCTTTTACCCATTTTTTTGCACACTCACTTGTACTTGCACTAACAATCTTAGGCTGTCGGGTACTGCCAATGATGCACCATAAAGTGAGATTTTTACAACAATTTCATTTTGATGACTCACTTGACCTCCTTATTCAAATTCATATGGGTTGATTTTCACAAATGTTTTTGCAACTCTACCCGTAATTCAATGGCTCAAACTTGTTCAACTGACAATTGACTTTGCCATGAATCAATGTTCCATGAAATAGAACAAACCCATTTTAATCTCCTTTTACATGAGATTTCACAATGCTTTGTGGATTATTGGTTTGATGTCTCACTTTGATCAAGCTTTTATGCCTTGTTTCACCATGTGTGTATTGTTTGATAAATTAAACGTGTCAAAAAACTAGACACAAAGCAACATAAGCATCCAAGAAATCACGCATAATTGCACAAGTACAAATGTCCTTAGACCCCCTTATTCTAATTTCAGGATGGGTCTAAGACAAGGAGTAAAGTAAATTTTGATTTATTATGTGTAACCTCAATGCATTGTCCATAATGTGCCCAAATACAGTTTGAAGTCTTCAACATGCTTTCTCCTTCACAATACTTTGACAAGACTTCAACTATGTTTTGGGGAAAAATGATTGAAAACAATATTCAATGACCACATGTTTTCCAATATCACCATGTTAGCAAAAATGTCCATCCTCCAATTGAGCTAATATAACATGTTATTACAACGATGCAAACTTGGATAATTGAAGGAGTAAATCCCCAAATTTTCATGGGCTAGACCCCTCTCCATTTGGGCTAGTGTTTGCTAGCCTTAGGGGGGAATCCCTAGGCACCCTGGGTACCTTGTTGTTTTATTTTAAGATTGTTTTTCTGCATGTATACCCAAAAAAAAATGAGTTGTTCGTCTTGAAAAATGTGTTAAAACTATCCAAAACGATGGGGAAAATATAGTTTTTCACTTGGATGGATCTTGCAAGGTTACCACAATGAATATAGAATAGAAATAGAACAAAAAAATACTCAAAAGATCAATAAAATCACAATTAATAGTTAAGAAGAATGACACATCAGATTGAAAAATTCACAAAACACCGACAACAAACAAGGTCATAACACAAACACTTGATTTCTTTATTGATAGGCTTGCAAGAGAGTTGGTTGCACCATAATTGGAAAATCCACAACCGATACAATGATAACTTTGCTCGAAGAGAGAGAGAGAGAGAGAGAAACACTATGCTCGCTACTGCAATATCCAACCAATAACCAATGAAGACAATCCAATATATAGGAGAGGAGTGTGAATAAAATGGGTGTTAATGTGCATGAGGGAATAAGTGTGAGAGAAATTTAGGAATTAATGTGCATGAGGGAACAAGTGTGAGTGAGTAATGCGCATGGTGAGTTATGAGTGAGATTTTATGTGCATGGTGAGTTAAATAATGGCTAAGATGCATGGATGATAATTTTATCTTTCCAACGCATGTTAGATTACTAAATTTGGCCAAGGGATGAGGGAGTTATGAGTTAAAGGGAAATTCACCCTATTTTTTAGGGATTTCCTAAATTTATGAATTTTGCGTTTAAAATCAATTTACGGAGAATTTTTAGAAATTGATTGCATGGAAAGTGAGATGAATAGAGTGAGAAAAAATAGCCTTGAATGGCTAAACTTTCTCCAAAAATGACACCTCATCTATGTGTCACCTCATTAGCTTAATTAATTTCTCTTTAAATGCTTAATCCTTGGAAAATGCTCCCTTGGTCAACTCATGCCATGTAGGTGCTACATCACCCTGAAATTTTTCCACATGTGGGAATCTGAGCTTGCCACTTGTCACTGTTGGAGATGACAATTACTGCTAAAAATAGAAATTTCCAAAAATAGCCATCCGGTCCCAAAAATTTGAAACTTGTCAGAACTAACCCAAACTCTCCACAAATGCTCAGAATGACTAGGAGCCCACCATCATGTGTCTACTGCTAAAAAAAAACATTGCTAAAAATAGAAATTCCTCACATTTCCATCAGATTATACTCATTGGATTCGATTTTCTGCAAGGAATCCAAATCCACAATCAAAACCGACATGCAAGCCTTGGTGCTCAACTTTCTAAAAATAGAAATATGTGTCAAATCATCCCAGAAAAGGTCCAAAAGACTCAGAATGTATCAAGGATCAATAATGTGTGCTTAAAATCTGAATCTGGGGCTTGGAGCTCAAATTGCTAAAAACATAAAGTTCTTGCATGTCGCTTGGAAAAGTGTTATCGTGCCTAGAATCATGTGTCAACATTATTGATTATGTGTTGTCATTGATGGCAACATGAGTCAAACATGTACAGTAAACAAAGAAAAAGGAAGATCACCTTGGGGCAGAGGTAGAATCACCTTGGGGCAGAATAAATTCATGATCACAGTTGATCATGATAGGATCAACAATGATCCTATGTTCCTAAAGTTCAAGAGAGGTAGAATACAAAGAATCCACGTACAGAAGGAGTAACAAAGCACAAGGAATTAAGATCTTAGGAGGGTTAGCAACTAAATATCAATGCATAAAAGAATGCACAAACAATTATTAAAAGCTCAGGAGAAATAACGATGAACAAATAATAAAGAAGAGAATTCAAAGCCTTCAAGAATCATAAGGAAAATCAGTTAAAGTCAAAAAATATGTCAACCGTCGATCAAAATCCCATAGAAATCTCGAAAACCATCAAATCGAGGTGAAGTTAGAGGTTGGGAAGGATTAAATTGCAACCATCAGTTCTGGAGAAGTAACATTATGGACAGTTGGATCAAGCCAGAATCATAGATCGAGGGGGACTACATAAGAGTCCTAATCATAGTCAGACTTCATGGAGGAAATTAAAGTGAGCTCTCGATCGTTAGATTATCTCGAGATCTATCCTGATCGTCAGATAGAACCAAGTGGAAGGATAGGATAAACAGACCCCATAAGACACAAAGTCTTGAAACCCTCGAAGTCCCGAAGTGAATAAGGGCCATCATATCTGGGAGATACATGGTGACAATTGGATGAGGATAGGTGGGTCCAATAGTGGTCAACTTCGCCACTGACCACTTCGGATAAAAATAGTCTGAAACATGTAAGTTCACCTGAAGGTTGGAGCCCTGAATTCCCAAAGTGAATGAGGGCCATCAGATCTCAGATATGCATGGTGACCGTTGGATGAGGATAGGCGAGTCCAATGGTGGTCAACTTCGACACTGACCACTTCGGTGAAAAGGAGTCTGAAACATGTAAGTTTATTTGAAGTCATGAAGTGAATGAGGGTCGTTGGATAAAAAATTTAGGTAAAAAATAGACCGTTCGATATAGAGTAATGATCCAAAGTAGAAATACATATGACACTTCAGGAGACCCACGTTAGCAAAGACACATGGCCCAATTAGATGGTGACAAGTGTCAAGGTATAGTTGGCACTTTAGGTATACGAAAGTAACGAATCTAGGTGACACATGGCAACCACTCATCCAATGCCATGTCAATAGTGACGCCAACAAGGCACTCCACTTCGGGATTACTAACTTTGGGGATATCTAATCTTCCTTTATTAGCAAATCACCGAAGGTCGGAATCGCGAAGTAACACTAAATGTTGATCTACTTAGAGATATTTCTCAATTGTTGATCAAGCATAGTGGAAGAATAGAGTAAGAATGACGAGTTAGCTGACAACAAGTGGTCACTGAAGCTTTATGACTTATTCGGTAGGTAAAACCTCCAGAGGGATTGAACTATTTCAGAGTTCGAGTAACTCAGAGTCCTAGAGTCACGAATAGGAGAATACCCAAAAATCGAGAGATACCTTTCGCCTAAGCCTACGGTCATAGTTCCTGGACATGTGAAGGTCATTAAGAAGAGAAGTGATGATATGCACTCCGAATTTTTTTTCTTCAAGAGAATTGGAAGACTACAAAGTCCTGAGTCATGAATCATTGAAGTCTCAGAATGAATGAAAACCTTCCACTCAACCACATATTGAGTCTTGATCGTTGATTTTTTTTATTCTCAAGGATAATGTTGAAATCACCAGATTAGCGCCTGTTAGGACTTGTATTTGGTCATGGGTTCTGGTCTCATGATAGAGGAATAAGGATGAAAGAAGAAGCGCTAGGAACAACGCTTAAATGGAAATGGATAAACCCGTGGTTTTGAGTCCAAGGTCATTTGAACATTGGGTTGAAGGAAGTGCCTCATACATAATTAATTTATGTAAACAACGTAAGGCCTATAGAGTAATTTGATAGAGATTAATACCATA
>JZKD02S2180051.1:16689-28547 GCA_000966675.3 Picea glauca
CTTCCGTCCAGATTCCCACACGCTTCTGTCAGTCCACAGCCCTTTGCATGCCTTCATTAAGCATGCAGTCACATATTAACATTAATGGTCACGATGTGGCGTTGTCATTTAAATTTTAGTGGGTGAAATTGGGTGTGGAGCATGGGAAGGTTTAGTCTTTCGTATTGGTTTAAGTGGAAATTCTTAGATATTTATTTTTTTGGAATTTGTTTTTATGTTTATGATTTTTTAAATTGGGTTATAAAAAAAGTTGAGTTTTTATTAGTTCGAACTTGTTTTTATTAGTTGAACTTATTTTTATTATTTGACTCAATTAAATGGAACAAAACCTCGAAAAACATCCTTCCACCCTTATGTAAATATAATGATGAATTGATGAATTGGATATGAGCTTAGTAATATGTGGTTTAAGTGAAATATGACCATTATTTTATAAGAATGTAAATTTAATATAAATTTTATTGAAAGTGGTAAATGAGGAAGATTAAGATCAAAGGGGTTATAAGTCCACAAGACGGGAAGAAAAGAGGGTCTAAGGGGTTAGGAGGACATTAGTCTAAGTCTTTAACCCTTATTTATGCTCATTTATTACTCACCTACCTTGAGATTAGATGTCCTTAAAGAGGAATGTGTGGACTTATTATGAAACACATTGTCTTGTTTTGTCATGCAATATATAATCTAAGATTTTGGGTAAATGAGGAGGACACGGTTAGTTCTTATTTGTAAGATTTCCATACCTTGTTGTTGAGCCAATATTTATATAATTGCGGCTATGAAAGTATGGAGAAACCATGACTAGGTTTATGGGTAATCACTGAAGAGAAAGGAAATCGTAGCTCACAATTGGAAGTCCTTGGTTCCCAACAATAAAGATTCCTTGACTAGTTTGCATTGGAGCATTGTAGGGAAAAGGGATAACTCAAGGCACTATGTGGTGGAAAAGGGGATCATTTTCTAGTGTTGCACATATTGAGGGGGAAGAAATGTTGGTTGGGTGTGATTTTTGTGACGGGGAAGGTCTATAATGTTAGTTTATTGTCTCTGAAATTGGGAAATCGGGTTCATGTGAGAGATCATAGTCATACCCTAGTGTTGTAACAAATATTGAAATTTTGGCTTTCGGTAACTTAGTAGAGAAAAAAATTACAGTGTTTAACTACCGAAAGTGTAGATGTGAGAAAATGGCCATTTGTCTGTCACGCACATCACTAAATGTTCTCTACCTGTCATCTTCGGTCAAATAATGTTGAAATCAGCCCCAAATGCCACATCAGTATAACAGTCACAAGCTAACTCACAAAAAATCCAAAGACAGGGTTCACGTGAGAATCAAAGAAATGTACCATACATTTGAGCGTTGAGTCACAAGGAGAATGAATGGAAGCATTGGCAGTGGAACGACTGCATACACCGAGCATTAAGCCACATGGAGAAAAAGCTCACGAGTCCGGGGTTTTTTGTCGTCAGGGATTTGGCCAACGTAGATATTTTAATAACTACAACCCCGATCCCCGAATTCACTAAAGTATTAAAGGATAAGTCGGGTCAAATAAAGATTAAGAAAGATTAACGTTAATAAATCTCATCGCAATTTCGCAATTCAGGATTTCTCGTGTCAAGTATTATCAAAGTCCCGAGACTTAAATCCACGAAAGGTTAAATATTAATTGATAATCATGATTAATTAAGAGATTAAAGAAAATGATTATCGTCTAATTAATCCCATCGCGATTCGAGATTCCTTGCATGTCATAACTCTTGAGGACATGATACCCGAAACCCGAAGGCCCCAAAGAGTGCAATGTAAAAGTCGAAATCTATTTCGGGGATTTGGCCATCTAGGATTTGGCCAACATGGATATTTTAATAACCACTACTTTGTTTCCCCGAATCCTGAAAACCCAAAATCGGGACTCCAGTCATATGCAAAACTGCTTTAGATAAACACAATTTTCTCAGCCGTAGAGAGGTCGCTTTTCGCAATTGAATAGTCAATCGAAATCTCAATATCCTAAGTTGTCCAATGGTGTCCTTGGAATTTCATTTTGAGCTTGGTAAGGCATTCAAAAGTCCCCCGAAAGATGAGGTTCGTTTTCATAAATGTGGCATTTTTTACTGTGCTAAGTCGTCATTTTCAAATGAGGATTCTAAGCGACTGGAGTATCATTTTGAGAAACGGTTGGAGGATTTTGTGCCTAACACATCATTGATAATTAGCCTCTCTCATTTTTCCTACAGGTATCATATATTGGGAGAATCAAATCCATCTCCGAGCCCTAATTTTCGGATTTCATATTTTTCTGTTTTGACACATGTTTGTTAAATATAGATTTGGGGCAAATGAAAACGGATATCAAGAAAATGAGAGAGGTTTTTGCTTAGAATAAACAGATGCACAAAATACTCTTTCATTTTATATATATCTATCGCAATTCAAGAGACACAGAGCCATAATCGTAGCCCCAGTTTTCAGTAGTTTGGCCCATTTTCTAGGGCAAAAAGTTTCAAGAATTGGTTGTAACTGTTGTTATTTTTTAGATTAGAGAGGATTTCGACCTCAATATATATAAGAGGCATATTTGTAAAATGAAAAAAAGGGGGGAAAAGATACAGGAGTAGTATTCCTAGGATGTAGCTTTCATTTTCAGTTTAATAACAGATTTCATAAGCATGTTTTATCCATATCAGAGATTCTTGTGATGTTGCTTGCAAAGTTTGTCCATTTTCTTAGTTTCAATATCACTCCATCTATCTTTTCTTATCGATTTGTAACTGTTTTGTAATAGAATTCATCCTCTGTTAGATGCTCTGTTGCAGACTGGTTATAGGTTGTTTCTTGCAGAGATCAAGGTTCAGAATTCATCCTTTGCAAGATGCTCTGTCCCAACTATCTCTTTCCGCTGATTTATGCTTGGAATTCACTCATTGCTAAGTGCTCCTTTCATTTTGATATGTTTTCTCTTTATTCTACTCCCATACCTTTTATAAATCCTTCCCTCTGTAATCAGCTTCTATCTCGCCTCTGCTCCATGGATTTCCATTGTCGAAACACTCTTATTACTTGCTTGATCATTTGACTCTATGCCCAATGGACTACTTTCCAGTCCAACCCATCAACCCTAAAAACCTCAAATTTTTTTGTAATCCACAGATCTGCCCACTGTTAAGCTTATTGAACATCCTATCGTGACATATATTCGAGAGATCCCTCTTGGGTTGGAAGGGGTTGCTTCTAATCAAAATTGGTTTGTGGTTATCTCAGAATTTACATGCACGCAACCCAAATCAAGTTCTAAATGATAACTTATTTTTTCATTTAAAATGTGCTAAGGCTTGGCTTTGTTACAGCCTAGAACCAACTCTTGTGATGACACCTAGGAAAATTCTCCCTTGTGGACCATATCCCCTAGCTTAGGGCTGGTGTTGGTGTGCAGTTGTAAGACCCTAGGTTCAAGTTATCTAACCAACAAAACCCTTCAGATACCAGGCCTTTTGACATCACCCACATGCAAGTGAAGTCTCACCCGAGGCATCTATTGGGGCTGCAGGAACCAAGTTTCTACAAGAACAAAGGGATAGGAGGCGATCAGCGTATTCATTGTTACTCATTTACTCAGTGCACATTATCCTATGTTTGTTATTCTTTGATTACTTAGTAAATGATCGTATGCAGTACCATCTTGACGCAAATTGCAGCATAAACCATTCACCATAACATTCATAACTACTACGCAATAATCATATAGTAAACCAATCTACTCTAACATGCATAAACCAACTATTCATAAACAATCACATGAATCACACACATAGAGACACATAGTTAACATGGTTCACCCAAACTTTGGTCTATGCCCACAATGACTGGCTTCATTATTATGCTTTACGTAATCATTCCAGGCTTGCCCATTGCACTACAATAGATTCATCATGTCATCAATCCCCAACTAGCCTAACCTCTCTGCAATGCAAGCCTCTCTCTGCAAATTCTCCTAAAACAATCAAACATAGACTCTCTCTCATTCTCAATATATTCTCTCACTCTCTTCACAAACCCCTTTCTTCCAACCCAATACATATTTATACATAGAATTTAGGGCTCAAAGCCCTACTTGTTTATCCCCAAAACACTATTACAACTCATTTTGACTCGTTACAACTCATGTTGAATCGTTGTTTGAGCGTGCTTTTCCTGCTTTTGCATCTACATGCTGCTTTTGCATTCCCAAATGTTGTTCTCCATGTTTTTTCATGTCTCTTTGATTTTGCATGATGGACTGCTATCCTTCCTTTTTGCTCGCATTAATATTCTCTTGCTTTATTCCCTTTCTTTTCGTTGTCAAGTATGCCTTTACTTTGCACTTCAATCTTGAATGTCCCTTTAATGCGCACTCTGCTTCTGCCTTCTCTTCTTTCTTATGCTGCTGCGCATCTCCTCCATAGTTAGGATTTTCCTCAAAATTGTATCCAAAATGCATGACCAACAAGCCCCCAACACTCACCTGTGGATTGTCCCACGCCACTCAGACTTGTTGTGTCACGCTCCTCCATGCCTCCATGAAATTTTGGAAAGGTTCCCTTGTTGTCGTGACTTCTTTTGTTACTTATGCTTCTTTTCCCTAAATTTCCTCTACGACCTATGCAATCAGGGTCATGAGTTTCTCCTCAGTATCATGCGCTTCTTGTTTTACCTTACCCTATGCCACTTCCAATTTCCCGATTACTCTTAGTGCTTCATCCTGCAACGACACTAAGTGTTGTTGTAAAACCTTATTTTGATCCCTTATCTTTTTTATTTCATTGTACGACTACCTTTGTGCCAATATGGTCATCATGCGGTCCACTAGTGGTAGTGTACTTATTTTTTCAGAATCCTTTTGCACCTTTTCTTGTGCGTCCCGTAAAATAGCTTCCATAACCTTCATTTCCAGATCCTCCATCAGATTTGTCCATATGTGCGCACTTTCCTCACAGAGATTTGCACATTCCTTATCCAACTTCTTGATATTTGTTACCACTGTCATAACAATTATTTCTCTCTCTCCCCTTTCCTCTAGTGGTGTTCCTGGCATGGTGCATGATTGCAAGTCATTAATCCTTGTGCAGGAGCCTTTGATGACTTTGTCGATTCTTGAGACTTGTTCTTTGATTGTAGCCTCTACCATCATTGGTACTTATGGGATCTCCTTATAGAGCTTTTGGACGACTGTTTGTATCTGTTGTGCCATTTTCTTGGCCTCATCCTTATCTTTTTGTGCTTTCTCGACATTTTCCTCGGCCTCAGTCTTCTCTTCAACGTTCTTTCAATTTTTTCTTCAAATTCGCTCTTCCCCTGCATAACAATTGTATATTTTTGTTGCATTTATTCCTTCTCGCCCATCACCTTGGTCAACTCTCTGCACGCTAACTCTATTTGAAACCTTATCTCCTTCATAATACCAGTCTGCAAGCTTTGTAATACTGTTGTGGGAATCCAAGGAATGACTAAATCCAGATGACTTAGTGCTCTCACCTGCTCTTGCAGTTATTGCATCGAGAACTCGACTGCATTTGGTGCGATCTCCAGCATGCTACGCCTGACTGCTAACTTTGATGGGAGCGAAGTGGTAGTCCTTGCTTCCTCAATCGGGCTCGTTGACTGTCCTTCACCTGAGCCTCTCTCTGGTGCTATCTTCACTGTCTCCAATAGTTGTATTTCCATCAATTGTTCCTTCACCTTATGGTGAAGTTCATCTTGTTTTTGTGTTGCTTCTTCAATTGCCTCCTCTACGAAATCCCACACTTGGTAGTTGATTCTATCCATGTCATCATCTATCATAGTATAAACATGAGGTGCTTTGTGGACTTT
Source organism: Picea glauca (assembly GCA_000966675.3). Lineage (NCBI taxonomy): Eukaryota > Viridiplantae > Streptophyta > Pinopsida > Pinales > Pinaceae > Picea > Picea glauca. The sequence continues at coordinate 22,541 of JZKD02S2180051.1, forward strand.
CATCATTTTTCACACAACTACGGCTGGACCTTGTTGATGTTACTATAGATACGGAAGGTATTAACCTCCACGTGTAACCTTTGACTAGAACATAATATTATGGAAGCAAGGGAAACCCTAATTAGATGTCTGAAAACCCTAGAAGATAAGTCAACCTAGCAGAATAAATAATATTAGAATATTATCTTCCAGAAAGACAAGTCGGCTCCACAAGAAAAATATAAACAAAAAATATAATTACCAGAAAGTTAGGTCAGCCCAGCCAAAAAAATTTCTGGACAGATTAATATAAATAAAGGACATTTTATCTCATTTGTATACTCAGTCAGAGCGCAAGTCTTGTGGAGAGCTGCAGTTGTAGCGGCAACTGCAACTACCAGGAGGAATAAGGGTGCATGGTCATCTCTTGGTCTTGGTCTTTCTCTAGCGCTATCAAGTGATATTCGTGGTGATTCTCTTGGTGATATTCTTGGTGATACTCTTGGTGATATTCTGGCTAAGTATGGTGCAAGTTTGGTAGAGTAGTGCAGCTACAGTTGTGTATGGTACTTATTCTGTGGATATGGAGACTCTCTTGTGTGCTACCCTTGGAGAAGGAGCACTATACTTGTCTTGAGTTTTTGTTGCAGTTAACAAGTAGGGTTTGTCTATTGGTTATAGTGTTGCTTATGGAATCATTCTATCTAGCAAAGGTTATGGCGCTTAGGGGTGGTTGCGTTCCTATAGTTGGGTGAAAATAATGATATTGTCTATGGTAAAATGAGCACACCTATTATTTTAATAAGTTATGGGCCCACACAACCTTCTGTACAGTCTAACCACTGGAAGGTAGCGTGGAAGTTCTTTGTTAATATCGTTGTGGCAACAATTGCAGCTATAGCTAGGGTTTTTGTTTATGCAGCTGCAACAAACCCGATCCTAACCTTATGGGCACGTCAAGTGAGAATTTTTACATAATTCTTGGACATTCTAGTGCATCTTAGCCTAGTGCACCTGTTGGTACTCTCAGCAAGAAAAAACGTCAAGTTTAAATTTTTGGTCAAAGTTAAAGTCAAAGGTTGACTTTTTGTCAAAGTTGAGATTTCAGAGTTTCTATATTGTTATAATCATTAAAAATTTTTGATTCAGTCTCTAACCTCTTCTTGTCAAGATGGTGTCTAGTTTCAGATTAGAAGACAAGTTGAATGATGCTGCAAATTTCAAAGGTATGCACTTGTATATGCTTTTCATGTTATATCATCCAACAAAAGCATGAGTGTGTTTTGAAAGGAATGTACAAGAGACCTTTTCCAAGAAATGATCTTGGATTCAGTACATTCAGAGGATCAAGCAGTTGAAGCTCCGGGTTCCAGGTTTGATTGATCAATTATTAAGTTTCAATTTTCACATATCTATGTTGATAGTTGCTATAGTATAAGTCAACACTATAGTTGTGACAACAATATTTGAAAGGTTCTATTACTACTAGGTATACTTGGTTGCATTTAAGTACTATTGATATAGATGCTTGTTACACTTGTTTGCAAAATGAAGTAACATCTCCTCTAGGAGATATCTCTTGTTCTCGGGCAGGTCACCTTGGCATTTTTATGATCCTTGTTACGATAGATATGTTCTTATGAAAATGTTATTGGAAATACTTTTTCTCTTGTTGTTCTTGTTTCAGGCAGGTCACTGGTGATAACTTCGAGAATGAGGCTATAATAACAATTGCAAGCATGGCTCATATGACTCCATCAAGTGGTGAGGAGCACATTTCCTTTTTTAAAGCAACTAAGATTTGGAGGGAGCTAATTTTTCCACATAATCCTCAATAGAATGTTGTGACAAAAAGGAAGAAGAACGTTGGCCTCCAGGAGAAAAACGTTAGGCCTCCTTGGGCCTCTGGATCAAACCACACATGCCACTTTGAACACAACTGCCTACAAAGTGTCCAAAACCCTGGGTGATGTCATGGGTCACATGCATGATGTCATGGGCCTTCCAAGCCCTACACGATAGTGAAAATGGAAAGACCCCCCTGGGTCTAGGCCTTCCAGGTTGTCTCTGGTAGAACATCCTCCTCTCTCTCTGGTGCAAACCTTTGATCTGTCTATTCCCCTGGCCAGGGTCTCAACATACATCTAGTGGGCCTTTAGCCCTATGGAGGTCTGAACTAAGCATATCCCCATGTGTACCTATCTGTCGGGTGTGGCCCTGAAACAACAACAAGTACACCCTCCATGGGCTTATAAGTCATATGAATCATAGCAATGTCAATCACATCTAATAATCAAGTTATTTAAACATGTGCATGAAACCCCCTTTCCCATAGAAGTGCTCAAAGACGTTATGATATTCTACAAGGTAGGTTTGGAGGGGATGATAGGATGTCCTATTGGGCTAGTTCTCATTGGATGTGGGGTGTTTCCGGGTGAAGACAAATCTAGGCCATGTAAGTGGGTGAGGTGGTAAGGGATGTCTGAGCAATGGGTGCAATGATGACAAGGGAATGTATGGCTTACCTGTGGGTTCCTTTGAAGAGGGTGAGCTGCACCTTGTCATGGATGCAAATTTTTCCAAGCCCATTCATTCCATTTATATTTTATCTTATTCATTTTTATTTCAAGAGACTAATTAGGGGACATTTCCCTGGCATGGTGACCAGTGGTGACAACGTTACACACAAGCATTTCACGGAGATGAGAAGGTTGGCTCGTGATGATACCCACTTTCTCTTGGCCATGCCACCAAGAGACACTACCCTGGCATGGTGAACAGCTAAATGGTAGTGTCATACCGCTACATTCCCATGGACCTAATAGGTTGGCTTGTGATGAGACCCCCTATCCTCCAACTAGGTATTGATTTTATTATTTTATGGGTCCCTTTGTTTTTTGTTGAGAAGCCTTTTATTTCTTTCTCGGGGATCCCTGGGCGAAGCATTTGAAGGTTTTATTCTTTTGGATTTTATCTTTTTCCATCTAATTTTACCCTCTGGGCCTTTAGCCCCTTCTTCCCATAAGGTAAGGTACAACCCTTTGCTAGATTGACAAACCCAATGCTCGAACCAGTGTATGGGATGGATGAGAGGGAAAAAGATGAAATGTGGTAAGTATGGTGGAAACAGACATTGAAATTTCATGAACCCCCCCAGTTGAAACGCAAACCCTATGGGAACCAACTTACAATGGCATCCTGTCATTCCCCCCAGGTGTGGACAAGTGGAAAGGCATAAGGTCCAAACACACATTAGAAGTAAAAATAATTAAATGCATGTATTCGAATGTTTTGAGAATCAGAGTGACACATACCATGATACCCAAACTCATTACCTCATGGAGCAAGACCCATTGTTGTTCAAGGACCAAGCCAATGGGATGGATGTTGTTGTTGATGACAAGGTGGAGGTGTTGAATAAGAAGAAGGATGGGCCCTCCAGGGGTAGGCTCAAATCGGTATGGCTCTCAGTACTCCATGTCTAGGACCCGTGGGCCTCGAGACATAATCTCTTTAGTTATCCCTAGGCTAGGGTATAACATCTGGCTCCAACTCGGGGACATGTGCTCACCGTAGATTTCATGAGAACCTAAACATATCTAGCATAACCTATGACCTGCTTGATCTCAACAGAAGATTATTAATGATCATTTAGGGTGGTGATATCACCCCTAGCTCATATATAGTACACAAATGAAAGAAATCATATATACAAATAAAAATACAACTACTCTAGCATGAAATGTAGATGATATATACAATGGATGCAAATTCCTACCTACTTACCTCTACTTACATGTTGGATGAATGATAGGTGTAGTCAAATAGCCAGTGAAACCACCCTAGCAATGTCTCACAATACCTGCCTCTGTGCTTCATCATAAACCAAAGCAGTGATAAGTTAAACACAAAAATAACATGAGTAAGAAAATGTATTGCACCATTGGAAATTGTAAGGTCTATCTCATGGAGGTGGGTGGAAGGGAAAAAGTGGTGCCAAGTCATACTCTTAGGAAAGTGCTCAATCCATCTCAGAAAGGGATCACGAAAAGTCAAAATTTCAAAAGGTTGGATACCTTGGATGTTTTCACAATCTGAGGTCTAGGAAGGGATCAACAAGAATCTAAAAGGTGACTGACAACTTCTTAAGGGGAATCTAGAAGACTGTGATAATAAAATTCCTCTTAAGGTACCAAACCTTCCCCTAAAATCCAGAAGGAGGCTTTGTCCTACACAAGACTTAGGATCAGGGATATGTTTCCAAACCATACCCTCATATACATAGCAAGGTAAAGTAATCAAAGGGAGGTAGAAATTCTCATCACAAGTATTCTTCTTTAGGCAAGCAACTTCCTCACTCTCTGAGCAAAACGATGGTTGAAAATTTTCTTCATAGAATAAATCCAAATGCTCAGAGGAGTACTCATCAAAATCCTCAAGGTATGACCAAAAATCATCAGGAGAATATGGGAATAGGTCAACCCTAGGTGTTTGGAAAGTATCAGTAATTATATCATCTCCTTGTTGCCACTGGTCAAAATTAAGAGTAACCTGTTGTGATAACTATAAAAGAAATACTTGGAAATGATTCTCAATGTCGTAAATGGGCTCCACATCATAACCAAATACGTCCCACTTACATCTCCCAACATGTATGAACTCTTCAATATTATTAACCATGTCACTATTTGTATCATAGCATGAAGGATTTAAAACATTCAAGGGCTCATCTAACTCCTCTTCACTTTCCAAATCATAAAGTAAAGAATCATCAAAATTTTGGAAAGGAAGGTAACTCACCATGTTTATTTCTTCTTGTGCAAGAGCTTCGAGGACTTGGGTTTCTTCAACATGCATCATTTTTTTATCCTCATGAGTTTCCATAACATATTCAACTATACAACAAGGAGGATCTACCTTGCCCGAGGATTCCACTTCTCCTTTACTCTTTGAATCATGGAATAAGGCATTATCAAGAACATGAAAAGGAAAGTGACTAACCTCATCCTCTTATTCTTGTGTAGAAGGAATAGTCTTGTGGATGGCTTCATCAGTGGGAGGAGCACATATCGATACTTGATCATCGTGTTTGATATCTCTAGGCTCTAGCTCTTTAACCATATCTTCGTTATCTTTGGCAGAAGCATGAGTAAATTGTTTCCCTTCCTCATGGGATTTGAAAACCTCATTAGGATCACTCTCCTCAACCTCCTGTTGGTTGATGACTTGTTCCCGTCTTTTAAAGATATCAAGGGAGATTAATCTCTCTAGACTAAGGATATATGGGGTACCTTTGGGGTCATCAAATTTGGTTCCTAGAGAGAAGATGTGTTTTCTCTTGAACAAAGAGATATTCTCCTCGATTTTCATGGCCATGTAATAGGCATCATCAATTGTTTTTGGCCCCTTTTTATTGAGGAGGAACCCTAAATGCACTAAGAGTGCATTGGTATAGAGATACACGAGGTACTTGTATTTAGGACAATGGATTTCATAAATTCGATATAGTATGTCCTCAAAAATATCCTGGAAGTGTCTGACAGTTTCATTCTTAGTTTTCTTTATATGCTCGAGTATTTTTAGTAGTACCGGGATGTCTTCCAACTGAATGCTCCACCTTTTGAGAAAGGTTTCTTCCAATTGGTCCATAGTTGTGATGCTAGCATCAGGGAGGTTGTCATATCACTTCCTAGCATTGCCATGAAGAGTGGCAAAGAAGAGTTTCATTTCCAATTCTTCAACATCGTCACTGATCGGGTGGAATAGGAAGAAATCCCAGAAATTACTAATGTGATAGTCGTCTCTCTCCCCATCACTACCAGTGAATCTAGGGAGACAATTTTCATATTTAGGGGGAATTTTCCCAGGGTATCCTAGGATTTTACTCATGTCCAAGGGTTTGAAGTTTCTCGGTGTTATCACTGAAATTTCATCTGCACATGGCAACAAGAACTCCACATCATCTGCACACAGCGACAAGAACTCTACATCATCAAAACAGCAATGAAGTCATTCATGGCACTGTTCA
>JZKD02S2180062.1:31320-41646 GCA_000966675.3 Picea glauca
ATGAAATTCACCACCAAAGACATTGTAATAGTAGATTTCCATTACACACAATGCACTCGAAAATCCTATTACACTTAGATTATGCATTGTTTTCATCTAATATATAAAATTTCATTGAAAAATAATAACTTTTCCAATATATCTATAACTTTTCTCTATTTGTCAAAAAAAAAATAACACATTGGCCCTTTCCAAGTCATAAAAATTAAAAGTTAGTTACAACCAATCTATTTTCTTCTATATTGTTTTGCAAGTTTTATGCAAAACAATAAATTTAAACTTGCAAAACAATATATTATAAATTTAGCTCATTTTTTCTTAACCAAACTCTATATAAACACTTGAAGTGTGCATGCAACTAATTGAAAAAAAATAAATCTYCTATGAAAAATCAAGTGCTAATAACATGGACTTACATTTAAATCTTGAACTTGGCTTATGCCCAAAAGTATTTCGAGCCACTATAAGAATGTAGGAACCTACACAAMTACATTCGAATTCTCTTCTTCACTTTCAAAAATACTATAGTAAACCAAGATGTATAAAAAATCCTATACAAATTGTTATCACACTAAGTTGCCTTGGGTTTTTAGCCTTTAGTTTTATCTTTTCCTAAGTCTTAGATTTTTTTTTTTTTTAATTTGACCCTTTTAAAAGTGTGTTTGTTAGGGCCCCCTTGATAAATAAAGTATTGAGTCATGACTTGTGTTTTAATCCTCATTCAAATTTGGACTTAGGACCATTTTGTTCATGATTTATCTTTGATCCCCTCATGACTCGTCACCAGGACCATTTTGTTCATGATTTATCTTTGATCCCCTCATGACTTGTCACTAGGATCGATTCACTCCATGAATAGCTTGATTTGACAGGCCATTTTCCTCACTCATGCCCTCGTAGCCCTGCCTTGTTGTCCTTTTCTTACCAGTCCAATTATTTTTTGAAATGAAGCGTTGCCAACTCATCAGGAGTTGTCGTAGCGCATTTCTCGTCCATCATATTCCACCATGATTTATGATTACAACACTAATTTCATCTCTTCCTTGTTTTCAGCGCCAAGAGTTGGTTAAAATATGCTTTCAAGATCTCATATTTATGATCTCTTATAACGGTTTGTAATTTTTGAAAAACTCAAGATTGTTGTGAAGCGCAAACTCCCAGTTCTGACCAGTTAGCAACAATGCTACCAGATCTGATGTTGAGGTAGATTAGGAGGCCGAGATGCTCATGACTTCTTCCTGAAATATTTTTGAGGCTTCAAACAGATTTTATTCCACAAGTATTCTGTGTTTTCCTCCTCTGCACATAAATTTCACGGAGAGATAGCGCTCATAATTTTGGTTATTGAGCCTACATAGCTGGAGGAGATCTTTCCTCACACCATCTTATCATTTTATTCCCTCCTTTCAAACCTGTAAATCTCATTACCTTCATATCGAAGTTTGATACATCCACCCACCATTTCTACTAAGTTCATAGCATCCAAGCAAGTCCTATCCTCTACATGTGTGGTGTGCTACCTAGAGGCGCTACTCAACACCACTGTTTTTTCCCCTGCCTCATCTGACAGTTAAATCGGGTTATTTCTACCCAGTTTCAAAGGCCAATTATAGGGTATCCTCTCATTTTTTAAGTGTTCATACTTGCACACATCCAAGGGTGGGATTTCCACAGCCAGTTTAGCTAGTTAGCAACTAGTTTGTTTTAAGGGAAGTTCTGGTAAAAGTGTGGACTTGTCCACTTGAGCCTTGACTTTAGGTCCTCCTAGTTATCGCCACTCCATAGCCATAATAATATCCTATCCTAAACTATGGAGACTCCTCAGATGAAGAAGTCACACAAGAGGGGTAAGGTAGTTAGAACTGAACATGTGGATATGCATATTTTTGAGATAGAGCCCATGGCCAGAGAAGTTTTTCAAAGGGTGGGATGCCTCTCTTTCTACCAGAATATGCAAAGAGGTCATCCTGAGGTGACAAGGAAATTTTCCTTACATTTTGATGGCCGGAAGACCAAGGTATGGGACCTAGAATTTGAGGTGTCTGAGGCCTCTATTTCAACAACTAGAGGGATACCTATCACAGGTGAGAAATGGTTTAAAACCATGGCCTTAGATGAAGTATATGTAGAAGATTTCCTGAAGCTTGAACATCAAGATGATAATATGACTAAAGGTGTGCCAAGGAATCATCTGATTGAACAGTTTGACAGGATATTGAGGATCATTGAGAGGTACTTTACATGTGAAGGGAGGTTCAATACACTGTACCAATACCATATAAGGCTTCTGTTTCTTTTTACTGGCAAAATTGAAATGAACATTCCCTACGATTTTCTAAGGAGCATAGGCAAAATGTCAGACATGGTTCAATCTAAGTCTAAGGCTGTGGATACTAGCATCTTTCACTCTGGATTGATTAGAATGCTAGTTTCTGAAGAACTGGGTAAGAAAGATATCTCATGGGAACATTTTGTTATTGCTTCTCACTTCAAGTTTGATATAGCATCTACTCCTCAGTCGTAGATAGAAATTCCTTTGCCATCCACCAGTGCTGCTAAAGCAGGTACTAGAAATAAGAGAAAGGGAAGAGTTTATGTTCAAGATCGAGAGGTCATCAAGGAGGTCGTAGGAGCTGAGGAGGAAGCTTGTCATTCTCCACATAGAGATCTTTCACCCCCTCCTCCAACAGAGTTAGAAGAATCCCCTTCTTCTACTAAACCTACAACAAATAAAGGGAAGAAGCTACACTTCTCCTCATCTCCTTCAACATCCAACATCAAGGTCAGAAAGCCCTCCACAAGAGCATCATCTTCTAAAGGGGCTGTTGAAGAACAAACCCTACCTAAATTCTTTATCCTACAGAATAAGAAAGATAAGGGATAAGGCATTGGAAAGCATGTGGAGAAGAAAGAAGAAATCCTTGTACAAAAGAAGAAAGATAAAGGAAAAGGCATCAAGAAGCTTGATGAGATAGACAAGGTAATTCCTATGCACCAAGAAGAGGAAACCTTGAAAAATCCTATTGAGACTGTTCACGTCACTAGTCCACTTGGCAGCCAAACATTCAAAAGATTGATCATGCAACTTAGGGATGCCAGGAAGGAGGTGGCTCATTTGAAAGCAGAATCCATGTCTGACAGGGTTAAGATGAAAGAACTCATGCATGGCTACAACCACACTCTTGACCTAGCAAGGTTTGCAGCAAGAAAGGCCCAGCCTCTCCATAGGCAGCTCAAAAACCTTTATAGGCAGAACAAATACATTCAGTCTCAGAGAAGAAATCTCAAAGAAGAGTTGCAACCTTCTCAAGATGAAGTGGCTCAAAGGAACTTGCAGGTATTGGTTGAAGCTGCTATTAAAAAGGAGAAACCAACAGCCAAGGAGAGCATAGCTCCATTGAAGAAGCATGGCATTGCTAAAAGGAAGAAGCTTGTTATGCCAAAGGAAGGCTCTCCTTCTCCAAGAAAGAGTGTTAGGTTAAGTGTCAGGTTAATGAAGTAGCTGGTGAAAGGCGAGCTCCATTTTTGAAGATGGTCCCTTTTTGCGAGGATAAACTATTGATGAAACACTACCTCTTCCACCTATACATGCTTCTAATACTTACTATTTAGAATTTTGGGTTTTCACAAAGAATTAATCCCTTTGGAAGTAATAGTGTAGACATTCTGTAGCGCTATGGCTCTACAGAATAGTCTATTTTTTATATTCCACTAGTTTTCTACCCACAATGTTGTCGAATCACCTAAGACTAATGATGTTGCCACTACTCAAGGTTCCTACCCATTCTGCATATGTTCAAGTGAAGGTGTTGCGTATTATAATGGTGCTACCTAAATTTTGGCAGAATACACAAGGCATGCATTACCGAATTTCTGGCAGAGACAAAATCCTACACACAGACACACCAGAGTGGCACTACCGAAATTCACTACCAAAATTCTAGCAGAGATGGAAGTCTACATAGAGACACATCAGAATGGATCTACCGAAATTCGCTACCAAAATTTTCGCAGAGACTGAAGTTTGCACAGAGGATACAAAGGATTGATACTACCTTTTCTACTTGTCTAGTTTTGAGGTTGCACTACAAAATCTCATGAAATTTGGTGAAGGCACTACAAAGTGTGCTACTCAGAGTGATACCCAAAGATGCTACCAACAGATACTAGGAATCCAGGAGGGTCGAGCTAACAACTTTTTGGATAGCTGATGATGGAGAGAATTTCAGAGACAACAATTGGCAGCATGATGACAACCACATGCCCCTGAAGGACACGTGGCAAACAAGGAGTTGTGCACCAAAGGGAGATCAAGTTAGTTCAAATATTGGTTGGATCAGTCACCAACACTTTCCAATTTTATAGCATAGGTTGTTAGTCAAGTTGTTAGATGAAATAAATTCTTAGAGATTTTAATGGGAAGGAGGAAATCTCACACTTCCAGTTGTTTCCTCCCTTTTTGTTATAAATAGATAGATGAATTTCTTCAGTAGGTTTGAATGGTTTAGAAAGGCTCCCTGATACTGTAATATTTTGATGAAGTTACTTTGAACTGGTTATGTACTTGATTTGAGACATCTTGGTTAATAGAAATCAACTTCTCTTTCCAGCTTATTTTCTTCTGATGCTAAAGTGCTCATGCTTTGAATTATTCACATGAATGGTTGTGGTGATATTATGATGTATGTTTGATTATTATATTACCACGATGTTTCTTTAGTGTCCTTAAGTTTTGAACTCAAGAAGATCTTGTGTTAAGAGTCTTTCTTCCTTAGGTTTTCTGCAGACCTGATGTTTACAACAACCTCTACATTCCTCTCACTTAAGTCTTCCCTCTGGTCATACTTACTCCCACTTATTGATTGAAGTTAGCCAAGAACTTGATTGCTAGTGCATGCTAGCCTTGATTTCTGAGTTGGAACATTATCATCTTGAGTCTTATCCATTTGACCCCTCAAAACTCTTTTACATTCACATATAACCTGATGGSTACTGGGCTTGCCTTCCATGCAATCTGAAGGTGATTCCTAGTGCTAACACAAACCATATTAGAAAAAAMTAGATTAAATAACTAATAATATGCATCTACTTATGTTTAAGAAATTAATTTATTACTTTAGAGATAAGTGGATACTTTTGGGGGGGGTTGAAATAGTTAGAAAGAGTATAATTCAATTCATGGTGTATAAGTAAGTTGTGGATATCTTTTCAACTAGTTAAATGATCCGAAAAGATCTTTTAATGACTGTGGTTGAGTTATTAATTGCATGTGTTAATTAACCATTTATGAAGTTGAACCAAAGAGGATGAATTTAATGAAGAAACATAGCAGCCATAAAAAAATATACATATCTAAACATAAGCATGAAGAACAATAAACCATAACAAGAGAAGTGATAATAGAGTTCGGCAAGGTTCCCTACGTCTCCGAGCCTTTTTCTCAGTGGGGGAGGATTCTTTATTAATTCTTCAATGCTTTAAAAGTACAACAAAAGTACATCAAATGGATCTCATATTGGTCTCAATGTGTTCTTCTTGACCTCATAAATCCAACACAACCGACGACATTGAAAAAGATTGAGTGTATCTCCTAGAAATGGGCCCGCAAAGGTCTCCTCCTCAAGAACTTCCCTACATAAAAATGGCTTTGGATTGGCTTTGCTTCAGCATAAATCTGCCCTGACCGTCCTTCCATGGCCTCAAAGAGGCCTAGTTTATATATATATGAAGTTGGTTATCCTTCCCCAACTTCCTCCCAAAATCTGGGCTCAAAAAGAGCCCAATATCCCCCCAAAAGGGCAAAAATCTCCATTAACAGGCCTAAAAATCATAAAAATATCCCAATCCATACAATAAAACCTAATTTATGCAAAGATTTGGGGATAATCCCCTTAAACTGGAATGCACCCCTCAATTCTCGGTCACATGGCACTTAGGTGGTCAAGTACCAGCCCAAAGGGCAGTGCGCTGGCCCTTTAGCCCGAAACATAGGGTCATGTCGCAACAAATAATGGGACCGAGCCCTAGAATCCTCGTGCTAACAACTGAACCATAGCTCCGGGTTATATGGTGGAACCCCCCGAAACTGTGGGTTGGTCTATTCATCCATGTTGGTGGTTAAAGGAAAGGCGCCCGCGCCCGCGTCCGCGCCCCATTTGACTGTGGTCATATTACAGAATTAAACCGTGGGTAGGGGGCCCCAACCCCTTTCTGCTCCAATACACATTACATTCAAATTTAAATACTATTAATGTGGCTTGATTTAACAAGCAATACTATTGGCGCATTGGTAAAGGACCTTTCCCAAGGCACTTGCCTCCTCCAACAGGTTACGAGTTTGAAACTATTTTGGAAAACAACCTGCCATCCATTCCATGGATGCCACGTGGCACCCATTTATTCGTTGATTTTCGATGCCAAGTCTCAAAATGGGATTCACCCACGTGTCAATGCTAGCAACCGCCACATCAGCACACTTGTCTACCACGTGTTCACTGACCATTCCTTCCATTTGTACGAGTGTGCCACCTGTCATCCTTTCAGTGGTGACATGTGTCACCTCCTAGTTGGTCCATGTCCACTGTATGAAACCTGCTGCCAATTGTTCCTCTGCCATGTGTCACACTGCTACGCCAGCATGACGTGATGCTGACGTTAGCATTGACTTTTTGCCTATTTGGCAAAATGATCAAAGTGCGATAACTCTCGCATACAACGTTCGTTTGAGAAAGTAAATATATGAATGGAATCAGCAAGACGAGATGGTCGCAATGGAATTGGTTTAATTCGATTTCGAGAAATTTAATTTTTGAGCCTTTTCTAGACCTGGGAAGCCTCCTGGATCCAATTTTGGACCATTAAAGAAGACTGAATGCAAGTTTCTTTAAATAAAAAATGAGGAAATTTTTTTTTGGGTTTGAAATAGTTAGAAAGAGTATAAGTCAATTCATGGTGTATAAGTAAGTTGTGGTGATCTTTTCAACTAGTTAAAGAAGACTGAATGCAAGTTTCTTTAAATAAAAAATGTAGAGATAATTATGTGTGGATTTTCAAGAAGATGTTAAATACTAAAAGTTACATTTTAGATTGTGTTTTTTATTCGGTAGAAGAAAATTGTGACTAACAATGAAAAGTCCCTTAGGATTGCTTACAAGGTTGTTTCTCATTAAGGGTTTTTTTTTTATTGTTCCCATTTCCTTTCTCTTTCTTTAAATGGTTTCTGTAAAGATAATTATGAAAGTCATCTCAAAGGGGAGTTAAAACTTTATTAGAAATGAGATTTTGTAGAGTCAAGTCGATGAATGTAAATACTTGAGGTGTTTTTGGACTCGTAAAGAGTAATTGCTATTCATAAACTGCCTCACTATTACAAAATTAGAACTCCTACTTATAAGGACACACGAGATTGTACCACTATGCCATATTATGTAAATTGGGTCAAACTATAGCAAGTTATAAATCAGTTCAAACAACAATAGAGAAAATAATCAAGCTAGACCTAACTAGTCAACCTGTCAAATGAGTTGTAAGATCCTATAAATAAAACACAAATCTATAGAGACAAATAATTATGAATTCAGAGTAAACAATTCAACAATCTAAATTTTTTTAATCTACTAACCAATTCTCCTTTGAACATTATGCAATTTCTCTAATATTAGAAACTAAAATGTGGATAGTTGGGACTATGAATATGTTGTTTTAATAAAAATAAAAAGTATATTGGCATATGAATTAAATGGTAAAAGATAGAGGCTACATACCTACTATGTTGCCCTTTCCCAATGCTACATACCATATGGATTTATGTTTTCCTTCACCTCTTCATGCTAATGCCTATGAATATGCTAAGGAGATTGAGGAGGAAATAGTTATAGATATGAAACCCTTGATTGTATATCATGCATATTTGCATTGGAATTTCTTTCNACTTAGGTGGTCAAGTACCAGCCCAAAGGGCAGTGCGCTGGCCCTTTAGCCCGAAACATAGGGTCATGTCGCAACAAATAATGGGACCGAGCCCTAGAATCCTCGTGCTAACAACCGAACCATAGCTCCGGGTTATATGGTGGAACCCCCCGAAACCGTGGGTTGGTCTATTCATCCATGTTGGTGGTTAAAGGAAAGGCGCCCGCGCCCGCGCCCCATTTGACTGTGGTCATATTACATAATTAAACCATGGGTAGGGGGCCCCAACCCCCTTCTGCTCCAATACACATTACATTCAAATTTAAATACTATTAATGTGGCTTGATTTAACAAGCAATACTATTGGCGCATTGGTAAAGGACCTTTCCCAGGGCACTTGCCTCCTCCAACAGGTTACGAGTTTGAAACTATTTTGGAAAACAACCTGCCATCCATTCCATGGATGCCAGGTGGCACCCATTTATTCGTTGATTTTCGATGCCAAGTCTCAAAATGGGATTCACCCACGTGTCAATGCNCATCAATGGAAGGTGCAACAATGTCACCTTTTGCTTAATTTTAAGGGTGTGACAACCTTTGTATAACGTGGAAAAAAAGAAGAAATTCACAAAGATTCTAGAAGAGAAACTTCGATGATGATTTGTTTGATCGGTTTGGATCTCACCTATCTCTCCCGATTTAGTGAGATCCTAAACTCTCATCCTAACCTCCTCATGGATTCCTCTCCAATATATAAATGGAGGCATCTTCCAAAGGGAAAGGCTAATAGAGAATAAGTGATAAGTAATAAAATAATGGTGAATTGAGAATAGCTCCTAGTTTGTAATTGAGAATTTGTGAACTTAATTTTGCTCCTAAGATATTTGGGCTAAAGTGTTCAAGAGATGGTGATGGTATTAAAGGAGGCTACTTGGGTACTGGAACATTGAACTGCTGGAAGGCGTTTTTTCAACGCCAAGGCTTGGTTGTAAGCTGCTTCTTGATTTATTAATACAGTTATACATTTTCCTTTCCTAATAAAGGTTGTCAATGGTTTTTATTTCTATTTCTCCTTGGCTATTTACATAAATTCATTGAAACATATATATGTTTGTTACTTTCACTAGTTCTTCTTTATCCTTTTTACAGGTCTTTTTTCTACAAAGCATTGGATCAAGCTTGGAGATACAATCAATAAGGACGAGCGCCAGGTAAACGGTACAAGTTTTCTATCCTTTTTCGTTTCATTTGAATCTAAGGAAAGGAGTGTGTTCTATCTTGTTTTGTTCTAGTTTCGGGTTCTCGAACTAGGGAGAATTGTTTATGTTTGCATTTACAAATTTATCCACAACAAAAATGGAAACCATACTAGGGAATGATCTTTTAGATTTGTTTATGTCCACATTCACAAATTTATCCACAACAAGGAGATTCCATTTAGGGTTTCTAGATTCAAGGAGGTGAAATAATTTATAGGGTTTTTATGTAGTCTTTTTGGTACAATCGAGGAGAAAAATAAAATCGAAGTGGTGTTTCTGTGTATGTTTTCTATAGTCATGGAGGAGGACAAGAACCATGTTCTCTTGGAGAAGGGAAAATCCATGAAAAGGTTTCCATGGAAGTAAAAGACGATAATATATTCATAAGGTTTCAAGGTCAAGCAAGTACCAACACTCCTTCTAAGTAGGGTGGATACAAGTAAGTGGCACTCCAAATTTTTATCTATGTGTGCTCCTCATTCTCCTATATGAAGGCTTTCCAAAGGAGTAGAAGGAATGGTAGGAATGAATTGGGATCCCTTTATTGTGTCCTTACATTTCTCAATCGACCCAGAATTGCACCAAACATTTTCCCTATGTTTTTCATTGGGTTATCAAACATTGTGATCTAATTTCTTTGGTATCCCCTACATCAGTCTTATCCTCAACTACACATTCATACTTGAAATATTCCTTGGAGTGAGTGACATTGCAATCAAATAGAAGAAATTACACATACATTTTGATAGATTGAATGTAAATGTATAGGCAAGTGGAAACACTGACACCAACTCCATGTATTCCTATACTTGAGATGCTACTACAATATACACTAGCATAGTCACTTCCATCATCTCCCCTCCTAATTCGATGGATCCCTTAAACTAGAATTGGGTTGATTTCCCTAGCCAAGTTTCAATCGAAGTTCCCTAAAACCCCAATAGAAAATACACCATGGAGACGTCTCTGCAAGCTATAGCCATTGATTTTTTGATTAGCGTGTTAGTTTTCATGAACATCTTGAACATGGGTTGTGTGAAGTTGGCTTTGGTACTCAATTAATCAATCATCTTTTATCTCCATTTTTTAATTAGACATTGAATTCCCAACCTTACATGCCTCTTAATGGCCATCCCTTAGTCGATCAGATACCTACAAA
>JZKD02S2180073.1:9422-31010 GCA_000966675.3 Picea glauca
CCAACAGGTTTTTCATTGAATCCCCCCTTGAGCCACCCAACTCTTGGAAGGGATCCATCTCGTGACCCATTTCTAAGGCCAAAAATCTAGATGTCACACTTTGGTCGAGTTACCTAGTCACCAAATTTAGGATATCTACCCAGGTGGAAATTGTTGGTTGAAATTGCACCTTGATGAGATTTTGTGTGGCTATTGGGAAATATCGCCATCTCTTTCAGGATATGCACCCTCTACCCCTCATTATAACTAACTATTTCATCCTTCACTAGTTCGTCTTTCGTTGGTTTCAGACCCCATTGTTGAGTGCTCTTGGAAGGTATAGTTCTATTTGAGAGGAAAGATGACACATATTTTAGAACATGAGAATTTGTTTTATTTGTTTCCCCACGTGGATAAAATCCACCTACCCACATATTTTCTTATTTACAGTTGATTTATATATGATGCTCATTTGATTACATGCAATTGTGAGTTATATTATCTTGTGAAGGTCCAAATTATACAAATATCTTGTTCATTTATTTCTCTCATCACCATTTGCACACATTCACTTTGCTAAGTAGACATCATAGGGGACCCATAGAATCCCCGTCGTTCCATACGCTTGCAAAACCTCCCTCCTATTCTAGGAGGAATTCCTAGTCTTGCCACACCGGCTCAAACATATCACACCCTCGTGAGTGCTACTATTTTGGGATCATATTTACTTTCTTCCACTTTGCTTAGGTCCAATTCCCAAGGAAATCCATCTACTAGATCTCCTTCACAAGGAGGCAAGGGGAAAATGTCTTCTCAAGGGAGAAGTACAACCCCACCAAATCCCCCTATTCCATACTTGGCGTCTCTCAACATTCCTAATTTGACTAAACTCACGAATGATCCCATTTTACATGACCCCACATGGCCCAATATGCCTACCAAACTACCTTCAGATATTCAAAAATTTGAAGGAAAACCAGGGGAAGATCCTGCCAACTATGTTATGACCTTCCACTTATGGTGATCTTCAAACAACATCATGGATGATTCCATCTGTTCAAGGTTATTTCAAATAAAAATCATTGGTCCATCATCCAAATGGTATGTGGACAAAAAATCAGGGTCCCATGTGACTTTTGAATCCTTGGAAAAAGCCTTTTTGGCCTTTTTTCAACTATGAGTTTGTCACGAAACTAGTTTGGAACTGCTCTCTAAGTGAAAAAAAACCTCAGCTATGCATATTGTCGACCACATCTATGAATGGAGTCAATGATGTAGTTTATGTAAAGAAGAAACCACCAAAGAACAATGCCTCTATTGGTTTCTAAAATCACTCATCTCCATACTTGCCAAATATGTAGCATCCAATTTTCCTCAGTCCAAAGAGGAAGGCATCAGTAAGGCCCAACAATTTGACCTTATTTATTCTCAGTCAGGTTACTTATACACAGTGTTACCTGATGCATCTAGACCCGTACCATTTGGCCAAGACAAACCTAGAATGTCTCAAGCTACGGATGGGTTGATTGGTACCAAGACACACCACAACCCTTACAATGAACCACCACCTATGTATGGTGCACCTAGATAAGCGCAACCATATGGAGGGCCATATTATTACCCTCCACCCCCTTACCAATAGCCATACCCTGTTTCTCCTCCCCCATCCATGAGTAGACCCTCACCAACACCCATGATGCGTCTGGCCTCTCAATCGAGTTCTGGTTCCTCTTCTACCTCAACATACAAACTGGGAAGTTGTGAAAGTGCTTCACCTTCTTATGTGTTGTATCAATCGTTGCCACAAAGCAATTTGTACTTTCCATTTCCTTGTCCTCCACAACCAGTTTATCTTCCACATGTTGACATTAACTTTGTTCATCCCTCTCCCATTCAACAGATTCATACTTTTGAACAGTTGAATATGGAAAATATGGCCCATCAGTCGAATAATGCCAAGAAGAAAGGAAAAAACTGAAACAATAATAACCCGAAACCAGGAGGAAATAACCCCCAACAAAACCAACCCAATGGGGGCAACCATAAACACGGTAAACATAACCCCCAAGGGGACAATAAAAACAAACGCCAAGGGAATAATAACAACAACAACCTCAAGATGAACTTCCCTTGTGCTCTTTGTAGTGAGTATATACATTATACTCACCATTTCCCCCAAATTTCCAACTTCAAACAAATGAAAGAATCCATGAACGCACCACATCCTATGGCATCGCCTGCCCCTCATCAAGCCCGACCACAACAATACTTACAACAACCACCCCTAGCCATATTATAAAAATCTATTCCACACCAAGGTGTGATGAATACCCAACATGATGTACACCCTTCCCCACCACAAATGGGGCGGTATCAAAACCCAGGTCCCATCCACCTTGGAAATCTGGCAGATCGCAATATCCTCCTCACTAGCGAAAAATAGATTCTTTTGCAAATGTGCGATCATCAATATGACACGCCCCTTGAATTAATCCAACCACCTCAGAAGCATCTCTATATACATCTGGACAACCCTTGATGATTACATTCCCTAATACTGAACCTACCATTTGTATACCTCGGATTCCATTACGACGAAATGTCAGCAACCCTTAGGCTAGGGAAGCACACAATTATAGTCTGGTTGATGAATTGGCACAGTCTCTTGCAACCATGTCTGTATTGGAAGTCCTCCAAACCTTTATAACTCAATGAAAATTCTTAGGTTCTTCCATGGGAGAAGTCGACCTAACATATACTAGACTCATCAAATTTGATCTAGATAACGGAGAACCACGCCTCCCCGCTATGGTAGCTTTCCAGATACCAATAAATATTCAAAACATCATGTTTCATTGGTGTATCATTGATGAAGGTGAATTCACATGCATCATTTCCAAAACTGTATGTCAAAACCTTGGCTCCCCTGAGCTAGTACCATCCGCCATAACCTTGAGAGCCTATGATGGTCGACCATCTTCCTCTAAAGGGATATTCCAAAATGTCCTAGTCAAACTCGGGGGAAAAACCATCCTTATTGACATTGAATTTATCGATGCCCTACTCGATTACAATATATTTTTTGGATGTAGATACATGTATTCTATGAAGGAAGTATCCTCTTCTGTGTTTCAAACGATGATGTTCCCCCACAATGGGAAAATCATCACCATTGACCAAATTACACATTATGAACCTAACCACTCTGCCAACATGGATAATGTCTTGCCTCTTTTCTATACTAGCTTAGATTCTTATTCTCTCATTGTCATGGGCCCCATAATTTTCAAGGACCCATCCTTGTTGGGCACATACCATGGAGCACCACCTCTCAGACACCCTTCAACACAAGTGTGTGTCCTATATTCTAATGGAACCAACACTAGGTACACCATTCCTCCCACTGAGGCCTCCCCTCACATAAAAGTTCCATCAGTTGAAGAAACATTACCTTGGGAACTCCTTGAGAACCCTACTGCACCACTTATCCTTGATTCCCTCCACCTCCAAGGGAAAATCCCAGTTTGGGAGACAATCTGATGCAGGAACATCACCTTCAAAGTCAACATCACATAGGTGGAGGTAGACGAATGACATCTCAGCAATGACAGAGCTTCAAATCAAGAATTTAACTCATAATTTAATACGTTTTTGATATATTTTTGTAGACAACATTTTAAAATGTAAATTGTTTGTAAAGTCTTGAAGTACTATAAGAAATTGCAGATATGGAGTGTCGACTCTATCTGGCAATAAATAGTAGTTATTGTAATAGGACAGAGTAGGTAACAGCTTTGGATTTGAAATGATAGATTTAAGAACAAGACAAGAGAGCTCTTGGAGAGGTCCTTAGATAGTTTTTCACTATTGTATTGTAGAATATAGAACATCTAGATAGAATAGAGAGATCAGTAGAGCAGAGTAGAGTAGCAGAAACACTATGTATTTTGTTTTTCATGAATGAATAGAATAGACAAAAAATTTCCTAAATCGTTGGACTGTGTTCATTTCATGTGTGATTGAATGAATGTTATTCTATGTGTATGATTTTTTCCAATTCGTTCATGTATGATTGCTCGAGAGATTAATTGTATGAGTTTGTGATGAAGTTGGTTGAGTTTCAATCATTTTTCTTCTGATACTTGTAAGGTGTGCATCTCAAATGCAACGTGTGCGTCGACTGAGTCACATATTGACTTAGAGAAGCTCAGAGAGAATCAGAGAAACTCAGACCAGGTGCAAGGTGTGCACAACGTCAAGAAGCCAACAAGCTTCAAAGGACCAGTGCATAAGAACACCAAGTGGGTGAGAAGCGTTTTCTTTTCAAGAAAATACTTTGAACTGAGTTATTCAAAATCCTAAAAATGAAAAGTTTGTGTGGGAGATCAAAATCCATTTTTAAGGATAGAATCTCAGAAGGGATAACACTTTTCACGAGTGTTGACAAAATCCCATAGGTAGATTCGTCGGGAGAACAAAGATTGGGAACCTTTGAAAACAGATAAATATTCCAGGTGGAGAGATATCAGGAGCTTAGGAGGAGGAGCGAGAGTAACCATCTGATTGGTTGGGGAGAAGAACCTAGACTATTATATCTACGTCTAGGCAAAGGAAGAATGAGCAGAGGGAAATTAGATCTCAGCCATCCGATCCCAACACATGGACTGACAGTCATTGGATCCAAAGGAACATGTATGAGTTTTAACTCTTTGGAGTTCCACAGGAGAGAGGGTTTTGCAAATTCATTAAATCCTGACATCATTAGAACCATCCATCAGAAGAGATACATGGAGAATGATCAACATTTCATTGAATCGTGACTGAAATAATTCAAAGGGTAAATTTGTGAAGCTCACGAAATGTGAAATCATGAGAAGATTCTAGTCGTTGGTTGAGGAGAGATCTAGACCATTAATTGTCCAAGGAGAATTTCAACATTTCGGGGATCGAGAGAATGGAGCTGAAGAGTATTTTGACTCCGTGATATGCAAAATATTGATGATATCTGGACCATTAGATCCAAAGGAGTGTGGGACGACAAATATCGTGAGCTCATAAAGTGTCAAGTTTGAGACTTGAAACTTCCAAAGAACGGAGAGTTGTAGAGCCATGAGTCATTGATCTAGGAGGAGATACTTGTCAATGGATCTCGTACTCTAGGAAAAATCCAAAGTGGATTCCCAGTTTGAGAATTGAGATCATTGGAGTGTGAAGACCCGAAGTCCCAGAATAAGATCTGGACTGTTGGATTCGGAGTAGACGTGGCACAAATTTGTTATCTCTGGGAAAACTCCCAAAGTAACCCTTGATTGTTGGATCAAGAGGGACACACATCAATGGATCTTAGACTCTGGGTGAAATTCATTGAGAAAGAGGGGTTTGAGATTTTAAATCTCAGAAGTCCAGAGCCCCAAAAGAAATCTCGACTGTCGATCAAGAAGGAATTGTTGGATCGTTGATCTAGGATGAAATTTCAAACACCCAGGTGAAGGCAGGGTCGTTGGTAGGAAGGATAGGTGTCCGAAGATCGATAACTCCAGAAGAGTGAGTTACGGAAGGAAGCTGAGTTTTAGATTTCAAACTCCCAGAGTCCGTAGATGTGAAACAAACCTCAATTGTTGATTCAAAGAGAGTTGATATGGTCTGTAGATAAGAAGGGAATAGATCAGAATGTTGATTTGGACGTTATCGTCAAGATCATGAGATCGACGATCCCATGTCATTTTGGAGCTAGAAGTTGCGAGGAGGTTAAGGAATCAAAGGAGGGCCACAATTTGAACCATGGTTTTTCCAAAATGGGGACATGTGGAGGTCGTCGGAGCATTGTGGGCCCAAAAGTGGTTTAACTCTATATCGCTTATGAATGTGGCCGCAATCACATAGGCATATTCCTAGGTCCTATCAGGTGAGGGCTTATCCAAAAATGGAGCTAACACCGACATTATGAGTTTTCACACAGAGTGAAAGGGGAAGGTCATTTGTTGCTATCATACCTGAACCAAGAAGCTGAGGGGGGTTTTGTTTTAGATACAGAGGGAGACATTTAAGGTTCTAGAGAGTTTTTTGACTCGGGATTCGAAGATCCAAGACCGGGAGGTTGCACATCCCTACCAGGGAGTAGGGGGGATGCATCAAGTGGTATCAAAGATGAGATTAAATTTATTTACAGACAACAGACAAAAGGAGAAAGGAGGAAATTTAGTATCATTTGTGGTATCAAAGAAATTTCCAATTCCTATTTGTAGGTAACGCAGTGAAAATCATGCCACCTAGAAGGCGTAGAGAAAATGAAGAAATGGAAGAAGAAATGAGGCGACTTTGAATGAGGTTGGATTCCATGGAAACAACACAGAGAAGATCACCAGAAACTAGTGATGTCATTGAATATGAGGGCAAAGAAGATGAGGGAAAAGCATATGACGTAGAGAATGTTGCACAAGATCGCTTGATAAAAGTTGTTTCAAAGATAGGAGCCAAAGGAAGGATAGAGGTACCTATGTATTAAGGCAATTTAGAAGTTGAAGAATTGTTAGATTGGGTATGCTCTATGGAAAAATTCTCTGATTACAAATATATTGAAGAAGAAAATATGGTGAAGCATGCAGTGAAAAGAATAAAAGGTCATGCAGTCTTATGGTGGTATGAACTGCAAGCTGAACGAAAGAGAAATGGTAAGTAGAAAATAAAAAACTGGGATAGGATGGTAGCTAAGTTGAAAGAAAAATTTATTTCGAAGGATTACCAAATCAATCTTTATAGAAGGTTGTAGAACCTGAAATAGAGGGGTTTATCAGTGAAAGAGTACACTGAAGAATTTTACCGATTGAACATCAGGGTTGGACAAAAAGAGAATGAAGATGAGAAGACAACTAGATACATCAATGGGTTGAGATATGACATCCAAGATGAGATCAGCATGATGTATGTCAGTAAAGTTGAGGATGCTTATCAATCAGCCTTGAAAGATGAAGAAAAATTGGCCAGGAAGAAAAGCCAATGAAGCAGAGGTGGAAATTCAAGCAGAGGCAAGGGAAACAGCAGAGAGAAGTTCCAGAAGTCGAAGCCTGAAGCTGACAGAAAACATAGTCACCATGATAAGGGAGGAAGTTTTAAGTAAGGACAACATGGAGGAAAAAGTTATTTGTCCAGAGATAAAGGAAGAGGAAGAGCCAGAGGAGGCGTGGTTAAATGCTATACATGTGGAAAAGAAGGACATAAATCTTGGGAATGTCCCGACAGAAAGAGGGAAGGTGGAGAAGCAAATATTTCTGAAGCACAGAAGCATGTGGAAGAAGAAGCAGCATAAGGAGGAAGAAACCACATGATGAGTAAGACCCTTCTTAAACCAGAAAATGAGCCAAAGGAACTAGTTCAACGAACAAGCCTATTCAGAACTACTTGCATGTCTAAAGATAGAGTTTGCAAGGTGACCATAGACAGTGGGAGCACTGAAAATCTAGTATCCACGGAGATGGTGGAGAAGCTATAGCTAAAGACTACTACACATCCACAGCCATAGAAGGTATCGTGGTTGTAGAAAGGACATCAAGTCATGGTAAGTCAACAATGCCAAGTTGAATTTAAAATAGGAGGTTACAAAGATGAAATATTGTGTGATGTAATTTCTATGGATGTCTGTCATATTTTATTGGGGAGGTGTGGCCATATGACCGGAAGGCTATTCGTGATGAAAGGAAGAATACCTATACCATAGAGAACAATGGTAGAACACATATGTTGTTACCCATAGAAAACAAAGAGCAAAAGATAGAAGCTAGTTCAAAAATACTTCTCATGAGTGGGAAGGAGATCTTGAATGAAGTCAATAAGGAGAAAGAAATGCAATTTTCTATAGTGAGGAAGCCTAGAGTTATCCTTATGAATACTTCTATAGAAGACTTACCTATATAAATTCAAGAACTTTTAGGAAACTTTGTTAATATAGTCGTGGATGAATTACCACACTCATTGCCACCCATTAGGAGAATAAGCCATCATATTGACCATATTCCAAGAGCTAGTTTACCAAACAAAGCAACTTATAGGTTGACACCTAGAGAGAATGAGGAGTTCAAGAATCAAGTTCAAGAGTTTTTGCA
The DNA here is from genome assembly GCA_000966675.3 of Picea glauca. Taxonomy (NCBI): domain Eukaryota; kingdom Viridiplantae; phylum Streptophyta; class Pinopsida; order Pinales; family Pinaceae; genus Picea; species Picea glauca. The sequence goes on from JZKD02S2180073.1 coordinate 17,501, forward strand.
TAAAGCGTTATTCAACGAAATCCTAAGACCATGTGCAGTATCGACTGTATTAAGTCCAAAGAAAAATGGAGGATTGACAATGTGTACAAATTCCTGAGCCATCAACAAGATAACCATTAGATATGGATTCCCTTTACCGAGGATGGATTTGATGGATTGTTTGAGAGGAGCAAGCTACTTTTCCAAGATAGACTTGAAGAGTGGATATAATCAAATAAGGATGAGAGAGGGAGATGAATGTAAAACAACATTCAAGACAAACGAAGGATTGTTTGAATGGTTGGTCATGTTGTTTGGATTGACAAACACACCAAGCACATTTATGAGGTTAATGAATGAAGTTTTGAAAGACTTCATAGGGAAAGTTTTCATAGTATATATGGATGACACACTAATCTTCATCAAGATGAAGGAAGAACACTTAAGACATTTGACCTTAGTGATGGAAAGGTTGCAACAAGAGAAATTGATGAAAAATAGGAAGAATAGTTATTTTATGAAGAAGGATCTCATATATTTGGGTTTCATAATCTCTTCAAATGAATTGAAAATGGACCCAGAAAAAGTGAGAGCGATCAGAGAATGGCCATCGACGAGCAACATATTTGAAGGAAGACGATTTCATGGGTTAGCAATATTTTATAGGAAATTTATCAGAACTTTCAGTGGCATATGTGCACCCATGCTGGACACTGTGAATAAGAAGCACAAGTACTTTAGTTGGATAGAGGAAGATGAAAATGTTTTCAAATTATTGAAAGAGAAGATCACAGAGTAGCCAATTCTAGTCTTACTAGATTTTGGAAAAACATTTCAGGTGAGATGTGACACAAGTGGATTAGCTATTGGAGTAGTCTCGAGTCAGGACAATAGGCTAGTTGCTTATTTCAGTGAGAAGCTGAATGACACCAAGAAAAAGTATTCCATGTATGAAAAGGAATTTTATGCAGTGATTCAAGCTTTGAAAAAATGGAGACATTATCTAATCCCTAAGCAAAATTTATTGTACAGTGATAATCATGCTTTGCAGTTTATTACTAGGCAAGAAAAGTTGAATCAAAAACATGAAAAATGGGTAGAATTTATGTAGAATTTTAATTTTGTTATTAAACACATTGTTGGAACTACTAACAAAGTCACAGATACTTTGAGAAGGAGGAGTTTGATTGTACAGGAATTACAGGTGGAGACCTTGGGGTTCAAACACCTCAAGGAGATGTATAAAGAAGACAAATATTTTAAAGAAGATTATGAGGTATGCGAGAATCCTTTGTTGGGAGACAGAATCCCATGGACTAAAAATTTGATCTAGGATGGATTAATGCTCAAGGGAAGCCAATTATGCATTCTGAAATTTTCAATGAAAGACAATCTACTGAAAGATAATTACAACGGAGTTTTAGCTGGACATTTTGGTCATGATAAGACATTTGCACAACTGAGCAATTCGTATTATTGGTCAAGTATGAGAGAATAAGTGAAAATGTTTTTGAAAAACATGTAGAATTTGTCAATATGAAAAAGGAATAAAACAAAACAATGGTTTGTATATGTTATAACCCTAATTTGCACTAGACATGCTTATTTGGCATCAGGACATCTCAGATTCTTTTTTTGTCAAAGCACTGCTAAAAGACTCTTCTTAAAAACCTCTTTTATAAAGGACCACACACCCTACTCCATTACTGCACGCATGTACACGCTAGCTGACCCAAAACAACCCATGTGTACCTACAAAAGCACGAAAAAAGGAAAGTTGTCGACAGAACACACAGCTTTGGGTAAGTTAACTAAACCTTCCAGCCATGCATGGCTGAGGGTTTGTCCAAATATATAGCTTCTTCTAGCCTATAAAAGAAGGGTTACGGGTCCCATTTGAAAGAGGAGAATAATAGTAAAGAAACTCTACCCAATTTCACATTCCCATTGTCCCAACCCATTATCCATCCTTGTGCAAGAAGAAATACAGAGCAAAGAAGTTGAAGGACAGTTGAAGAGGAGCCTAGGATCAGGTTCGTGGAGCGGTGGCCGGTCTCAAAATTGTAAGTTGATTCATTAAAATTAATAAATAAATGCTTTTCCCATCCTACTACATGAGTTCTTCATATTTTATTGAATATATGTTTGAATCTCTAACCCATTAATCTATAGGTAAAATTCATGTATAGTTTGTTTCTTGTTTTGTATGTAGGTCGGCCTTGGGAGGAGAGTTGCTAACAAGTGATCAAGTGTGAAGAAGGATCGACATCGAACGTCTGAAAAAAGGTATGTTTGTCTAACCATGTATTTGCTTAAAAGAAATGGGGATTATGTCTAGGACGACAGTAGAAAGTAGGATTCTTTCAGTCTTATCTGCATGCATGATATAAACCTAAATGCTAGTCTGTAGGGGGATTTCCCATCACAACAGAATCAACCATTACCAATTCCAGAAAGGTTGTGGGATGCAATCAATATGGATTTTGTTTCAGGATTGCCTAAAAATAAAAAAAAGGATCGATTCCATATTTTTTGTGGTGGACAGATTCTCTAAAATGGAAATTTTCATACCATGCCAAAATACAAGAGATTCCACACACATCACAAATTTGTTTTTCAGAGAAGTAGTAAGACTACATGAATTACCGAGGAGCATAGTTTCCAACAGGGACACCAAATTTGTAGGACACTTTTGGAGGACTCTATGGAAGATATTGGGGATGAACTTATCCTTTAGTTCAACATATGATCCTCAAACAGATGGACATACTGAAGTAGTAAACATAAGTCTCAAAAACGTATTGAGAATTTTAGTCACTGAGCAAGGTCGACAATGGGATCAGATTCTGGCACAAGCAAAATTTGCATTCAATAATTCAATGAACAGGGGCACAGGAAAAATTCCATTTGAAATTGTGTATGGTGTACAACCAAGAGGGGTTACAAAGTTGAGATATTTAAATCAATATGAGTTCAGAAGTGTTGGAGCAGAGCATTTTGCAACAAAAATGGAGAAACTCCATGACAGAGTTAGAGAGCAACTACAAGACAACAGTCATAAATATAAGAGAAGAATTTATCAAAAGAGAAGAGAAGTTCAATTTGAAGTTGGAGATGAAGTTTTAGCTCATTTGATAAAAGAGAGGTTCCCAAGGGAAACATATAACAAATTGAAGATGAAAAAGATAGGACCATGTAGAATTCTCAAAAAATTCAGAGCCAATGCTTATGAGGTTGAGTTTCCAGACAATGTTGGGATATCATCGATATTCAATGTTGAAAACTTTTATCCTTACAGGAGATATGAAACAGGAGAATCATATGATCAGAAAGAAATTCAGTGGGAAGAGCAATTTCCCACAACATAAAAACCTCAGCTGGAGAAAGTTATTGAACAGAGGGATGGAAAGAAAAACAGGAGAAAGACATATCCTGAATGTTTTCCAAAGTGGAAATATCATCCAATGGAAGATGCAAGTTGGGTCACAAAACCTGATATTTTGAAGCATGGATAGACAGTGCAGAAGCTCATTAACAGGTCTCCATGAATTTTTTTAACCAGAGGAGTATGATGCAGGAGCATAACCCTCAAAGTAAACATCGCACGTGTGGAGGAAAACAAATGACATCTCAACAATGACAGAGTTTCAAATCAAGCATTTAACTAATAATTTAATAGTTTGTTGAGATATTTTTGTAGACAACATTTTAAAATGTAACTTGTTTGTAAAGTCTTGAAGGACTGTAAGAAATTGTAGATATGGAGTGTCGACTCTATCTGGCAATAACTAGTAGTTATTGTAATAGGACAAAGTAGGTAATAAATTTGAATTTGAAATGATAGATTTCAAAATAGGACAAGAGAGATTGTGGAGTAGTCCTTAGATAGTTTTTTAGTATTGTATTGTAGCATATAGAACATATAGACAGAATAGAAAGATCGAAAGAGAAGAGAAGAGTAGCAGAAACACTATGTATTTTGTTTTTCATGAATGAATAGAATAGACATAAATTGTCCCAAATCCTTGGACTGTGTTCATTTCATGTGTGATTGAATGAATGTTATTTTGTGTGTATGATTTTTTCCGATTCGTTCATGTATGATTGTTTGAGAGATTAAATATATGATTTCGTGATGAAGTTGGTTGAGTTTCAATCATTTCTCTTCTAATACTTGTATTAAAAGTGTGCATCTCGAACACAAGAAGTGCATCAACTGAGTCTCAGATTGACTCAGAGAAGTTTAGAGAGAATCATAGAAACTCAGACTAGGTGCAAGGTGTGCACAGCATCAAGAAGCCAACAAGCTTCGAAGGACCAGCGTAGAAGAATGCCAAGTGGGCGAGAAGCATTTTCTTTTCAAGAAAATCCTTTGAACTGAGTTATTCGAAATCCTGAGAATGCAAGGTGTGTGTGGGAGATTGAAATATTTTTTTAAGGATAGAAGCTCATAAAGGATAACACTTTCCATGAGTGTTGATGAAATCCGAAAGGTGGATTCGTCGGGAGAACAAAGTTTGGGAACCTTTGAAAAGAGATAAATATTCCAGGCAGAGAGATATCAGGAGCTCAGGAGGAGGAGTGACATTAACCGTCTGATTGTTTGTCAAGAAGAACCTGGAGGGTTAGATATAATTCTAGGCAGAGGAGGAATGAGAACATGGAAATGAGATCTCAACCATCAGATCTGAATACATGGACTCACAGTCGTTGGATCTAAACGAACGTGCATGAGTTTTAACTCTTTGGAGTTGCACAAGAGAGAAGGTTTTGCAAAGTCACAAAATATTGACATCATCAAAACCTTCCATCAAAAGGTATGCGTGGTGAATGATCAACATTTCGTTGACTCACAACTCAAAGAAGTCAAAGGGTAAATTTGTGAAGCTCGTTAAACGTAAAATCACGAGAAGATTCCAGCCGTTGATTGAGGAGAGATATGGACTATTAATTGTCAAAGGAGAATTTTGGCATTTCAGGGATCGAGAGAATGGAGGTGAAGAGTCTTTCAAATCCATGATACACGAAATCTCGATATGTGAAATGAGGACGAGATTTGGACCATTATATGGGTTGTCAGATATCATGGGCTCATAAAGAGTCAAGTTTGAGAATTGAAACTCCCAAAGCATGGAGAGACGAAGATCTGTGAGTCATTGATATGGGAGGAGACACTTGTCAACAGATCTCGTACTCTAGGGAAAAGACAAAGAGGATTCCTAGTTTGAGAATTGAGATCATCGGAGTGTGAAGACCCGAAGTCTCGGAATAAGATCTGGACCATTAGATTTGGAGTAGTTGTGGTGAAAATCTATTAACTATGGGTAAACTCCTGAAGAAACCCTTGATCATTGGATCAAGAGGTACACGCATCATTGGATCTTAAACTCTGGGTGAAATTCATTGAGAATGAGGGGTTTGAGATTTGAAATCTCAGAAGTCTTGAGCCACGAAAGAAATATCGATCGTCAATCGAGAAGGATTCGTTGAACCGTTGATCTAGGATGAAAGGTCAAAAATCTAGGTGAAGTCAGGGTCATTGTTCGGAAGGACAGGTGTCTGAAGATTGCTAACTCCATAAGAGTGAGGTACGGAAGGAAGTTGAGTTTTAGATTTCAAATTCCCAGAGTTCGGAACTGGAAAGAGAACCTCAAACATTGATTCAGAGAGAGTTGATATGGTCCATAGATAAGAAGGTCATAGTTATGAACATCGATTTGGATGTTATCGTCAATATCGTGAGATCGAAGATCATATGTCATTTCAGAGCCAAAAGTTGCGAGGAGGTTAAGGAATCGAAGGTGGGCCACAATTTGAGTTGTGGTTTCGTCGAGGGGACGCGTGGAGGTCATAGGATCATTGTGGGCCCAGAAGTGGTTTAAATCCATACATCTTATGACTACGGTCACAATCACGTGGTCATAGCCCCAGGTCATATCAAGTGAGGGCTTAGCTGAAAGGGAGCTAACACTGACATTCTGAGTTTTCACACAGAGCGAAAGGGGAAGGTCATGGGTTGTTGTCATACTTTCACCAAGAAGCCTAGGGGTGATATTTTTTAGATACAGAGGGGGACCTTTAAGTTTCCAGAGAGTCTTTTAACTCGAGAATCAGATATCCAAGACCGGGAGGTCACGCAACCCTATGGGGGAGTAGGGGGGCTGCATCATAATCCCTCAAGACATTACCCAGATTCCCTTCTTCTACCCCCTACCTGGAGTTCAAGCATTTTAGGTAGTCACGATGCTTACCCTTCCCAATATGGTGCTTTCCATCCCTATATGGTGTCTTCACCCACCCACAATGGTTCCTTATCCATCTCTAATCTCAATGCATATTCCAGTACAGGATCTGACCACACCACCCTCACCCCCAACTGTTGGCACCATTACCAATGTTGGGGGTAGATGAAATAAGAAAGAGCCCATATCTCCACTTCCTCCCCAAGTTCAACCTCCTTGCTCACTAAGTGAAAGAGAGGGACACCCCACTAATATATTTCCTACTCTTCTCGAGCTACACAATCTAATCCAACTCCCTTGAGTAACCACATCTCTCACTGCTTCACCAAGAACGTCTAGTGCTACTACTGCTTCGCCCACTACAGGGAGTAAAGGGTTGTGAACCAAATTTGTTTGTGCCCTCTGTTAATAATATGGACACTATACTCATAATTTACCAGCTCTACCTCATTTTCACCAGACACTAGCTATAGTACACCAAAAATTTTAGCAAGGACCCTCTCTTCCACCACTTTCTGGTGCTCACATCATTGACATTCATTATGTCTCTTCCTCAGTCCCCGAACGGATGAGATTCCATTACACTCTCTGTGACTTACTTTCTCACTTTGCATACTGATTTCCTTTGATTGTTTCATACTGAGGTCATCATTCAACCCTTTTTCAACCAAATATGACCACCTCAACATTGGTATTGCACTCTCTAGATATTTTCAATATTACCTCCCCTAAACCTGAGTCACTTCCCATCCCTCCATGGTTAAAAGATCGAATTTCTGAGGACATTCCCCCAAATCCTCCCAATTCTCCGATAAATTTCCCACAGGAAATATTTCCCCCTACCAAAGTTTATCACCCATAGTGTCTCAACATTTGGTTTATGTCAAGTGGGAAATTGTGCCCTGTATGCGATATCTCCTCTACGTCTTCACCACTTGAGAAAAATCAGACTTTTACAATCTCCCCTGTCACCTCCCCGGATCCCTTGTATTCTCGCATTTTCCACTACAATGAATATATTTTGGAGGAACGCACTACCCCCGATTTCCCATGGAATGCACTCCATCATTGAGATATTTTTCTCTCACATGAAGCCTTTCACTCTCCTATCGAAGCTTTGTATGTGCAATCAAAACCATGGATTTTATTCCTTTAGGGCATATAGACTAGTTCAACAACCCTATCCCTACCCCAGATGATTTTGAAGAAGGCAACATGGCCAATATATCCCCCATGGTTAAGATCTACATTTCCATCAAACCGAGATCATATAAGAAATCACCATTGGTGTTGCATGCTCCCTTGAGGAACTGACATATTACAAAGCTCTCTTTCAGGAATACCAAGATATTTTTGCATGTTCATATACAAAGATTCCTGATCTCGATCCTTCTATAGTCGAAAATTGCATTGACACATGGAGAAATGTCACCCCAGTTTGTCAAAAGAAGCACCCCCTTCACCCATCCAAAGAAGTAGCTATCAAATCTAGGACAAGTAACATGTTGATGGGTTCATTTAACCCATTGCATATGCCTCATGGGTTTCTAACCTTGTCCCCGTTAACAAAAAATAAGGCATTATTCATGTCTTCACCGACTTTCACAACCTAAATCATGCTTGTCCTGAGGACATCTTTCCAACCCCTTTGATTGACCAAATTATCAATGACTATGCTAACCATGAGTCTTTGTCCTTCATGGATGGGTTATCCATCTACAATCAAATCCAAATTCATCAAGCATATTAGTATAAAATCACTTTTACTACCCCATGGGGTACTTTTTCTTATCATGTCATGAATTTTGGAATCAAGAGCACAGGTGATACATTTCAATGGGCCATGACTTATGTTTTCCATGATATTTCTCGTATCATCCTCAATTATTTGGATGAACTCACCGCTCGATAGAAGAAATGAACTCAACATTTAGATGACTTATGCATCATTTTTCAACGATGTCATCTGTACAATATCCTCTTGAACCCCATCAAGTGTGTATTTTGCATCATTGTCGAATGCCTTCTTGGGTTCATTATCTCCCAACACGACATCATGATGGACCCCCTCAAAGTCCAATCTATCATAGAAATTCCACCACCTAGTAATTTACACCAACTATAGAGCCTACAAGACAAAGATAACTTTTTACGTCGCTTTTTCCCAGATTACACCACTTGTGCACGTGGTTTCCTTCGCTTACTGCGTCATGATATGCCATTTAGATGGGATGAACATGCTCAAACCACTTTTGATGATTTTAAAGAGGCCCTATCCAATGGCTCTTTGATTAGTCCTCCAGACTATGATCATGATTACATCCTCTACTTGTCAGCCCTAGTCGTCTTAGTAGCAGGAGTCCTCATCCAACTAGGGGATGATGGGTGGGAACATGTCATTTACTACATCATTAAAAATCTTTCTAGACCACCCCTAAAATACAATCATTATGAGAAACTTTCCCTCACAGTTGTCCTTGTAGCCTAAAAGCTGCGACACTATATCTTGCTTTGAACTACCAAAGTCATAGCAGATTCCAACCCCATGCAGTACTTTCTTAGTCGATGGAAAATTCATGGAAAATTTTCCCAATGAATCATCATCCTTCAGGAATATGGCCTAGAGTTCACAACTCCTAAAATAAATAAATCACTCATCCTCTCTGAACCAATCACGTCTTTTCCAGCAGAGGCTAAAGCTTCACCTATCAATACATATTTTCCTGACGAACACCTCTTCTTCATCCCCTATGATGACCCCTAGTATGGAGACCTTCTCATCTACCTTCAAACACAGAAGTTTGGGTATCATCTCTTTTGAGATGTTCTTCGATACATTCTTCATCAGGCCCCTCGATACCTCCTCATCGGAGACGTCTTATATTGACATGGGGTTGAAAACATTCTTCGTCGATGTCTGACCATCGACAAAGCTGACAGAGTCTTGAATAATTTCCATAGCGATTCTTGTGGTGGTCACCTCTCGGGTATATCTACTGCCAAAAAAATCATTCGAGCAAGGTACTATTGGCCCACTCTATTTCATGACTACATCTACACTATCAAGCAATGCGAAAAATGCTAGATCTATACAAACAACGCATGAGCGCCACCCACTCTTATACATTAATTCATCACTGTCAACCCTTCTATAAATGGGGCATAGACTTCATAACTTACAATCCTCCATCTAGTAATGGACATAAGTACATTGTCATGACAGTCGATTACTTTACTAAATGGTCTGAATCCATTCCCACTTTCAACAATACCACTGACATAACAACGTGTATTTTCTTCAACCATTTCATTACTCGATTTGGAGTTCCACTACAGTTAGTGTCCGATCACAGTAAACACTTTGAGAATGATATATTCACCAAACTCTCCTCAAATTTAGGCTTCTCCCATGAGTTTTCCCCTCCATAATACCCTCATTCCAATGGACAGGTCAAGGTTGTCACCGAAGTCCTCAAAACCATGCTACAACGTACCATAAACAAACATAAGACCAACTGGAATCATATGTTGCTTTTAATGTCATGGGCTTATCGTATGGAAGTCAAAACTGCCATTGGTTTTACACTATTCCACCTCATCCATGGGATCGAATACACCCTCCCTATCAACTGTGAACATCCCATGTTACACACTCCCATCTATTTATTACCTAACACTTCTCCAATGGAGTAGCGCTTACTGACCTTATAATCGTTGGATGACGATCGTCAGTCTTCATTACAGAACAATGAGGTAGCTAAAAAATGGTCCAAATACACCTTCGACCACCATGTAAACCTTCGTTCATTCAACAAAGGATATCTCATCCTAGACTATGATATCTCCCATGATACTCTCAGCCATGGGAAATTTGAGTCATTATGGCATGGACCCTACATTGTCCAACACTGCCTCAATAAAGGAGCATACATCTTGGCCTATCCATAAGGCTATCCTCTTAAAGAACCTGTCAACGGGTCGTACTTAAATAATTTTTACGCCTAAGCGTATCCATTCTACCTTAGGATTTTTATTTGTACACATTTGTACAGTTTTAAGTCTTCTTTTTCTGCCACCACTCCTCATTTCTGATCTACCATCCGTGTTATTGACATATGTATCCTCCATCATCCTACCACATTAGTTACGCTGATGGTGCTATCCACTCGACATAGAATATTTCTTTGGTTGTTTGGGCCCTCTATACCACCTCACATGTACTTCTCCACTCCAGTAGCATATGTTTGGGCTCAACCACCAAAAAATAAGAAGAATATGTCTCCATCATTGGTCTCCTCTTCGAGACCATTCACCACCACATTCATCACCTTAGCATTTTATTAGATTCCTAGTTGGTCGTCCTTCAACTCAACAATGCATATCATGTCCACGATCCTTTCCTCTTTCACAAACACCTGTAAGTTAGACTCTTATCTCGCAACTTTGATTCAATCACATTTACACATATTCCAAGACAATTTAATCAAATATTAGATAACATGGATAACCTAGTGTTAGATTGGCATTTATCACATATAAACATCATCACATATACATAACCATCATACATTTGTCACAACATATAGATTAGACATCATAAATCATCCAAAACATAAACACATCAAGACCTCAAATGAGCCAAAAATATGTGTCCATATATATATATATATATATATTCTCAATAATGTCATAATTATTTACAATATACAAAATAAATCGTTTATAGGCCAATGAGTCCCCTCGCACCTATAGGTACAAAATGGGTACCCCCTACCCTATACAAAATGGGTATCAACTAACCTATACAAAATGGGCTCACAATCCTATACAAATACAAAAATTGACACTCATGGTGCCCCCAGATATCCCCCCCTAGGTCCTCTATCAGCTGGAGGTGCCCCACCAATTGGGGGTCCTTTAGGTCTAGGGGGAATTCAACCAGTCATCATTACCCTTGCTATAGCTTCTCAATGGATCAAAGTCCACCACTCCATCGGAACACCCACACACTTCTCCAGGACCCTCTCATCCTGGATGTGGGCCCGCATACCATGTGACACACCCTGTAGAACCTCCTTGAACCATCGACAAAGGCCCTCCATCCCCCCTCTAGCCTCTTCCTGCGACTAACGTGTTGGTCCATCCCTAGCATCATATAGTCTACATCTTTGGGATACCCTTGGCTCATGTGTTGGTCCATTACCAACATCATATCGCCTATTCCTCTGTCCTACCCGTAGCGGTCGTGCTGGTCCCTAGTGAGTCGACTCCCCAACCATCTTTGCCTCACGACCTCGAGACCCCACATCTTTAACACAACACCAAAGGTAGAGTTAGAATCCATATTCTATGCCATCAAAATCACAAAAAACGAGTACACAAACATACCTCTCTAATGCTAAACCTCCCGAGGAGGCAACATCATGTCAAGATCGTGTCGGTAGTCAATACCACCGTATGGGTACCATAGTATCACATGTGTAATATGAATCCACACATGTGCCACAGTGGCCGTGAAGTAATGGACACCCTCTCCTCCCCCATGTTGCACCATCACATGGGCCCACTGCATCAGATGCGGCTCACTCGGCCCTGAAGGCGCCAACAAAATCCTAGGGTGCAAAAGGGGCACCCTCTCCAAAAACTAGGCCACCAAGATCGACCCAAAATAAAATTCACCATGGTCTAACACCTTTGAATCTTCCCCATCATCGTAGAGTGCAACATCAACCCCTAGGAAAAATGGTACCCTCTCCACGATCCTCAACTGACCTCTTATGATCCGTTGAGTTTCCAAGGATCCATAGATCCTCACTACCATGGCGATGATGCACTGAGTCAAGAGATCATCAATCACCTTAATACAAATGACTAAACCCGACATCGGGCTTCGTCCCAAGTAGTGACAATGTTCCAAGTAAACCAATCTCTCATCCCCAGGTAGCTGGGGGTCAACAGGCAGGGCCATCCCCCAGAATGGGAGCCCTGTTAGAAAATACAGATCCTCCACAGATGAGAGTTTCAGTTGTTTTCCCCTAACGATGAAACACTGCAAATTAGTTCTCCACATAGCTATAAGATACTGTATTAGGAACTCTTGTGATCGTATCAAGGGAAAGTCGAAGAACTTGAGCAACCCGCAGGATGCCAAGTGTCTCTGAATGCCCTGTTTCTCTCTCACCGCCTCTCAGAGAACCTCCCTGTCTCTCTCTCTCCAATGGACTGGAATAATTCTCTCCCATCATAAGTTGATCACTTGTATCCACACAAAAATACTTGGTTATCCCTAATCATCCACCAAAAATATTAAAAAACTCAAAATTTCAAACACCCTTAGCCTTGCCTCCAGTGCGCAACTTTCACCCACAGAAGTGTGCACATGTGTGCACTTATTCTTTGAAATTTTGTGCACTAATGCGTAGATTTATGAGAAACCATTGCACATCAATTCATAGCTTTCACCCCGACAAGTGCACACACATGCACACTTGTCCTCTACACAGCTTTGCATTGATGCGCAACTATATGAGAAATAGTTGCACACAGTGCACAACTGTCATATTAAAAGGAGCACATCTCATGCATGCCTGTATTTCCCTCCCCTGCGCCCCCATGCGTATATGTGTCAAGCAAAAACACACATTATGTGTGGGAGATGGAAATATAACCGCGCATCTGAGAGCGGGTATTCTTCCTTCTCTCACACATTAGTGGGCCCACCCCTAAACCTACCCTTGTACGACCATCTGTATACCCCCTAACTCAATTCTATGAAATTCAAACTATGAAAGAGGATGGGACCACTAACCTGAATCTCGCAACTCTCAGATTGGTCGACTCGAGATCCCGTAATCTCCAAATCTCCTCCAAATGCTCTCATCAAATCACTACATCAACGGGTACAAATGAGGTGGCATTGTGGGCCCACTAGCCATAAATAGTTTGTTTCACCAACCTTCCACACTCAGTTACAGGATCCCATCACCTCTATTTCTTGATCCATTCTCAGCCACAGGATCATGGTCCCACCATCTACATAGTCACATTCCCTAGGTCCTCATTTGAGCTTGGCCTCGGGGGATCATTTTTCTCACATCATGTCTAGTTACGCATGCTTATGTTCAAAATTTTTAGATAGTTGTTATATGTTATTTATCATCATATATTGTCCACGTCGGGTATTTTTTTTTTATGTGTGCAGGTACTTGGTCATAAAAAATGACGTATCCCCCTCAGGTATATGTTCGACACTAGCATGTAATTATTCCCTTTGAAAATCAATTTCATCT
>JZKD02S2180084.1:7330-19196 GCA_000966675.3 Picea glauca
TTGGACTCCTCCAAGGTTATATAAGGAGGCTTTCTCATGGTGAAAGGAAGAATGAAAATTGAGATTGATACCAAACTTATGATCCTATAAGTGGTATTGACAGAGAATGACAATTGAGAATTACATGATCACCATGATAATTAAATGTCTCTAGCCTTTGATGATCATTCTGGAGTTAAGCCACTAGCTTTCAAGCTGGGGGCATACTGAGATTATTATTTGTTCTTTCTTGTGCTCGTAAATACATGAGAATGCATCTGGGTAAACTTTTATCTCTTTTTCGGACCTGCATGGATATACGAAAAAGGAACCCCCTGGATTCATCTTTGAGCTCTTTTCAGATTCTCTAAACATGAAAATATTTCTGAGTGATCTTGCTTCCTTTCCTACTCGTTAAAAGGTTTGAAAGGGCGTCTTTCGAGTGATAATTTATCTCTTTTTAGGCCTCATGAGACTAACATTACGAAAAAGGACAACATTGGAGTCGTCTTTAAGTTCTTTTCAGACTCCCTAAATATGAAAAATCAATGAGTTTACCTTCTCTGTACTCGTTAAACGATCATACATTGAAAGGCCCATATGGGACCGAACCCTTACTTCTTCCAGTTCGCCAAACAAAGGAAGAGGGACTTACCAAAGGTGAGTCATATCGAGCATGTGTTACCCTCCTCGAGCTCATTAAATCAAAAAGAAGTACTCATCTATCTAGATGGGGGAAAAATTGAAAGAAGCAGGCCAAGCAGTTTTTGAGAACACTACCAGTAACTCTTACAGTTGCCCTTGAACACAACACTTTGCATTTGCACACATTTTAATTCGTTGAACCTCTGCACTGAGCCAATCCTTTGATTTTCTTTTACTCCTTTGGGTCACCTGACGAAAGTCACAACATCCACTGCATCATCAAGTGCTGGTCCATGTCCTGTTTCCGATGTCATGCCTCAGTATTCAAGGGAAGTATCTACCTGAAGAGTCAACCATCACAAATATCATGTTTCAATACCTGTGTCAGTCCATGTTCATTTGATCTACCAATTATATCTTTGTTTCTGTTTCATGTCATTGATGGGGGATACATCAAGGCCCTCCTTCGACGAGTCTATTCTTGTCGACTTCAACACATTATCCAGGAGCCAGACTTAGAATGTAGTTAGTACCTTGGGACCTGCATGCCTCAATGGAAAACCTCCTCCTGTCTGACAATGGGTTTACATCATTGACCCATGATAAGATGATTCCACGAATGTTCGACTTCAACTCATTCTATTCACATTTGTTGGAATGTACTAGAGTACCTTGGGAATCATTAACATCAATGGTGATTTCCCTCGCGCTTGTTAACGGTTTACATCACTGACCGGTAATCAAGTGGTTTATGCCATGTCTGACATTAGGACATCTATTCACATGGTTAGATTCGTACTACAGAAGGATCGGTATGAAGACCCTGGGTTAAGTTTCCACTCTTATATGTACTTTTTCCAGGTTGTGAAGGAGTTCTCTTGAACTATGACACATATACGGTTACATAGATCCACTTTGTATTGGTCGTGGCTATGTCTTGTCATCTCATATATCCACTATGTATTATTCATGGCTACGATCAGTTCAAGTCATAAGGAGTATAGATCCACATTGTATCTGCGGTGGCTATACCATTTTGTCAATATGATTATGGATCCGCAGTGTATTTTATGGCGGCCATACCTAAAAATTCTTTATCACTCAAGCATAGGTATGTTTGCCTTGGGTTTGAAACATGTCATAATATTTGTTTGATGGTTGTGTGCATATTTTTCTGATTTCTCTACATCCACACCCTTGCTCGAAAAAGTCTACAAAGTACTTCATTCATCATCATCTTCTAACTTCATACTTTGGGGGGCAATCTGTTACACCTCAAAATTACTCACTTCGATAGTGTCGTCATTATGAGTATTGTAAGTGTCTCATCTTGTCCACAAGTGTCGCATCTTGACTTTAAGTTTTGCAAGTGTCAAAAATAGTATGTTGTCATATTTCCTATGTCGTTCCCATAACGACATCATGAAGACACTTAAGACACCTCAAAGGATGGTTTGGAAGAAGAAAAATCACTTGGAAGGAAGTACAAGTCCTTTTTCATTAAGAAAACCACTCAAAAAATAACTTTTGGAGAGGAGTGCTCCCCTACCCACTATCAGGGAGTGTTGGTTCTCCCTGACCCTCTTTGGGGGAGTTCTTGATCACCCTATGCACCCTTATGCATGAGCGCTACCCTCTTTTGATAAAATTTTGGGTTTGTTGAGGAAATTAGGGAAGAATCGCTTAAATCCTGAAGGTAGTTGGATTTGAATAGATGGTCAAGGCATGATCTTAGGGGAGATCCTCAACTGAAGGGGAGGAATCCTCAACTCATCCCAAATATCTCTCAAGTGGTTGAACTCCTCCAAGTTTATATAAGGAGGCCTTCTCATGGTGAAAGGCATAATGAAAATTGAGATTGATACCAAACTTATGATCCTATAAGTGGTATTGACAGAGAATGACAATTGAGAATTACATCAAACTGATGATCTCATGAGTGAGATGTCATCAAATCAATCAGTGGAGATTGATTGAGCAAAGGGGTTGAAAAAGGAGAACTGGGAGAGGTTGTTGCACCTTCATTCAAAGGATTGTACGTACTTTTAGTTGTTCTCATTAATATAATCAATGCTTGGCTTGTTTCTTTCAAACTTGTACTTGTTCCATATAAGTTTGTCTACATTATATGGATCTATGACTGAGCTAATATCAGTAGAGTAGGAAGTCCATTGTATCTTTGTTTGTTTTGTAGAACCTATCAAGGAGCTCATGATTGAAGCTCAGCCTAGACATTGCAAGGACAAACGTCGTTCATAAGGTGCATATCTATCTCCTTCTCTTTCTTTCATTATCTTGATTAGATCTAAAAGGAAGTCAGTGTCCATGTTAAGCATCTTTTGTCTTGGCCTTAAGAGTTTAGAGACCAAGAGGGAATACACTTGTCTGCAGAGGGATTCACCTACAACAATGCGTAGCCTAATAGAGAATTTTTTCAATGCAAAGACTTAAACACGTGACATGATCTCAACTTCGGCAGTCGGAGCTAGTTTTGAGTATATGTAGGAATTTTTTCCATTTTGTTAGTGTCGATGGTAGAGAAAATCTCCCGAATTGTAAATTTTTAATGAAATCTCTAGTTATCTAGTTATGTATATGCATTTGAGACTTCTTTTTTAATGACAGTCACCTTTCTTACTCCCTCTTGTTTCCCACTGATGCTAAAAGAGTTCATGATTGACTTATTCACTTGAATTATTGTGACTTCATTATGATGAAAGTTTGATTATAGTGTTGTTATAATTCCTTTCAGTTCTTTGAGATTTGAATTCGAGAAATTTTGCATTTAAATTGTTCCTCCTTGGGTTGCTGAAAGACCTGATGTTCTCGGCAAACCTATACATTTTCTCACTGAAGTCTTCCTCCTACTCACCCTTACTACAACTTACTATCTGAATTTAGACTAAGACCTCACCTGCTCATGCATAACAGTCCAGTTTTCTAAGTTGAGACGATATTTTCCTGAGACTGTGCCCATTTGACCTTTTTATAACCTACCTGTGACATAAAACTCTGATGGGTATCAGGCTTGCCTTTCCATCAATCTAAAGGGCGACTTCTGGTTCTAACATTTATGGCACTGTTGTCGGGGATGAAGTTGAAGATTTTCCCTGCGATTGAATGATAAAGCTCACTGGTTCTGAAGGTGCATCAGATCTTAGTAAATTAAATATTGCAGTTGTGAACTTGGTGACTCCATTGATGTGAATCCACTAGAGACTCCACTTTTTCAGTTGTGGCTTCTAGAGCTAGACACGCGAGGTCTACTCCACAGCTGCCTTTAGCAACACCTGAAGCTAACCCAGAGAAAATCATCAGAAAGGGAAAGGCCCTCCGAGAATTTATTTCTACTGTTGAACTAGATATTTCTAATTATTTTCACTCTCTTCCTGTAGAAAATCCAATATCTGCTTTGCACTCTCCTGTTATACAATCTGTTGGAGTTTCCCAAATTTTAAATTTTGGGAGTGTTCATGTTGAGTTTTCCCCTCTTGGTCTTGGTTTGGAGGGAGAAATGTTTGTCACTCCTTTTTCCCCTGAATTTGTACCATGGTTTAGACCCAGTGCCTCAGAAGATCTCCCTACCCCGGGCTTTACCACCCCTCCTCCTATTATGATTTCTATTGCGCGAAGAGAACCTCCTACTCCCTCAAGCCCTATATCCTTTTCTCCAAATCCTTTGTTGTTTCCATTTCCTCCCGGAAGCTCAATTCCAGTATCCCCTATTCTAACCCCATATCCTCCTAACTCTCCTCCACCTATCATCCCTATGGAAGGTGTTAATCCTCCTAGAAATAGAATGGATGCCATAGTGGGTGCTAGATATTCCCCCTGGTCTTGCCTCAACCTCTTAATTCCCTCCCAGTTGGTGGCTACATTAAGAAGTTTCCTAAGGTTACAGGGGATGGAGATATAACTACAGAGGAGAACCTTGCAACTTTCTATAGTTCTGGAGATAACTATTTCATAGTAGACGAAGATGTATGGATGAGGATTGTTTTTCACAGTCTTGATGGAGAAGCCAGAAAGTGGTTCAGAGTTATGGCTCCTGGATCCATCGTTGGGATTAAGGATCTTGATGATGTTTTCTTCAGACAATGGGGGGATAAAAAGGAATTTATGTATTATATCACATATTTTGGGTCCCTAAAGAGAAAAGATGGAGAGTTTGTCTATGACTTCTCCAAAATATTCAATAAGATGTACAATAAAATCCCTGCTGAGATAAAGCCTACAAAGGCCTCTGCCAAAATTACCTATGCCAGTGATTTTGACCCTGACTTATGCCTCCTATCAAGAGAGAGAAGATATACTTCCTTGGTTCACATGCAAGATGTAGCCCTGGAAGTAGAGTAACATATTGGCAGTTGACCGACTCAGGAATAAGACTGATAGAGACATAGGAAGGGGAAGATTTGAAGCCTCAACCTCCAGTTCCTNAGGAGGCCGAATAACAATGTTCCTCAGATCATTCCAAGGGAACAAAGGGACAGAGATAGAAATTATCAGAAAATTCAAACCCCTCTCCAAAACAACCTTGTTGCTGAGGGGGGGAGGGAGGAAGAAGACCTTGAGATTGATCCTGAAATCCATTGTGTTGGAGACACCTCCCCATTTCCTCATTTAAATTAATATGCATATGAGGAATCCCTCATGAACAGTCAAATAAATGAGCTAAGTAAGGGGGAAAAGGACAATAATATCCCAAGTAAATACAACCTCGGGTCTAAGAAGAAAGAAGGGAAGTCTAACGTCCCTAATCTAGTTCCCAGAGTAGAGAATCCTGCTAAAGACACAACAAACACCAGCAAAGAAAATAAAGCTCAGAATTCCCCACCAATAGCCAAAGACCATGTCCTAGAGGTGAGAGAAATTATGAAGCCCCCTTCCTCCTTTAATTTTGAGCATGAAATTCAGAAGATTAGAATCCATGTCCCCCTTTCAAAGCTATTAAATCATGAAGACTTCAAAATGTCCCTCTCTAAGCTATTGCAGCCCGAGCCACCCTGCCATTCCACAGACTCAGTGAATCTCCAAGATGAAAATCCCAAGTCATCTTAGGTCCTATGGTAGAAGATAGAGATGATGCATCCCATCCTTTATACACATCATTGAACATACATGATAAGGTGTTTCATAACTTTCTGATGGACTCAGGGGCATCCCATAATCTCATGCCCAAAAATGTCATGGAAGAACTCGGACTAGAAATCACTAAATCTTATCATGATTTATATTTGTTTGATTCGAGGAGAGTACAATGCCTTGGGGTCATCAAAGATCTATTGGTGACCTTGTTTCATCTACCCATTAAAAGTGTGGTCATGGATATTGTGGTAGTTGATGTTCCTCCCAATTTTGGCATGCTATTATCAAGGTCTTAGATTAAAAGGCTTGGGGGAACATTACAAACGGAACTCACATATGCTACCATTCCAGTGTTCGAAGGGGAGCATAGGAGACTGTCCAGAGAAGCTCAGTTAGCCTACATTATCAGTGATGAAGCAAATCCCACCAATCATCCTATCTTTTCCCTTGATATCGATTTGGGATCCAGCCTACTGCAGCTCACTGATGCCCCTGAACCTCCTCTTGAGATCAGAAAGCCCATTAATCTCGGTGAATATTATCCTCCAATTACCTCTATGTGGAAAATCGATTTCGATGGAGCCTCTTCTAGGGAAGGTGTTGGTGTTGGAGTGGTTTTTGTGTCACCTTTTCATGAAACAATATCCCTGTCATACAAGTTAGAGTTTGAAACTACCAATAATGTGGCAGAATATGAAGCTCTTTTTTTAGGTTTGAGGGCTGCAAAAGATATGGGAATTGAAGAGATAGCAGTGTTCAGGGATGTTGATTTGATTGTACAGGAGATCATACATGATTATCAGTCCACACACCCTCAACTCAAGAGTTACAGAAATGAAGTGTGGGATCTGTTTGACAACTTTTTCTTGGCTTTCAATATTTCATTTGTTCCCGGAGAAGAAAATGTCATGGTCGATTCTCTGGCTATCTCAGCAAGCCAGTTCAGGATCCCACTGCCTCCTAATCTCAGGTATCAAGTTGATATTAGATATAGGCCCTCTGTACCTGATAACATCAAGCATTGGAAGGTGTTAGAGGATGATATTAAAATCAGAAGGTTTCTTGAGTCGGTTGATGAGTTGTCTGCATTACACATTGATCAGGATCATGGTTTTGAGGGTGACCCTTCCCCTAAAGTATTTTTGAATAAAATTTCTAATCACCATATTGTTCAACTGACTAGAAATTACATTCCAAAGAGACTAGTTCCTTTGGAAATATTTTTCAATGGGAACAATGTGGCAGTAAAGCTTAAAGGCCCAACTGAGGATGTTGATGTAGTTGAGTGCAACATTGGTACAGAGGAGGATCAAAAGTTTGTTATATTGTCAAGTAACCTGTCAAGAGAGTAGAGGACCTAGTATGCTGAGTTATTAAAGGAATTCATTGATGTGTTTTCCTGGACCTATGAAGACCTCAGGACGTATGACACCATCTTTATTGAGCATAAGATCCCATTGAGGGAGGAATCCAAACCATTTAGGTAGAAATTAAGACAAATAAATCATGTGCTGCTGCCTATTATGGAGAAGGAGGTAAAAAAATTGTTGGACGCCCAAATAATTGTCCCATTCATATGTTTTGAGTAGATGGAAAACCTGGTCCCAGTAAGAAAGAGAAGTGGATAAATCAGACTGTGTCGATTTCAGGAATCTGAACAAAATATCTAAGAAGGACAATTACCCGCTGCCAAAGATGGAACACATATTGCAGAGGGTGACAGGAGCATCTAGGATTTCTATGATTGATGGATTTTATGGATACAATTAGATCTCTATATTGCCCGAAGACAGAGAAAAGACAACCTTCACCACTCCTTGGGGCACATTCATGTATGCCAAAATGCCCTTTGGGTTGATGAACATAGGAGAAACCTTCCAACGAGCCATGGACATCGCCTTCATTGGAGAAAAGGATAAATTTATGGTCATCTATCTAGATGAAATAACAGTCTTCTCCAGGTCTAATGAAGAACATTGTTGTCATCTGAGAAAAGTCTTCCTGAAATGCAGAAGGTTTGGTGTCTCCTTAAATCTCAAGAAATCAGTGTTTTCCATGAAGGAGGGAAAATTATTGGGGCATATAGTATATGTTGAGGGAGTAATAATTGATCCCAGTAGGGTGGAAGAAATCCAAACCTTGTCACTCCCGAGATCCAAGAAAGAGGTCTAGTCTTTCTTGGGGAAAGTTTATTTTCTGAGAAGATTTGTTTCCAATTTTGTCGAATTGGTGAAGCATATCACAACCATGCTCAGGAAGGGAAACGAAGTAAAATGGAATGTTGAGCCCATAGAATCCTTCAACCAAATCAAAAAGGAATTGAATGAAGAACCTATGCTAATAAACCCTGATTATTCCAAGGATTTTCTGATTTTTTCCTTTGCTTCATTCGATACAATGGCAGTTGTTTTATTGCAGAAGAATCATGAAGGGTTGGAGAAACCTATTTATGTTTTCAGCAGATCACTGAGAGACGCAGAGATTAGATATGACATCATGGAGAAGTAGGCCTATGCCTTGGTTAAATCTCTCAAGTATTTCAGAGTCTATGTTCTGAATTCAAAGATCATCGCCTATGTTCCTTCGGATTTTGTGAAGGATATTCTCATTCAGCCTGACATAGACGAGAGAAGGAGCAAATGGATTTCCAAAATCCTTGAGTTTGATCTGGAAATAAAACCCACAAATCTAGTTAAAGGTCAAGGTTTAGCCAAGTTGTTTTCTGAATATAATTGTAAATATTTGGGGGTTAAATTCATTGACACTTGCTCAGAAAATAAACAAGCTAAGTTGTCCGATAAGAATTCACAGGATAGACCTCCATTAGCAAAATGTACTTGGTAGAAAGACATTATATTTTTTCTGCAAGAGTTGAAACCTCCATATGGTATGGGAAGGAGAAAGGAAAGAGCTTTAAAGCTCAAAGCAATCAGATATTGCCTTATTGACCAGGTCTTGTATTGGAAAGACCCTCTTGGAGTGCTTCTGAGATGTCTAGACCCACAGGAGGCCCAAAGGATTATGTTTTATTTTCATAGCAGCCTATGTGGGGAACATCATTTCTGGAAGACCACAGCCTACAAAATTATTAGTGCTAGGTACTACTGGCCTACTATATTCACGAATGTTTGTGCGAAAGTCAGGGCTTGTATTAAATGTCAGAAATTCTCTGGAAAGAAGCAACTCAAGCCCATGCCACTTAAGCCCGTAGTAGCTTCAAGTCCCTTTCAACAGTGGGGCCTAGACTTTATTGGAGAAATTCATCCTCCTTCAAGTGGTTAGCACAGGTGGATCTTAACAGCAACATATTATTTCACTAAGTGGATAGAAGTTATCCCCACAGAGTGATCATTGGTTTTCTTGAAAATATCATGGAAACATTTGGTTGTCCGAACAGAATCATCACTGATAATGTCGCATCCTTCAAGGATGAACCATTGATCAAGTTTTGTGAGCAGTTCATAATTTCATTAATCCACTCTACCCCCTACTACCCCCAAGTCAATGGATTGGCAGAGTCCGCTAACAAGAGCCTTATAAAGATTATCAAAATACTCCTAGAGGAAAATAAGAAGGCCCGGCATTCAAAGCTCAAATTTTCTCTATGGGTTGATCGAGTGACAACAAAGAGGTCCCTAGGAATCTCTCCTTTCCAACTTGTATATGGGGCTGAAGCAGAGTTTCCTTCTCAGCTTCACCTGCCTGTAGCAAGGTTCTTGCAGGATTATCAAGAAGAGCCTGATGATATGATCAGAATAATTCATCAACTGGTAGAAGTCCAATAGACTAGTGATCAGGTGATAGGTAGAGCGCATGATCGTCAGCAGAAGATCAAGAAGACCTTCGATAGGAAGAGAAAAAAGGAGGATTTCCAGCTGGGAGATCTGGTACTTAAATGGGATGCACCCAAACAAGACAAGGGCAAGCATGTGAAATTTGAAGCCCTCTAGATTGGCCCCTTCAAATTTTATGAGGTATTTCCAAATAATACTTACAGACTACATAATCTAGAGGGTGTTGAAGTTTTTGGTGGCCCTATAAATGGGCATTTTCTGAAGAATTTCTAACCTGAGCCATGAGTGGCTCCCATGTTTTTGTAAATATTGTTTTTCTTTTGTCTTCAGTTCTATAGGTAACTCCATAACCCAACAGCAAGGCATTGAAACTGCAAAAGAGTTCTTGGCATATCGTAGGGAGAAAACCATCACCCATGGAGCCTAATGTTATCACATTTATTTGTAAAGGGAGGTATTTCCCTAAGAAGTTGGCATTTTGGTAAAAAGAGGCAAGAAATGGGCTAAAAACCCACTTATCCTAAGTTTTGTGTGCGCAGGTGCATCACACTAAGAAACGCATGGTTCTAGCCGGCCGAGATCTGCGTGCTCAAATCTACGACGCAAGGCCCATATCGGACCCCCCTCATCATTCTACCTTTAATGGGGAGGGGGGGAATACGAGTTGGTGGTTTTTGAATATGAGCCCCCCACTTCTATGGCACCTCCTTGTGAACTTACACCCCCCCCACCCGACCTTTACCGCTTACCACTCTCCTCCCCCTCCGAGTAGACCACTTACCACTCCCACTTACCACTCCATCCTCCCAATTCCATTTGTCCCCCAATCCATCTCTCTCCTTTTCCTATCACATCTCCCACTCCCCATCATCCTTTCGTTTCAGCACACCTATCCTCCACTCACCTCCGCATCATATCCCTCTTCACTTTTTCCTACCATCTCCTTCCATGTATTCTCCCCTCGTACTCCATCTCACCTCCATCTAGGCAAGTTGTCCCCACTGCGCTTACTACCACAGTCCCTCTTCTACCTCCACATCATGGTCCTGTGCCACTTCACCTTTATCCTATTACACCTCAGCACACACGTTTTCTATCACCCTCATTTTCCCAATCACCTTTCCTCTGTAACATCAGTCCACCTGGTCATCCCTCGTCCATTGATTCCATGTCGATCGGGCCAACCGCCTCTGCCCCGTCAGCTTTATTCACATCTTCCAACTGGGTCCCCTTGTAATGGTCCAATGAAGTAGCAAACAACCAAGGGAAAACTGCCACATCCTTCAAGTGCAGAGTTGAATCGGGCCTCTCAGATCCTGATGCAACAGTTAATGTAAATAAGGAAGTTGAGTGAGACATCATCTCCTTCCTTAAATAGAAGGCCAATAGGGGACATATTGTAGAAGAAAAATGTCAGTTCCATCTGACAGAGATCCCGTGTGACCAACATATGCATGCGCAGCCTCACAGAGAAGTTTTTCAATGAAAATCCTTAAACGTGCGACATGATCGCATCTTCAGCAATCTGAGCTAGTTTTGAGTATATGTAGGCATTTTTTCCATTTTGTTAGTGTTGATGGTAGAGAAAAGCTCCCAAATTGTAAATTTTTAATGAACTCTTTGGTTATCTGGCTATGTATATGCATTTGAGACTTCTTGTTTAATGACAGTTAGCTTTCTTACTCCCTCTTGTTTCCCTCTGATGATGAAAGAGTTCATGATTGACTGATTCACTTGAATTATTGTGACTGCATTATGATGAAAGTTTGATTATAGTGTTTTTATAATTCCTTTCAATTCTTTGAGATTTGAATTCGAGAAGTTATTGCATTTAAATTGTTCCTCCTTGGGCTGCTGAAAGACCTGATGTTGTTGGTAGACCTATACATTTTCTCACTGAAGACTTCCTCCTACTCACCCTTACTACAACTTAATGTCTGAAGTTAGACTAAGACCTCACCTTCTCGTGCATACCAGTTCATTTTTTTGAGTTGAGACTGTTACACATTATTTTCATCATCCCTATGATTGTTAATGATGTAAACCTATCTGTTGCCTTCAGAGGGGTCAATGGCCTGAGTTCCTAAAGAGAGAAGAGAGAAGAACTTTTCCTGAGAAAAGAAGTTGCATTTTCCTATGTAAAAACCTTATAAAAAAGGAAGTTTGCAGGTTGCTATATAGGCAGGGTGCAAGAATAACCCATTCTCGCAGGTTGCACTATAGCTAGAGTGCGAGATGTTCGCAAGTTTCTCTATAGCTAGGGTGCGAGAATGCCTACACATGGGAAAAATGAGCATTTTCTCGAATCTTCTAGAAGGAGAAACTTCTATGGTGAGGTGGCATCTGAATGGTTTGGATCT
>JZKD02S2180084.1:27318-41646 GCA_000966675.3 Picea glauca
TCTTGTTCGTGGGTGATACATCATCGAAGGATTCAGTCTACACCTTGATGATACAAAGTGTCATCGAGACTAAGATAGTTTCTTTCTTGGTGTCAAATTTGTCGACGCTCATCACAAGAAGCAGAAGTGGGGCACTTCAAAGTCTGAAAATATACAAGGGCATCTCCATACCAGGGGTTTGAAGATGCAACTAGAAAAATATATCCTTTTATAGGTGACTCTTAGGGAATAATATCACCAGACTCGACCGGTATTTCAGAAATCAGTTCGGCAAAGACCAATGACTTTTTAGATTTCACAGAGACAAAATCCAAGACAAACTCTTGTAGGATAACTATCCATCTACTAATATTTCCTCCAATGACCCGTCGTGTTAACACATATTGGAAAGGGTTGATGACGACAATGACGATAGTCTTGCGAAGCAAGATATAGTGAAGGAACCGTTGGACAGCGTGGACATATGCCAAAGCAAGTTTCTCAACATGAGAATAGTTGAGTTCTGGTCCAACCAGGCCTCAAATAAGATAATATATAATGAGATATTTGAGCATGTCATCCTCTTGAAACAATGCCATGTTGATGGTCGACTCCGCAGCATCCAAATAAAACAAGAAATATTTTTTATAATCAGGAGGTCGGAGAAGAGGGGAAGACGTTAGGGAATGTTTCAATGCTTCAAAAGAGTGTTGACCATATTCATCCCAATAGAATGGGACCCCTTCTTTCAAAATACGCATGAACCCTTTAGTGATCTCGGCATAATTAGCGACGAAATTCCGAAGAAAATTTGATTTCCCCTATAAGATATGAAGTTGGGGTATTGTGCATGGGGGAGGAAATTGAACTATCGCCTCAACCTTGAGAGTATCGACCATGATCCCTATTGTCAACACAATGAAACCTAACAGACGACCCGACGTTACAAAGAAACTACACTTGTTCAGATTCAAGCAAATCCAATAGAGGAAACATCGCTCAAATATTAGTCGTAGATGGGTCGGATGATCAGATCTCTTGCGAGAACATGATGCTAGATAATCAAAGTATGCCTCAACTATGTGTTTGAGGTCGTGAAAAGAGAACGACATGACCAGGTGAAAAGTGGCTCCAGCTTTCTTCAGGCCAAAAGGAATCTTTCGATATGCGAAGGCACCCCAAGGAGAAATAAAAGTTGTTTTATGTTGGTCCTCGGGTTAGATTTGAATCTGATTGTATCCCAAAAAACCATCCATTAAAGAAATGACTTCGCAACCTGCACATTCATCGACAATCTAATCGATAAATGGGGTTGAAAATTTGTCTTTCGTGCAAGCCTTGTTCAAATCTTGGAAATCCATACAAACGCAAATCATGCCTTGTTTCTCATTGAAAGGAACTGGGTTTGATACCCATTATGTCAATTGTACAAGGTAGATGAAACCAACTTTGAGAAGTTTCTCTACTTCTTCCTTGATCATCGTTGTTTTTTGAGGATTGACCGGGTGAAGCTTCTGTTAGACCGGTTTGACATCGTGATAAGTCATGATTTCATGTTCAACGATTCGTGAGTCGATTCCTATCATCTCATCATAAGACCAGGCAAAAATGTCGTGGAACTCCTTGAATAACTCGGTGTAAATTTGAATCTCTTCGGGGGAGAAATCTTCTCAGACGAAAACATTCTCCACGACGCCAAGGATTCTAGAGAAATCGATAGGAATTGAATGTTTTCCATGTTACCCTTGGTGTAAACTCTGTGCATGGCCAGAGGATTGATAGGACAAGGGTTATCTCCATTCATGGTCAAAACAAACTCTCATGCCTCTATTCTACTAAGCTCAAGAAGAAAATAAGATCTATGATGCAGATCATCCCAAGGTCTGTCAGGAGCAATCTTTTCCTCTAGAATTGCATCGTCAGAGGTCAAGACCAACTCTAAAGGATATTGATCGGCAAGAGAATATTGAGCCAAAATAGGCTCGAGAAATGGATCTAACTCCTATGAGGGAGCTGGATCAGGTTTGGATGAGGCTTGTTGGAAAATGTTGTATGTAACTTCAGTCACGAATAAGGGCATGGCCATGCCAAGGTGCCCTATCCCTTCCATCAAAGTCAATGGGGAAGGTAAAGTCCAAGGGTCATGAAAATAGCTCGTTTTAAAAGACGAAAATTGGAAAATCGAAGCCCTCGGCTGGTCGGGAACAACCGATATAAAATTTACATCATTGGAAGGTGACGGATAATCAAAGGTTCCCATCAACAACGAAGACAAATTGACACCTAAATTGACAGTGGAAGGTTGCAAGTTATCAATCATAGATAATGTGGAAGCCCCCGATGAAGGGTCGGGACGAGAGAAGGACAATTGGTCTATGGTTACAATTCGTCCCTCATGCGGAAAGAACAAGACCCAAAAAATTGTGACAACCACTTTATGCATCACGTAAGTCCAACTCCATCCTAACAAAATATCGTAGCCGAGAGGCGCATCGAATACTTCAACTTCAACACACACAATTTTACCCCCTGACTACACGAGGAAAGAAGGAATTATTCTGTGTCATCTAAACGACCGACCGTCAAAATTCATAAGAAACATAGGCGACATAGAAAACTCAGGCTGTCCAATGGCCTTTCAACATGCTAACAAAATCACGCAAGTTGAGGCACCCTCATCAACCACCATACACAAAATGTTATGTGTCAATGATTTCGTGGTGTATTCCACTACTATCTAAACGACGACGTCGTGAGGAAGATGAGGTTTAAGGTCAATTGGTTTAAAAACACCTTTAGGGATGTGAGTCGTTGTCTTGCCCACTATCTTCTCAATTTGGAGAGAATTCAATGGATTAGCAACCTCCTTTCCCCTCTCGACAGATTCTGGAGTTTCGTAATCACAAGTCCTCGTGGATAAATGAGCATCGACAGTTATCATGTAAATGTTCACAGTCGGGTTGTTAGGAGTAGGTGTGGGGGGTCTTTGACTACCCCCAACCGTGCTCATGGATGCGGAAGCCTGATCCATATTTTTCCCTTGTGGAAATGGGTTTGTCAACACAACATGTTGTTGTTGTGCTAGTAGTTTTTGGGCTTCTGCAAGCCGAGGGAATAGGTGAGTCATATGGTCTTCCATGCAAAGATTACATGGATACTTCAACTTGTTCTTCTCAGTTTTTCCCTTGTTGGCATTGTCAGCAGCCTTTTTATCCTCTTTACCCTTTTTTTTTCTCTATTTCTTCTTTCCCTCAATCTGTTGGTTGGCCTTGGGAGTCGTTGAATACACATTGTGTACATATGACGTTTGGGTAGTGGGGAAGCCAAACTAGGAGTTTGGCTAGCCATATTCTATTGTATCAAAAATTGTTGCAACTGATTCGAAAACAGATCTGTAGACTTAATTTTTGTTGAGCCCACTATGCCATCAGTGTGGGGCCTATAATTTTGTTTGGTATTATCGAGAGTAGGTCATGGCGCATCAGGTAAGATCTCATAAAACATGCTAGACTAAGAGTAAATCAGTTCTAGTTGTTGGGCTCTCATAATAGCCTCTTCCTAAGAAAATACCTCGGACGTTGCTACGTCTTTGGATGCAAAAGGAACCAAATACTTCAAGAACCAGTCAAGCAAGAAAGAAGGAGGGACCTTGACCTTAATCAAGCTCTTTCTTCCTTTCCATTATTGGATATGATTGGAGATATGGTCAACCTTGGTTTGCTCAAAGTTGGCCAGCAACTTTGTGTCGACATCGTATCTAACTGGTAACTGGAAATGGTTTAAGAAAACCATTTCCAGGTCATTAAAGTAAGAACACCTCGATCTGTCGAGCTCGATATACCACTTCGCAGCACCCCCTATAAGAGTACGTTGAAAAAGTTGCAATTGAATGGAGTCGTCTTTCAACAAGTTTGACAAGCACCACAAGTGAAAGGTAGTCACATGATCACCTGGATATTATCCAGGATTGCCCTATAATATATAAAGTTAACTTAGTCGGCATGGGGGGCCAATGTGAATCGTGACAGATTGGGTCATTCATTAATCTCGACAAGTTTGGAAAATGAAGGGTTGCCAAAAAGGGTAGTTTCGGTTGTGGATTATTTACATGAAAAGAGGGTCCTCAATTTTGACTGGCATGAGGTTGCCATAAAAAAATTTACGACTGGCTAGGGTTTTGGTATAAACCATGGCCTTGAACATGAAAAGGAAATTGTGTTTGTTGAGGCATAATCAGTTGATTCCCAAAATTGGAGGATATAGCCTGCATAGGTATTTCTCCCTATGTTGGGTTCCAAGGACCTTCGTTTGGGATTCTCCCAGTTGATCCTCCTGGCATAGGTACAACACCTTGCCTTGGGTTCCATTGATTATGGAAGGGTTTTCCTCTGATAGAAATCCCTTGCAAGGAAAAATGTCCCTACCAAGAATTCCAAAGACCCTGTATGGAGTATAATCTAGTCGTCGCTCCCTGTTGTTCCACATTATTTTGGTCATCTTGGTGATCCATTGACAAACATGTGTTCATGTTCCCAAAAGAGCCTATCTTCATGAGAAAGTTGGTTGACTTCTTCTTATAAAAAACCATGTTAAGGAAGGTCGTCACAGGTTTCCTCATAAGCAGAGTGAGACGATGCCTGGTCGTCACACTTTTCCCTAAAACTGGTTTTTGATGTCTCTGCATGCTGCTCTACAGCTGGGGTGCAACGATGTCAAAATGATAAGAAAAGGTCGACCTTCACAAAAGTTATAGAAGAGGACCTTCTAGAAGATGAGGCGACATCTCTATGGTTGGGATTCTAGTCGCTTCTCTGATTTGGTGGGATCATCCTAATCTCTTTAACCATCTCTCTTTCCCCTATTTAAAGAGGTATTTCTCATGGAAAAGGATAAGGTTAATGAAGGTTGATTCAAGCAAGATTAATATTGAATAGGCTAAGAATTGGATGAGGAGTTCTACTTTAGTTCATACTTGAGAGCTTCATTTTAGTTTATCAAGTCATTGTGGATCTTATTCATTCAAGGTTGGAGCAAGTGTGTGTGTTAGAGCAAAGGGTCATCGGAAGGGGACCTTGCAACATCAAGGTTTTGGTTGTAATATCCACTTTCATTATCATATAATACAGTGATATGTTTCTTTCCCATAAAACTCATCTCGTTTTATTGTATGATTCCTTGATCACATACATAGGTTCTCTTTGAGTGTGCTTTATTGATTTCACTTTGGTTGGCTTGTGTTCCCTTGCATATCCAATATCACAGGAGCACTGGAGTGGAGCTAGGATGACAACAGAAAGAGGAAGCGATATTTAAATGGTATGTTTCCCATATCTTGCTATATAGTAAATTCAATGATTAGAGATTAGGGAAAGCATCATGTCATGTTTTGTTTTGTTCTAGATCTAGGGAGATATGTTTATGTTTGCATTTACCGATAAGTCCCGCAACAAATGTGAATGAATATTTCCTTGCACCGAGTTTTTTTGACCAAAACTGGGATTTCCCCCAGTTGAGAAAGCAGCTGAAGAAAAATCCTTGTTTCCAAACGCAACAAACAAAGAGAACGACATAGATCCCACCGACGTAGTGTAGGATGAAGGTCCCAAACTGCCTCCACTAAACAAGCTATAATTATCATTGGGATTGATTTCCTATTGGAACGTTCCACCGAATGAAGGGGGCGGAGGGGTTATATGACCCCCACCATAAGGTATAGCATTAAAAGGGGCAATATTTCCCATGGTTGACCCTTGCAAGGGAGAATTAGAGCTCCCTACCCCAAGACCCATGGTCTATAAAGTAGAGTAAGTGAGCACTGAATTCGTGCCAAAGCCAGGCATCCTATATGAGAAGGGAGTGCCCGTCGCATTCTGAGTGAATGGAACAGTGGTTGAAGCTGTCAAAGGAATCAAACCACTACCTAAAGTTGAGAGTACTAGGACAGTTGTGGTACTGACAAGTGAAGGTGGGGGATGAGGTACTATGCCCCCTCCAGTAGTATCTGTAACGGGAGTACGGGGACTCCCAAATGAAGTAGCATCATTTGCTTTCATTTCTGCTCACCGAACCAACTGGCGCTCATATATGTCACCTCGGGAGGGACAATCTGAATTAAAATCAACACTGACAAGTCGGTGATTGGAGTATTTGCAGGCCTGAAACCTTCGGTCTCGAGGTTAGAAATGATAGATTCCTCCAGTGCCGGAAAATATCCTCTCAAACCAGGCTCGAGCATAGTTTCCTATAGCCCGGTTTCTTCAAACGATCCTTATTGATAAAGTCTTCGCATCAATGGTGGCGGAGGTGGATCCAAAGTAACTGGTGACAGGCCCTGAAGCCTTCGCAACCGACAGAGTTGTTGATATTCCACTTTGTGAAATGATAAACTGACACAGTAAGTCTTGACTAGCGTGGAACACAAATCACACACTACAATTTTCCTAAAGATAAATCAAGCAATCGACTAACTAGTGGGAAGGACCGTTACGCCAATTGACACTAGAGAAAATAACCGGTGCAAGTGCAACTCAAACACAGAAGCACCCTCTTGGTATACTTTGTGAATCATGATTCAGAATCCACCCTAGGTACCATGGTATACCCCCACAGCCACCTATGTAATTCCATAAAGTATGGGCAACTAGGTTTCCATCTCGCAGTCAGTCACCAGGCGGGTATTGTCGATAATCAGGAAGATTGTAATGACAAGGATAACAAGTCTGAAGCCCTTCAAGGGTGCTGAAAGAAATTGGTCTGGAAGACAACTGAGGATCTCGAATGGATTCGAGGTCCATGAAGATCCTTAGGAAAATTCTATCTCTACTCATGAATTAGGGTTATATATCATTCATTATGCATAAACCCAATAAAATACACAAAGATATCATTTGGGACAGGGAAACATATTCTTTTATTCAATACTCAAAGATTGTAAATTACAACCTTTGCAGGCCGACACTTCATGAACCTAGTTCGGGCTCCTCCTAACTTTGCTCCAAATGCACCTTCCAAATGCCTTCTCTCACAATCTGTTGATCACTCTAATGGAAGGGAAGGGATTATATGGGAGAAAAGGGCTAGAGAGGAAGTGTTAAGGCAATAACACAAAAAGGTTGCAAATGCTTGGGCAAGGAGGGAAAGGGAATTTGGGCAGAGTTTCACCGTTCTAATGCTTGATCATGGAATCAGACCCCAAGACCTCATTTTATATGAAAAAAGGATAGTTATTCGGTTGGGGGACAGGCTATAGCAGGTGAATTGGTTGGGAAACGTCCAATAGCCCATAAATTCCACCGAATTCCTTGCAACTTTTTAATTTTTTCAACTTTTGGAGGTATACACAAGTTGTTTAGTGTCCAACTATCATATGTACATGGGATATATAGTATGCCACAAGCGTATCTACACTGGCCTTAGTGCAACATGACGTGTACATGCTCCAAAAAATTGTTTTTTAAATAGAGTTCCTCAGCAATGATTTGGAAAATTATGCAAGTAGGAAAGCTAATGCCATGTATGCATAGGTAGGGAATTTTAGGGCTATAACAGATGCCCCCTAATGTGTGAGGTCATAAGAGAAACTGATGACCGAAATACATTACAATATCTTTACCATCACAGAGTTGAGTGAGCCCGGGACTAAAGTTCGGGAGGTGCCATCTGCAAAACAACAATTGTCTCTCTGAGGTGAGCATACCCATGCTTGGGATGAACTAAATCATGGTTTCCAATCAAGTACGTTGCAGATCCATGTCATATAAATGTATAAAGTGTATTCGCAAGAAATACACAACGGATCTACAACTCAAAATCATTTGAAGATATATAAGTACAATATGCATCTTCAAGAAGTTAGTGACACATGTGGCAGCACATGAAGACTTCATAGCTCGAGAAACAACTTCAAGATTATCAAAACTTAGGTAGGAGTACAATGGGAGTGTAAGACTCACCACTCTGAGGTCTTCAACAAGTCGTCGAGAAAATACTGTAGGATATCAATGAGTAGGAAAAGAACTTCATATATTTTGAATCAGGAATTGACTAGACTCAAGAGATTGCTGACACAAATATGAGACCCAAATGTGATTAAGCATGACACAAAAAGACTCCTTTCATGTAAATTTTTATGAGCCCAGAGAAGGTAAGATCGGTGGTTTTTTCACATTTAAGAGAGTCTAAAAAAACGCAAAAAGAAGACTCCAGGGAGTACCTTTTCCCAATTAGTCCAATAACTTACACCGAAAGGACGTCTTTTCAAAACCCTTTTAGCGAGTGTGACAAAGACAATATCACTCGGCTATCTTTTCAATTTTAAGGAGTCTGAAAAGATCTTAACTATGGACTCACAACCTTTTTCTAGGTTTAGTCTCCTTAGCTCAAAAAAGTATAAACTTGACTGAGGAGAACTCTCCCGGCGAGACGAAACTCCTGAGGCGTACCTTTTTTCACAATAATCTATTGGCTGGAAAAAGGGTTAAAATCATGTCAAGTATATGTTCTTCTGAACCAATTTAACGAGTGTGAAGGAACAAGGTCACTCGAAACAGAGACTCTGGAAGACTCAAGAAAGTCCCGAGAATCATAAACTTCTATCAAGAAAGAGACAGACCTCTCTTTGTTAAAAAAACACTTCCAAGATACAGAGATGTGGGTTGTTGCATCAACAACCTGCATATGTGCATGGGTTGTCTATTGTGCAGGGCATGTATGTACATGGGTTGAGCCAAAGCAAAGCGCGAACACCTTTGATACTTTTCAAAAAAGAAAAGACTAGGCAAACTAACAGGGTAGGGAAAACTGGTGTGCACCTTGCAGGTAACCAGAAACCCTTAAAAGACTCAGATAACTTGACTGAAACTAAAAAATAAATCAAGAAGCCAATTAAAAACCCAAAAACCTCCCTCTAAAACCGTAGATATACTCACCAGTGGAGTCGCCAATTATGCTAGCAGGAAAATCCCCCTATAACTATACTAGGGTTCTAATTATAGACAGAGCAATGACTCCCCAAAAGTCAATCTAATTCCTACATTACCCCAAACATTCCACACAGATGAACAGAAAAGTGATAGAAGAGTAAGTCAGAAACAATACTTGTGGTCCAAACGTTTGATGCTGACCTCCTTGAGCTTTGTTTCTTCCTTTAATGTTGGTCTCCTCCCAAAGCTGACCTGCATCAATGCTTAGGAAAACAAGGATACAAAATTTCTATTTCTACTCATCAATTAGGTTTATATATCTTTCATTATGCATAAACTAAATAAAAGACACAAAGATATCATTTGGGACAGGGAAACAAATTATGTTATTCAATACTAAAAGATTGGAAATTACAACCTTTGCAAGTCGACGCTCCGCAAACCTGGTCCAGGCTCTTCCGAACTTTTCTCCAAGTGCACCTTCCAAATGCCTTCTCTCACAATTTGTTGATCACTCCAATGGAAGGGAAGGGGTTTTATGGGAGAAAAGGGCTAGAGAGGAAATGTTGAGGCAAGAACTCAAAAAAGGTTGCAAATGCTTGGACAAGATGGGAAAGGGGATTTGGGAAGAGATTCACAATTCTAATGCTTGATTGTGGAATGAGACACCAATACCTCCTTTTATATGACAAAAGGATATTTATTCAATTGGGGGAAGGGTTATAGTAGGTGAATTGGTTGGGAAACCTCCAATATCCCGTAAATTCCACATAATTCCTTGCAACTTTTTAATGTTTGCAACTTTTGGAGGTATACGCGGGTTGTTTAGTATGCAACTAGTGTATTTACATAGGTTTTCTAGCATGAAGCAAGTGTATGTACGCGGGAAGTAGTGCAGCATGATGCGTACATGCTCAAAAAAATTCTTTTTTAAATAAAGTTCCTCAACAATGATATGGGAAATTATGCAAGTAGGAAAGCCAATGCCATGTATGCATAGGTAGGGAATTTTA
The DNA here is from genome assembly GCA_000966675.3 of Picea glauca. Taxonomy (NCBI): domain Eukaryota; kingdom Viridiplantae; phylum Streptophyta; class Pinopsida; order Pinales; family Pinaceae; genus Picea; species Picea glauca. The sequence goes on from JZKD02S2180084.1 coordinate 37,232, forward strand.
GGGCTATAATAGGCCCTCATCGAAATATGCTTTGAAGAAGTCTACCAGAAACCTTGGAAGTATGGTTAAGTGGTTAAATGGTTAAGAATCCCCAAAGGTGTCCCTTTTCGAGAATCATCGTCATCTTCATCACCATAATTTTCAATTAATGATTTCTTTTGTTCTTGAATTATAACTTGGGGATTCTTCTTGGGTGTGCCACTTCTCTGAGAAGTATTTTGAGATATTGTGCTTCATTCATTAACAACCCTTCCATGTTGTCTACGTGCTTCATTTGTGCTAACAACAGTTTCAAGGTCTCCCACTAGAACTGCTTCAGGGTTGTTGTCATCATATTCTTCTTCTTTTTCTTCAAATAAATATGCATTTGAATATGATACACTAAAACCAACAGAAGTCATGTGATTCATAAAACATTGATTGGGGTTGAACCCTTTTATTTGATTTTCCATCTTCAAATTATATTGGTCAAATTGGATTTCGTATTCATCAATTTATTAAGCATTGTTTAGTGTAATTTCACCAATCTTCCATGGTAGGGAAATGAATTGATTTTTCTTCCTATCATCAAAGAAACGTGCCCAAAAAATGTACTGTCTACAAACCTCTATCACAAAAATTTTATCTGGAACATAAAATGGGAGATAAATTGGGAATTCTCTAGAGCAGTAAACTCTAATGATGCTATAATTTTCATTTGCCTCAAAACTTCCCCTTTTGTCTAAAAAGGTTTCTGCATCCAATGGTAGTCTCGAAGTACCATTTCCAAATATGAGTTTATTGAAAGAAGAAACAAAATCATCATAGACTTCATAAAAGTGGTACATTTTCGTATACTTCCATAGAGTAGGGTACCATGTGTGAACAAGGTCTAGCTTGCAATTAACATTTTTTGCTAAATGTAAACCTTCAAATATATGACACTATGTGATTGAAAATATTAATTATGCAGACATAAAGAACTTCTTTTTTCTAAAATTTGAAAATTGGAATGATATTTCAGAAGACATGATTTTCGACCAGTTGAAAATCACTTTTTCTTGGAAAGAAAAACATAAAATATAAAGAGTTGGACTAGGAAATGTAGCAGTTGACTCTTTCCCAAGAACCCTAGCTAGAAGCCATGCCATTTCTTGATATAGTTTTCTCAATTGAATAAGTTGTATAGTCGATAAATCCTCATGCATTGTCACCGGGTCTTCGATATATTACGACAACAGGTCCCTACCTCTGTTTCTATTCTTTATAAATAATTTAGCTTCATCAACTTTGAAATTCATTGTCAGATTATATAGCTTCAAAAAAAAATGAAAGTAGATGGCCCAAGGGAAATTGGGGACTATTCCTGCAATTGAATGATTCTTTGATTCTTTTCCATACTTATTTGTGCATTGTTGAGCCTCCTTTTTGTCACCTCCAATTTCCTTATATTGTCTCATATCCTGACCATTTTTTCCTAATACATATGCACTCTCTGCCTATTTTCTTCAACATACATGTCCTTTATCAATTATTGTGTACATATGAGGTAACTTGTGTTTAATCATGATTTATGATTATTTAATAATGATTTGGATTGAATATTTCATGTTTTAGTCTCTCTAATTACTTTGAATGGTCTAAGCATACCTTATGACAACAACCCCTATTCACCCAGTACATGTTTCAATGTTCATCCAGTACTCAGCTCATCCGGTACCAATGTTGTGCTCATCTGGTACCAATGTTGTGCTTGTCTAGTACCAGCATAAACAACTATCCAGTACTAGATATAGTTCAAAATTTTGGAAAGATTCTAGAGAAAAATCGGGGACATGGGTTTTGTCCATAGTGACGTCTACATGCGGAACTATGAGGTAGAATTTACCTAGCTCACACATGTGGACCTCCAGCTGTTATAACCCTAACTTTCACTAGACATGCTTACCTGACATCAGGCCATCTCATATGCCTTCTTTGCCACGACAGTATTGAACCACTCTTCTTAAAAGCACCCTTTTTAAAGGCCCACGTGTACACTCTAGCTAACCCACTACAGCCTACGTGTACCTACAAAAGAACGAAAAATGGAAAGTTGTTGATGAAACACACAGTTTTAGGTAAGTTAACTAAACCTTTCGACCATGCATGGCCAGTCACTCGATTAAATACCTAGCTCTTTCTAGCCTATAAAAGAAGGGGTAGGGGTCCCATTTGAAAGGAGGCAAATCATAGTAAAGAAACTCTACCCAAATTCGTATTTCCCTTTGCCCAAGATTCTGCAACCATTTTGTGATTTCAACGAAGAAGAGAAGCACGTGTGTTAGCAATTGGTGCATAGTAAAAGAGGAGCCCAGGACCATATTCGTGGAGCAGTGGTTGGCTTCATCATTGTAAGTTGCTTTACTGAAGTTAATAATAAAGAAGTAATTTTCTCATCCCACCATATGAGGTTTTCATTGTTTATTGCGTACATGTTGATTAAATCTCTAACCCATTAATCCATAGATCAAATGCATGTGGAATTCTTTGTTTGTATTTTTTGAATGCAGGTCATCCTTAGGAGGAGATTTGCATTCAAAGAGCAACCAAGCATGAAGAGGGATCGACAAAAAATGTCAGAAATAAGGTATGTTCACTAGTTGATCTTCTTAGCTGTGTATTTGCTTAAGAATAATGGAGATTAGGTCTGGGAATATGGTAAAAGGTAGGAATCTTTAGGTCTTTTCTACATGCATGATAAAACCCTAAGTGCTAGTCCATAGGGGGATTTCCCACTCACAACATAATTGGCGACCGTACTGGGGACATCTCTCGGGTTTTCTGGGGATACTTTTTGGTAGTTTTAAATTGGTTTCATCACCTTTTTTCTGAGTTTCTGCAAGAGTCTGATCTAGTAGGGATTCTGGTCTTCCATACCAGTATTCCCTTATTTCTTGGCTTGGTTGCATTCTCATTTCGAAAAGTCACATAAGTACATGCGGCCCGTATAAGGCTTGCATGTGTGTACATGTGCCCAACCTTCACATAGCCAGCGTGGACACCCTAGTTGATGAAGTGACAGTAGCATGGTTAAGTTCAGAATTTTTTTATTAAAGAGGTAGTCATCCTCTTCCCTGTCATAAGTGATCCTTCTCAGGGGTTTTCTGAAACTCATTATGGTCTCTGTTTTCGCAGTTTGTAGCTTAGGTACCACATCAGATTGATTTTGTTCTATGAAATTTTCCTTGGATTGTCTTTCTTTTCTGACAAATTAAATTTCTGAGTCTTCAAGATATTCTGGTTCTCAATACCAGTAGTCTCTGCCAGTGTTTGATTGCTTATCTTTTAATTTTTTGGAAGATGTGTAGAGGTACACGTGGCCTACATAAGGTCTGCATGCGTGTACACGCACCCTGACCTTTTATAGATCACGTGCACACGCTAGCTTTTGAACTGTCAGTTGCGTGCATGTTGAGAAAAAAATTGTTCAAGGAGAGACAGTCATCATTTTCCTTGTCAAAATTTATACCTCTCAGAATTCTTTGTCTCTTTCATAGCAATCAACAACTTAGGTCTGATCACAACAATAGCTTTCTTTTTCATTAAAAATTTTTCCTCGAAAAAAAAATTCTTTCATAGGGTTTTTAGACAAGTGTGAGAGTTTGCTTTCGTCAATTTGTGTGTTATTGTGAGTAACTCTTTACAATCTATGCTTAGTCCAGATGTTTTCTTGGTCTTTACTTGTCGTCATTTTTCCTTTTTTCTTTGCGAGCATTAAATAAATAAACTCTTTTATTTCTTGATTTGGTTAAACAGTTGTTGGTTTGCATAAATAACCAAGAAAAAATTTGTTTTCATAAGTTATTCATTGTTTACTTAGGAAAACAAGTAGCTCATAGTCAAGCGAAATCCCGTTTTGAGTCTGTTGTTCAAAGATCTTAGAAAAATTTGTTTTTTTTTTTAAGCTGATTGAGAATTTTGTCAAGAAGAAGTAATTTTGTTTCCAGTTTTCTGTTTATTTTTTCGTTCATCTCTCAAAACATCACTAGTTTCACTTTCATAACCTTTGACTTAAGACAAGCCATAAAAATTAACGATTAATTAAAATCAAATAGACTTTATGTTTGTAGGGTCCATCAATTAGTCTAGGCTAGAGCCTTGATTTAGGTTGGAGAGGAAACTCTTCAAGGTTGCAAAACATACATAAGAGTCTGTGTTAGGGAGTTTTAAAAGTCCAGTTTCGTGAAAGTTATCTGGGACCCCCCTCTAACACAGGGGCTAAAAAAAAGGTCGTCTGTGGAAAGGTAGTAGAGATAACCCCTCCAAAGTCAGACCAATCGTAGTGGAGAACACATATAGAGGGCTTGTCTTGGGATTTCGTCGATTGCATTTTCCACAGAGCTTTGTGGGTCTCGAATCCGTTCGAGGTCCTCAGTTGTCTTCCGGACCACTTT
>JZKD02S2180106.1:20987-34079 GCA_000966675.3 Picea glauca
GAACATTGGGAGGCAGTAAAGTGGATTCTCAGGTATTTGAGAGGTACTACTACTCATGCATTATGTTTTGGATGTTCAGACACTTTTCTATAGGGATATGTTGATTCAGATATGGAAGGTGATAAAGACAACAGAAGGAGCACCACAGGGTATGTTTTTACTATAGGTGGAACAAAAGTAAGTTAGATTTCGAAACTGCAAAAGGTTGTTTCACTTTCAACAATAGAGGCAGAGTATGTTGCTACTACAGAGGCTATTAAAGAGATGATTTGGTTATAGAGGTTTATGGAGGAATTGGGAAAGAAACATGAGAACAACAGGTTGTAATGTGATAGTCAGAGTGCCATTCACCTTGCAAAGAACTCAACCTTCCATTCGAAGACTAAGCATATACAGTTGAGGTACCACTTCATACTATCCGCCTTGGAAGATGGACATTTGAAGTTGGAAAAGATACACACTAGCCATAATCCTGCAGACATGTTAACAAAGGGAGTAACCAGGGAGAAACTGAGTTCCTACTCAATTTCATTTGGTCTTCAAGAATGAAGATGAAGATGAGAAATTTTCCAGGTCCATGAAGCTTCATATTCCAGCATATACATCAGCGGTGGAGTTGATGAGATTATTCTCCAAGTGGGAGATTGTTGGTTGTGGAGCCTGATTATCTTCCTAATTTAGAGGTCTTTTACTTTCATCCATGTTTATACCCCATGAAGTATTTACACCCCAGAAGCATGTACACTCTTCCACGTGGGGGAGTGTAGAGGGGAGGTACCCCCTCTGCGGGGTTCGGGGGGGCTATCCCCCCGGCTAGGGGGTCTGGGGGAAAGTGGGCCCCCAGTGGTGGTTCGAGGACGAAGCCCTCAAAGGAAAAATTGTCTTGTAAATGTATATTGTAATTTCATTGTAAATCTGGACCATTCATTATAAGGTCGCAGATCTAACAATAGAGATCGTGTTAGGTTTTTTTTCCCTAGAAGGCAACCCTCTTTTATGAGGGAAATGTATTGCGGCTATGGTTGATGGCGAATATTTTATTCTGAGAGAGGAGACTATGAGAGAAAGAAGAGGAAGTTACAATGGATTTTGCTGTAGGTTTTATCCCTTCATTTGTTGGATAATAATAGAGGAAAAACCTGGCAATTTCTCTAGTGGACGTAGACCACACTGGGTGAACCACGTAAATCCGTGTCTCTCTTGTATTGTGTATCTTTTGTGTTTTGTTTCCACATTTGTTTTATTTTATTGCTCCACGGTCCTATTTTTATAGCATAAGACAAAAGATCAGAGATGTAGGCAATCTTGCCAAACTTCGTTAACAACTTTGTTGTTATGGTTTGTTGATTATTTGTGCATACTTTCATATCTACATTTCTTTTTATGGCTTCCATGTTATATCATTAATTCTTCATCTTTCTTCAATTCCCAAATGGTTAATGAACTCATGTTTTAAAACTTAACCATAGTCTTTAAAAGATATTTTTGGATCAATTGTTAAGGACAAGTTGCAGGTGTATTGCTTTGAGTCAAGTGCTCAATGGTGGAATTCATCAAACTTTTGGACGAGGTAGGCTCTTTATATTGTCTTATTAGCATATTTTTTTATATATCATACCTGATATTATAGTCAATTTCTACAATCATTTCCATCTGTTGTGGTTTATCCCTAGCCATAGATAGATTTTTCCTCATAAAAGAACTGGAGACCATACTGGGGAGAGAATATTATTTTTCAGGGTTTGGAGTGTTTTTCTCATTTGATTGGTCTCGTTTATATTGAGTTTCTTGTCGTATGATTGCTTGACAACCTCTGTTCATTCTGAGTCTGAGTTTCTTATCCTTCTCCTTAGCCTGGATGTGTTTTAACACATATACGCAGGTTTTTACCTGACAGTCACATACATACGCGTGTTGTCCTTCTGCAAGAGGCGTATATACACGATTGTTTCTTAAAAAGTCGCGTACATCTTCCTTTTCTTATTAGTTTCCAGGTTTGATGTTTGTTTGTTAATTTTTTATGGTTGCTGAGTCTTCTTGGGTCTTTGTCATGACTGTTAAGTGCACGTGGAATGATAGGAAACCTTTCTTTGGTTGAATTTTTGAGTGGTGCCTTTCTCATCATCCTTTTCGTTTTATTTTCCTTTCATATTGGGCTAGGTGTCTTCTTCTTGATATCCTACTTGGTATGTCTCTGTTTACATACAGTAGAATTTTTATATCATGTTGTTGTTGAGTCCTTGCATTTTCATTCATTTATATTGAAAATAAAAAAATATTAGGCATTTTGCATTGTTGGCATTTGATCTTTTGGGTTCTTATCACTGATATTAGCACATGTATAGAAAGATAACATCTTATTTGGAATTGAATAACTAAATTGAAAATTGCATTTTGAAAAGCATATCATTTATTGGGAATTGAAGTTAGGACTTTGCATGTTATTCATATTCATTTATTTTACTTGCTGATTTATAACATCATTAGTTTCATGACCACACATTTTTTTAGTAAGCAAGGCCACTAAAAGCAATGTTGATAATTTAAAATTGATTATAAACGATTTTATTTTCTAGGGTACACAAACTATCTTAAGATTTAGAGCCTTGGAATAGGATTTTGTGAGTAGACTTCTCCAGTCTATTAAATCAACATATGTGTCTGACTAAGAGAGTGGTGAAATCCATTGTATAATTGGTGATGTCAGGAGGCTCCACTTACACCAAAGTTAAACATGAGTTCACATGAGGTTGGTTGAGGGGATATCCCCCCAATAACTTCTTAGCGTCAGATATATTTATGGGGATATATTCATATATGAGGATCTTGCTAGTACATTTACCTATGTGAGAGGCAATGCTTTTGAGGTTTCAGGCTTTGTTACCCTATACATACGGTGGACCTGACTTATGACTGTTTACATGTGCATTAGTTATATCGTGGTTTCTTAGTTGATTGACATAGGTACTACATAGGTTACTTGCAGGGGTTATTTTGCAGGTACCATGGGTCAGATAAGGGTCAGGCAACACACATCCTTTATGGAGGATTACCTCTCCGGGGGGATCTGACCAACTAGTTGTTAAGCCCACAAGGGACCTTATAATGCATTCTGATACCTAGGATATTTAGCAGGGAATCTCATGCCCCTCTTGGGTGAGGCATACCTACTTTAGGGAGGGAGGACCCTTTCATCCACTTTATATTGTTTGTGTGCATATTGGCCTTTTGTTTATTTTATTTCACTGTGCTCTTTGATTATTAGTTGACCTAAGGATTTTTGTATTGCATTGTGACTAGTTTCATTATCATGTTTAGTGGAGCCCCCATGAATCCCTCAGTTAACACTACCCACCCCATGGTCTTTGCTCATTTCATGGGGATGAATCAATATGTGTTTCCTAGTGGTATGAAGAATTATGATACTTAGTCAATACCTTGGGTCTCTAATAATTTTTCTCATTGTATGCCAGACATGTTTTCACACTTTCCATCCTCTGTCTCATCTCCTTATGTGAATCCAAGTTTTGGTTCTAGGGGCATGATGCCTCATTATTCTCACTTTTCACTTGGTGGGATTCATATCCCTCAAACAACTCTTATGGTAGGAGGTTGGAATCTTCCTTCCTACAGATCCACTTTTCCAGGATCAAGTGCTCAAATGGGTGGTCATTCTACTTATTACACTTCGTCTACCTATCCTTCTTTCACTATGTCGATTCCTACAAATTATTTTCCCATGGCGTACCTCCATATGTCCTCTAGTGTTCCATCTAAAGGGAGTCATTATTATAGTATGGGAAACCCCCTTCACGAAGTTCCTTTGTTTGGGGGAAACATATATTCTCACATGAGTAACCCTTGTCATGTTTCTTTCTCTTTGCAAGTGGCTTCCTCGATGTCAATGCCCTTACACCCCTTTATGGATCAATATGGAGGAGGATACTATCCTGCTAGACAGGGACATGGTGTATACCAAAAGCCTTCTTGTCCTACAATTTTTCAAAACCAGTCTTTCTCAGAACCTTGGTCTCAAATTCCATAACCAACTGCTGCCACAAGTCTAGTCACTGCATGTCATACTGGAATTATGTCACTAACCTATGCTATTCATGTTGGAGATTGGTCGACAACCCCTGCAAGTCATGTTGAAGGCCTGCAACCAGCCGCTGCAATTCATGTTGGGGGTGAAATTCTAGTCACTACTAGTCACACTGCACTTCCATCACCAACCTCTACTAGTCATGTTGGGGATTCATTATCAAACTTTGCTAGTCATGTTGGGAATTTATCACCAACCTCTGCAAGTCATGTTGGATATTTGCTACTAGCCTCTACAAGTCATGTAGGGAGCATGTCACCAGCCACTGCAAGTCATGCTGGGGGAATTCATATGATTGAAAATCCTAGACGTGTAATATGTAATCCCAAGTTCCTTTGTAGGATTTGCGAAGGAGATCACCTTACTCGTGTGTTCCCTGCTACTACTGTGGTACCAGAAGCGTGGTCTTTACCTAGGGGCACTTTGGGTTCTGAGTCATATTTGGTTTCTCAACCTTATTTGGTTGACATAGCAGTCATGATGATGCAATATTTGGCTGACACCACTCTTATTTTTGGGGGTGATGCGTCTCTTTACCTTTTTGTCACACATCTTGTTCAATCAGCAGTCATGTCGATGCAATATTCGACCGAAACCCCTCAATTTTTTTGTGGTGATGCATTTATTGAATTTTTTGTCTCGCATTCTATTCAACCAACGGTTCAAGAAGTGGTTGTGTCAATGCAATATTAATCCAATCCCACTCTTCTCTTGGAGAGTGACAAGCCTAAGGAAGTGACTTTGCTGATGCAATATTCAGTCTCTCCCACTCTTCTTTTGGAGGGTGATGCGTCCTTCGACCATGTCCTTTGCATTTCTAGTCTTGTACATTCTGAACAAGGGAGCATTATACTCTCTCCAAGAACACTCCCTCCAAGTCCTAGGGTGGTTTCCTTTGATTAGAATGATATTGTAGAGCCTCGACTTCCTTCTTCTACACCCTTGTAGATAAGGGGCATTATTCTATATATTGTAGATAAGGTAACCTATGCAATTATTTTATCCTCCTTGACTTGGAAAGCTTTGGGTTTTCCCAATCTTATGTCATCTATCCATGACTTGTTTACTTTTGACAGAAGTCTTGCACGAGAGCCTTGTCCCCCCCCATAACATGCCACCTAGAAACTCCCAACGAGTCTGGTTTAAACTCTTTTCCGTCTCTCTCAAAAAGAGAAAAGATTGTCGAGTGAACTTGTCTCTTTCACACTCTAAAATTGGATTTGAAAGGACATATATTTGGTGCAAGTTTATCCCTTTGTGAAACCAAGTAGACAAAGATTACGAAAATGAAATTTTTTTGGTGTTGAGTTGTAATTGCATTTCATTCTCTTTCTTGTAGTATTGATCCTATTGTCAGTTCTCACTCTTGCATTATAATCCTTTCACCTCAGCAATTTGCATCATCATCCAAGCAAAGCCTTATTTATATCCTTTGCATCTTGACACCCTATACCTAAGAGGAAACATTCTCTCGAGTGTCCATCTCTTGCATTAACCTCCTTGCATTGAACATAGGTATGTTCCACTGCTGGAACTATATTTCTTATTTGTGACACTCGTTTCCTCTTCTGTATCATAACATTCATTTGACTATGAAAAAACAAAAAAATACAGGCGGGGAAATAATATTATTATCTTATATTGGCAGCAATCATGTCACCTTTGAACAGAGCACAAAATTTTTGAGTCCACTTGTCATCAAAATTTTGGGTTTAGCGTGACCTTAGGAAGTTGATCTCGTTACAGAGAGTTTACTCCTCCAATTGGTTACTCTTCTAGTCCCTATGGAGAGTTTGATTTATGCCTCCTCCATCTCAAATTTTCATGATTGAGTCTATGATGTCGAAGTCTCCCATCTATCTCATGCTCTTGTTCAAAGGATGTATATCAACCTAGGTCAGCCATTCCTCAGAACTCTTGTTGGTCTTCGACCAAGTGTTTAGGAAACCTTGGTCAGGTTTGAACATTTTTTGGACTTTGATAGCCTGGTCGAAGATGGATTTCCCAGGAGGAGATGAGATCATGGATATCACCAATTTTGTGGGCTATGTGGACCCAGAAAGGGGTTCCTTAGGATTTTTGTAATGGTTTATGGGATGTCGGCCCATGGGTTTACCCATGATTAGGCCTTATTGTAAAAGTATACATAAGTAAGAATGTAATGTAGAAAGGAGAAAATAGATAGTGGAAAAAGAGGCTAAGTGCGAGTAGTTTTGAGTTGGTTTGTGCAACATAATGTGTATGTAAGGCTCTGTGCTCAATAGAGAAGTTGTCTTTGTGCCTTGACCTAGTTTTGGGAAGGAGGATCTGGTGCATAGTGCGCAGATCTCCTATCTTATGCGAAGCTTGGCTCTGTCACTTAGTGAACATGAGCAGATGAATGTAAGAGATTGAAGAATAATAAAGAAGATGAAGCAGTTGGTGGATGTAGCCCCGCACTAGGGTGAACCATGCATATCTTGTGTCTTTTTTTTTCTTTGTGATTTGTTGATTATGTTATGAATCCACTCATTTTTTTTCTTATTATGTATGTTAGATAGATATATTGATTCTTAGAGATTTAATTGTGTTATAGATGAATGAATGTTAGATATAACTTTGTGCTATGTGATAAATGATTGAAGTGATTAATCTTTATTTATTGCGTCGATCTATCTTAGGGTTTGTTCTGCGATGTTAATGAAGCTAATGAATTAATGCATATCACCTTCTAGGTGTTTCTAGAATAATCTGTGAAGTGTTATTATCACAAATTTGTGTCTCAACTTAGTTACAAACACTTGAGTCCTGCGACCCCCCTTGCTTCTACCTCAGGTGACAATTCTCCTACTTCACAGATGTTGTCAAAAGGGCTGGTAGTTAGGGTTTTTTTGGTGCATTGTTGAAGAGTTGAACCCTGGGTCTTCCCCTGTGCCAACAAATGGTTCTGTTGCCATGACATGAAACTGTGATTGCTAGGAACTGAAGTAAAGAGAAGAGAATCTATGTGCACAGATCTGTTGTTGTAGTGAGAAGTACTCTACTTGACTTGCGAAGCTCTGTGCTAAGAAAGAAACCTAATCTGAAGAAAAGAGGTAAGATCTTAAAAGAGGTAAAGGTCTATGATTTGATAAGAGTAAGATAAGTAAAAAATAAAAAAATGTTCCAAAAGAATGAATTTAAGTATGTTTAATAGATTATATCCTAGTTTGAAAGATAGGGCACAATTGAAAGAAAGAGTTGATATAAGTAAATATAATAGAAATGAAGAAAGATATGTTATTCCTATGCATAGAAACAATTTTTGGACTAATAAGTGGATGCAGGAACCTAGAAAGAATTTTTGCAGATTACAGGTCCAACACTATGATCCTAGTGCGAAGTAAAGAAGAGGTTGGGGAACATATAAAATAAAAAGAGGATTGACACTATGTTATAATTGTAGAAGACCAGGACATATTGCTAAGGAATTCCCTTGTACAGGTCCTATTTGTCTTTGTTATAAAATTGTTGGTCATGAGGTTGAGGATTGTCCAAGGATGATTGCTAAAGTTGAAAGGATGAACATAAGACAAGAAAACTATGAAGAAAGTAAAGATACTAAGAGCATGTTAGAGAATAATAAATAAAAAGAATTATATAAGGCTCAGACTATGTTATCACAATTGAAAGAAACAATGAATGATTATAAAGATGTCAGCTTACCAGAGATCCCAAAAGTAAAACAATGCATAAGTACAAGAATAGAAGACTTCAACATAGACTGTGTCTTGGATGAAGAGACACAAGTGAATATTATGACAGAAGGCACTTGGGAAATTTTGGGAAAGCCTACTGTGGTACCTTCATTAGGAAGGATAGGCTTATTTAAAGGTAAGATGATAAGCCTATGTGGAAGAGTTACTAATGTACCTATTATTATCCATCGAACATCGACTGAAGAGGAATTTGAAGTTATTAAGTTTGTTGAGAACAATGCCCCTTTCCCACTTTTGTTACGAAAGACTTGGATTGAGAAGGATTAGATCAGAAGGAAAGAAGAGGAAGAAGCTACAGAAAAGAAAAATCAAGAACTAAGGGATTTCATAGCTAGAAAAATAGATCGACTAATAGAATAACGAGAAGATAAGTCGAAGAAACAGAAGGAAATAGTATTAGTTGTCAAGGTTGAAATAACACAAGAAGGTTTGAAGGACCTATCCATGCAAGAAAGAAGAATACCCACCCTAAAATTAATAAGAGAAGGGGTATTAAATTTGAACCCTTTGAGAGCACATCAACAATGTGAAGTAACCATGCTAGGAGAAGATAAGAATAAGAATGGAAAGAGGATTCCAGAAACTGTTAGAGAGACTCAGATTATAGGGAATAAGGAAAGGAAGATAAATAAAAAGAAATCCAAGCTATAAAAGCTACAGGAAGCTACAGAGAACATATGGAAGACTTCACAGAATGAAACCTCGCAGGAGGCAGGTTCACAGGATTTGAACCTCGCTGGAACAACAGTACCACGCAGAATGGGACTTTGCCCTGGCGAAGCTATATGACCATTGGAGGTGCCCCAACCATTAGAATGACACTCCAGAATGGCTAGGAAACACATTTATTGGTGGATGGACCACTTTTGGGACATTGAGACCGCGCCATGACAGACATATTCGCATTGATGGAAGCATTCCTTCCCATTGGAAGAATCCGTTACGAGGCCTCAATTATTTAACCTGTTGAAATCTATGCCAGAACTACTTTTTTCCACCCGTTATTAACTGAGCTAATATAGAATTGAATGTGTGTCAATATGTGTTATTAGAAACTAGACATCACTGCCCATTTTTCTACTTATCCATTCGCCTACCCCGACCCGTTTGTTTAACAGTGAGAATGTCGGGGAAACCTACTGAGATAGAGAAGTATTTTTAGGATATCTTCAAGAATCTCATGGATGATAAACCATTATCTGAAGGAGTACATGAATCGTCGAATAGGGGACTACAGGATTCCCCTTTGACTGGATGACGTTCTGGTCATGTTAACCCTGCGACTGAGCACCGAAGTAAGCATTGCAGTGATTTGGCTAATGAAAATAAGATCTCGTCGATATTACCATACTATATCCCACCTTTGGCTAGCGCGATTAACCATGAAAACATCCCACGAGACTATGAGTACACCCTGATCACTGCGTATATCCTGAAAGGAACATGCATAGTTGAGAGTCAGTCAGGACAAATCCCACTACTGAAGAATAGTGACTTTAATCTTGGAGAAAAAAAAAACTATGCTATGATCTCACCCCACCGATACCTGAAAAAGACAACTAGGAAGAATCCTCGTCTGGTCTCCAACTATGGATTAAGGATATGTAGTAGTCCACTTTGACAAATGTGATGAATATTCCCCTTTTTGGCCGTCACCAAGACGTTAATTCTTGCGTTAAAATCCTCTTTTCATGCTACCATGGCAGATACCTGTGGTTCAACTAACAGATTACTGTGGATCTGATGTTGATCCACTTGATTAAAGGATTAAGCATGAAGGGACCTGACCCTTAGCAATTTTATCTAGGGAAGGCCTCAGACTTCCCCCTAACACAACGCATCAAGGAGGCTTACGGTGAAGTTGAAAAGGGAAAGTGAGGCTACAAGGTAGCCTCTATCCAGGATGGTGCAGTGCGCCTTGCTTTCCAACTCATAGCTGGTAAGATCATAAGAAAGAACCGCCCCACACAAGTCACCGGGTTCATGGTGGACCTTGTAGGAAAATGTGTGGAGGGCATGCAGATGAATTGTGTGAGTTACCTCATCAATGAACTCAAGAAATAATGTTGCGAAGATCAGGATCATGGATACAAATTACACTTTAGCTGGTTGATTGTGTTGATGGAATTTGTCGCTTGGAAAATGCCTAAAGGAGCCACATTTCCAGAGATTGAACCATCACATTCATTGGCCACCGGGTTTTCTACCTAGTGGTACACCAACGACATGTTGAAGCAATGGTAGTCAAACTATGTTTTCCATGCGTATTATCAGCAATTGAAGGTTTCCATTGAAGCATTTATGCGCATGACACCACACACCTTGCACCAGTATAGACCAATAACCAAGTTCCGTGTAGATCGAAATTTTATCTATATCACTACGCGCAGATATGAGAGCAAGGAAGAGTTACAATAATATTACAAGATGACAGATGAATACCTGTAGCAGATCATGAAGGATTGGTCGAAGGAATTCCTTGTACCTATTTCTTGTTGAAATAATGTAACTACGAAGAGCATTCTTATTATTATTTTATTATTGGATTAAATCCCCATTGCAGATTAATCATGTCATTATTATTATTTTTGTTATTGGATTAATCCCCATTGAGTATTAATCATATAGGTAATTGTATAAGGACCAAATCCCCTTTTGTGGATTGGTCATTGGATAATTACAAAGGACAGAATAAGAAGTCGGCCCCAGCAGTTATAATGGAAGACCCATAATTAATTAAAGGTGGGTTTACCCACCCAGAGTCAGAGGTCGGCCCTACCAGTTGTGACCTTTCACAGGTGTCAGTCTGGTATAAATAAGAGGCTAGCGCCTCACTTCAAACACACAACTCACTTGCTCATTTCTCTTATGAGGAAAGTTGCAATTACCAGAGAGAGGAGAAGAAGAGTGGTGCATCTCTTGGGGAGGACTTTCTATATTGGTTTGAGTTATCTATTGAACATTGTATAAGCTATTTATGATAAGGAAGTTTTTGTTGGGTTTTCATCCCCTAGAGGGTTTCCCAAGATAAATGTTGTGTCTCTTGTGAATGTGTATTTCTCAGTGATCTTGTTCTTATTATTCTCTTATCTATTGAAATGCAAAGAACTATAATAATGGCTTAAACATTAACATGGTTTCAGAGCCAACCTGAAGAAAGCATTATTTTCAAGAGGAAAAATGTCACTGTTGCAGCACCTGCAAATTAGGGTTATGAAAAAGTATCTCTTTTCAGCCCCTTAACCTTCTAGAAAGTTGCGCCCTCCCCCTAGGATCAATTTTGCACCTAGAGCACACTGTTTTAGTGGCTAGATCTCCCGGAAAGTGAAACCCTAGTTTCACCAGAGTACCAGAAGTACCAGAAAACTAGTACCAGAAGTACCAGAAGTACCAGAGTACCAGAAGTATCAAAAGCACCAGTCCAAAAATCCATAGATCAGATTTGACGGGGTAAAATTTGGATTTTCTCAGATCTGAGGACACCAGGCTACTTGCCTCAGCCAAGCGCACCTCCTGGTAAGGTCAAAATTTGATTTCGAGAACTTTCAATTTTTGGTTATTTTTGTTGCCAAAAGTACAAGATGTCTACAAGCACAAAGCTTGTTGAGAAATTAGAAGGCATACACAACTTTCATGCCTGGAAGTATAGGATCATTCTGATCCTTGCAGAGAATAACCTATCAATATTTATCAAAGAAGAAGTGGAGGAACCTGAAGATGCCGTAGAAAAAGCGAAGCATTAGAAGGACTCAATTAGGGCTCAGAGAATCATTGTAGATTCTATCAAAGACCACCTAATATCGTATGTATCGTCAAATAAAAACCCAAAGGAGATGTTTGATTCTATAAGAAAACTATATGAATGAAAGAACATCAACCGAAAGATGAATCTCAGAACTTAGTTGAAGAATACCAAGATGTAGAAAGGAGAAATGATTCAAAAATATTTCTCCCGAATCTCTGAAATAAAAGAATAGTTGAAAGAGATTGGAGACACCATAGACAAAGAAAAATTTGTAATAACTACCCTAAATGGTCTTGCAAGACCTTGAGATACCTTCATCCAGTCAGTATGCGACAGAAAGGAAAAACTACAGTTTGAAAGCCTATGGGAAGAATGCACCCAAGAAGAGACAAGGGTAGCCAACCGTGAAGCACTGCTAGCAAGGGATGATGATCAAGCCCTAGCTACTCATAGAAAAGGAGGAAGGAAGAAACCCTACTTCAAAATGGAATCTCATAGAGAACAAAAACCATCAAACAAGTTCAACAAACAAGAATCTCATTCAAGAAATTTTCAGAAGAAAGGACAACGCAAGGGATGATATCTCTCATCTATACAATGATATAATTGTTATAAGATGGGACACAAGGTGAATAATTTTCCAGTTAGAAGAGAAGAGTACAAGAGGAAGAACAAAAGGCAACATGCTCACATTGCCAAAGATGAAGAACCACCTATGAAGATGATTAAGGACCATGTCTTGATCTCATCTCTCTCAGGATCTATATCACCTGGAGAGGACACATGGCTCATTGATAGCAGTGCATCAAAGCATATGACGGGTAAGAAAAATGATCTCTCTTGTATTTCAGAAAAGAAGTTTTCTCAGAAAGTAACTCTTGGAGATGATTATCAATATCCCATCAAGGGAATAGGAGAATCAAACTACAATCTAGATTCAAAAAACTCAATAACAATGAAGGACGTACTCTATGTATCGAATCTAAAGAAGAACTTGCTCTCTATATCAGCTTTTGACAAGAAAGGCTATAGAGTTGCCTTCATAGATGGAGAAGTTCTTATGTGGGCTAAGGGAGAAACCTTAAATGAAGCAATCGTCATCGGAAATGAAGAAAATGGTTTATATAAGCTGAAGGGTCACCCAAAAACTGCTATGACACATGACATTGAAAATTCATGTGAACTTTGGCATAGAAGATTGGCCCACATCAACTACAAGGTGATACCTTACATATGCAAAGCTGTCACAGGTTTACTAGAACTCAAGGTTGATCAGGAAGGCATATGCAAGGTATGTACGCAAGGGAATAACATCAAGAAACCCTTTCCAAAGAGGGACAATAAAGCAGAAGGATCATTGGAACTCATCCATTCTGATGTGTGTGGCCCAATTCCATCATCCTCCATTAGCGGGTATGTATACTATGTATCATTTATTGATGATTATTCTCGTAAGACCTGGATCTATTTCTTAAAATCTAAAGATGAAGTATTCAGTAAATTCAAGG
>JZKD02S2180106.1:40210-96439 GCA_000966675.3 Picea glauca
GCCATCTATTCCTCTAGATATCCAAGGGATCATTGATAAGAATTCCAAAGTATTTGAAGATATTCCCAAAGGTATTCCACCCACTCGAAATCATGATCATGATATTCACCTAATTATTGGGAGTGTTCCTCCTAACATCGGGCCATACAGATACCCTTATGCCCATAAGAGTGAAATTGAGCACATGGTTGAAGAAATGTTAGAGGATGGCATTATTAGACCTAGCCAAAGTTCTTACTCTGCACTGGTGGTAATGGTATTCAATAAAGATGGCTCATGGTGTATGTGTCCAGATTATAGAGAAATCAACAAGATCACTATTAAAGATAAGTTTCCCATTCTCGTCATTGATGAATTGTTAGATGAACTACATGGAGAAATCTATTTCACAAAGTTGGATCTTCGTTCAGGGTATCATCAAATTAGAATGAAGGAAGAAGATATCGCAAAAACAACATTTTGAACTCATGAAGGCCATTATGAATTTTTGGTCATGCATTTTTGCCTTACAAATGCACCTTCCACATTCCAAGGGTTGATGAATTCCATTTTCAAGCCCTTCCTTCAAAAATTTGTGTTATTATTTTTTAATGATATACTAATCTATAGCAAGTCTTGGGAGGATCATGTGTGACATGTTGACAAGGTGCTACAACTACTAAAGGAGCAACAACTATATGCCAAACCATCCAAATGTTTCTTTGGAGTGAAGGAGGTAGAATATTTTGGTCATATTGTATCTCATGAAGGTGTCAAGGTAGACCCTAACAAGATTAAGGCCATGATGGACTGGCCGATTCCCAAAACATTGAAGAGTCTTAGAGGAATTTTGGGTTTGACAAGTTACTACCGCAAGTTTGTTCAGAACTATGGAAGAATATTAGCACCTTTAACAACACTAACTAAGAAGGATGCATTTTCATTGACTATAGAGGCAACTAAATCTTTTGAACAACATAAAGAGGTGATGTGCAAAGCTCCTGTCTTTACCACTCCAAACTTCACAAAAATTTTTATTATGGAATGTGATTCCTCGAGAAATGGAATTGGTGTTGTCATAATGCAAGAAGGAAGGCCCTTGGCTTTTGAAATTCGACCACTCAAGGGAAAGGACTTACACAAACCCATTTATGAGAAGGAAATGATGGAAATACTACATGCATTGAAGAAATGGTGGCCTTACCTAATAGATAGCCACTTAAAGGTCAAAACAGATCATTATAGTCTTAAATACTTCTTGGAACAAAGACTATCTTCAGAAGAACAAAAAAAATGGGTAACCAAGATGTTGGGTTATGATTTTGAAATTGTCTATAAAAAAGGGAAGAAAAATGTTGTGGCAGATGCACTCTCAAGGAAGGATGAAAATGTTGAGGCCTTTCTTTGTGCGATCTCGATCATACAACCCGATTGGATAATAGAAGAAAAGGATGAATGGAAGAATGACGAAAAATTGTGGACTCTCATTCAAAGTTTGTAGCAGGATGATATTACATCAGATACATTTACATGGAAAAATGATTCACTATGGTACAAAGATCACTTATATTTATGTAATAAATCCCAACTCAAACAAAAGGTACTATTGGAATTGCACACCTCTCCAGTAGGAGGGCACTCGGGATTTTAAAAAACCTACCATAGGGTAAAGAACGATTTTTTTTGGGATGGCCTTAAAACTAATGTTCAAAGGTTTGTGGAAGAATATTTGGTTTGCCAACAAAATAAGGTGGAAAACAATTAAGACCCCGAGTCTTTTACAACCATTAGCCATCCAAAGTCAGCTTTGGGAGGAGGTTTCCATGGATTTCATCATAGGGTTACCAAATTCTAAAGGAAAGAGTGTCATCATGATGATTGTTGATAGACTGACCAAGTACGCACACTTTTGTGCACTCTCTCATCCCTTCAAAGCTAGTACAGTTTCCACTGCATTCATGGAGATAGTTCAAAAGCTACATGGAATCCAAAAGATTATTGTAAGTGACAGAGATCCCATCTTCACTGGACATTTTTGGACATAATTATTTTCTTGTTTGGGTACTCAATTGGCTCATAGCTCATCCTATCATCCTTAATCTAATGGATAAACTGAGATAGTGAACAAATGTCTGGAAGGATACCTTCATTTCTTTTTCTCTGATAAACAAACACAATGGTTCAAATGGTTACACCTGGCATAATGGTGGTATAACACTTCCTTTCATAATGCAACAAAAATTACACCATTTATGGAACTCTATGGATACCACCCTCCTTCCATCACTTCTTCTCTAAAATAAAAATATAAGAAGAAGTGGAAGATCACATCGAGCATCAACAACAAGTTCTCCAAATATTAAAGGACAACCTGACCATGGCACAAAATCGCATGAAAGAACAAGCAGATCGACATCGTAGTGAAAGAAGTTTTGAAGTAGGGGATTGGGTGTTTTTAAGACTACAAACATACAAACATATGTCCCTCAAGTAAGCCAAGAAGGATAATAAATTATCACCAAAGTACTATAGCCCTTATAAGGTGTTGCAAAATATTGGTACTATGGCGTACAAATTGGAGTTGCCTGCATCTTCACGAGTACACCCAGTTTTCCATGTTTCATGCTTAAAGAAGGTTATCGGGGACAAGATCCCAGTTCAAACTATATTGCCAGAACTTGACGAGGAAGGAAAAATCATATTGGAGCCTGAAGCCATTACTGACATAAGAATTCGCCAGTTGAGGAATAGATCCATTTTAGAGTATCTCATTAAATGGAGGGAACTACCGACTGAATATTCCACTTGGGAAGATGAATTTTTTATACAGAAGCATCCATATTTACTCAAGCATTGTGGACAACACTTGTCACAAGGGGAGGGGAATGTTAAGCCCTAAATAGTGGCTCATAACCCCTTAATTGGGGCATATTACATTAGTAATGTTATTTTATTTATGTCTTATTTATTCCATTAGTTGTAATTATACCTCCTAGTCTCCTATATATACCAAGGAGACATTTTCATTTTGAATCATCTTGTAATTGTACATTTATGTGGGCATAAGGTGGTTTCCCCCTCGAAGAGGCTTATTATCTGAAATTATCTCTTTTTCAAGGTGTTGATTACTTATTATGAGGTTTTTATATGCTATATTGATATTTGGTTCTTAACAAACAGAGGCACACGTGGCCTGCAAAAGGTCTGCCCGCGTGTACATGTGCCCCGACTTCACACAGCCCACGTACATACGCCTTCTGTTGAGATATCAGTCGCATGTCTAAGTCCATAAAATTTTGTTTTTTCAAGAGAGGAAGTCATCCTCTTCCCTATCATAAGTGATCCTTCTCAGGGGTTTTATGGGTCTAAGTCTAGTTTCTATTGTTGCAGTCTATAGCCTAGGTCTAAAGTCAGGTTAGCTTTTTTTTTTTAAGTTTCCTTGCATCTTTTTCTGTTAAAGCAAGTGTTTGTACTTTTTGAAGTTTCCTTGCATCTTTTTCTGTTAAAGTAAGTGTTTGTATTTTAAGGGGGTTCTGGTTCTCAATACCAGTACTCCTTGCCTGAGATTAGCTACTTTTATTTCTTCTCTTGAGGAGAAATAGAGGCACACATGACCTATAGTGATCCTGCATGCGTTCATACACATCCTTTCTTTGGGAAAACCGCATGCATACGCTGGTTGTTGAAGTGATAGTTGTTTGTCTGTCTAGAAAAGTTTTGAGGAGGCAGTCATCCTATTCCCTGTCAATTTTTTACTTCCCAGGTTTTTCTGTTTTCTGTATAGTCTCTGTCATAGAACTTTTATCCTAGGTTGTTTTCTAGCATAGCTTTCTTTTTCATTTGAAAGATTTTCTCCTTTTCCTTTGATAGGTTTTTTGATGAGATAGAGAGTTAGTCTAATCTTCCCTTTTTGGTTGTTAGTAACTCCCCACGGTCTGTGGTTGGCCAAAATCCCTTCTTTCCCTTGTATTGTTTTTTCTTTTTCACCTTTGTGATTCAGAAAAGCAGAAGACATACAGTTCAAAAATTTTCTTGTTTTTTTTTTTTTTTGAAGCATAAAAAATACAGAATCTCTTTTAAAAAAAAAACTTCTTGTTTTGGTTAAGTAGATTGTTGTGTGCATTAATCATTGGGAAAAATTTTGTTTTTGTAAGTTCTTGGTTGGTTGACATAGAAAAATAAGTAGCTCGTAGTCGAGTGAAATCTTGTTTTTGTTTTTCAGTTAAAAGATCTTAGAAAAAAAAAAGTTTGAAAAGTTAGTTAAAGAATTTGAACATGCAATTTTGAAGAAGTAATTTGTTTTCAGTTTTCATTAAATGATCTTTTTTCGTCTCTAAAAACATCATCGGTTTCATATTCATTACCTTTTGACGTAAAACAGCCACCAAAATTAATGATTAACTAAAATCAAATAGACTTTATGTTTGTAGGGTCCATCAACTAGTCTAATCTAGAGCCTTGATTTAGGATTGGAGAGAAAACTCTTCAAGGCTAAAAAAAAAACATAGGAGTCTGTGCTAGGGAGTGTTAAAAAGTCCAGTATCATAAAATTTATCCGGGACCCCCTCTAACACAGGGTATAAACACATGGTTACGTAAGGAAAGGTAGCATAGATAACCCCTCCAAAGCTGGACCAAGTGTAGTGGGGAACACATATAGAGGGCTTGTCTTGGGATTCCGTTGATCGCATTTGCCACGGAGCTTTGTGGGTCTCAAATCCGTTCGAGGTCCTTAGTCATATTCAATAACACTTTCTTTCAATACCCTTGATAGGTTTCAGGCTTGATACCCTGCTCATTGTGGTCCACTTAACTGTTGACTATACCCGCTTGGTGACTATTTGCACGCTGGCAACCTAGTTGTCTATCTTTCTAGAGACTTACACAGGTGACTGAGGGGGTATACCGCAGTACCTAGGAAAAACATCGGGCCACTCTTTGTAGAGTATACCAAGAGGGTGCTTCCGTATTCGAGTTTCACTTGCACCAGTAAGTTGCTCTAGTGTTGGTTGTTGTAACTGTTCTTCAAACTAGCTAGTGACTGCTTGTTTCATATCATAGGTACTTTTTCTAGTGCGTGTTGGTTTTCAAATTATTATAGATTTCCCTAGTGTGTCTTTGATATTCTCACATAGTGGAGGATCAGGAGTTCCACCGGTCATGAAGGCTTTTGGGCCTATCACCGGTTGACCTCGAACCCCTCCTTCCACCGCTAAGGAGAAAACTAGACCAGCAAGGGTCTTTAGAGACAACCGGGTTACAGGAAATTGTGCCCAACCCATCTTCGAGAAGATAAGATTTGAATCTGGAGGAACCAATCATTTCTAACCTCGGAGTGGAAGATCTCAATCCTTATAACCCTCCCATTACTACTCTATCGGTGCCCATCGTCGTACATGTTCTACCTTACGAGCGTTAGGTACTGTCACAAACAACAATGGTAGCAAACATTGCTACTTCTTTAGGGGATAATCATATTCTCTTCAGGACTGTCACTGCAGGGGGTCTTCCACTCCCTAACCAACCATCGTTGGTATGAGCCACTATGGTCTCGACTGCTTCTACTTCAAGAAGCAGTCTACTTCCATCTATGGCATTGATCACTACTCCTTTTATCCAAAGTGCGACAGACCCTCCATTCTCATACATGATGCCTCGCTTCGGTACGAGTTCTGTACTTTCCTCCTCCATTTTACAGACCTTAGGTTTCGGGGTAGGGAACTCCAACACTCCTTTGTAAGGATCTATGGGTGGCACTTCAGCTCCTTATATCGTCTTCCCTTATGGCAGGGGTCATATACCCCCTTCATCTCCCTCACTCGACGGTGCTCCTCAATACTCTGTTGAGCCAAACATAAACTTGTTTGGAGAAGGTAGTCAAGCGCTACCTCCTTATAACATGTCCGTTGGTTCGACACCTTTCTCTTTGTTCGTCATGTTTAGTAACAACACTTTCTCATTGGTTTCCATCTCGGCCGAGGGCAACCCTAGTTATGAACAACAACATCCTGTAAATAGTACTATTTCTACAAAGGGGGCACACTTAAGAATTCCTTCCTCACAAGGACCTTGGAATCCATGGCAAGGACCAGTCCCCTTACCAGGGATGCCGATAAAGGGAAACTCTTTCCACACCCAATGGAACCCTAGGCAAGGCTCCTCACCTATGCCCGTTAGATCGACAGGGGGTAACCCTTCCCAAAATCCTTGGAATGCGATGCAAGCCCAACCTTTTACATCCTATTATGGGAATCAACTAATTATGTCTCAACAAACGCAAAATATGTACGCTGGCCACAACCATGGTTATTACCAGAGCCCTGGCTAGCAACCCAACTTTTCCTAGCAACATGGTGCCAGTCAAACTCCATGTTCCTTTTTTCCCAGCTACAATCCAAAACCCAAACTACCATTTATGGTAACCCTGCACTTGCCAAACTTGACCAGGTTATTAAATGACCCCATCTATCATGATCCCAATTGGCCTCCTATGTTGACCAAGTTACATTTGGACATTCCAAATTTTGAGTTCAAGCCTATTGAATATCCGGGCGATCATGTGACTACCTTCCAATTATGGTGCTCATCCAACTCATTGAGAGACGAATCCATTGAGTTGTGATTGTTTCAACACACTCTCATTGAGAGTGCTACGGAATGGTACATCGAGCTCAACCTCTCACGATACTCTTCCTTCATTGAATTGGCAATGGATTTCTTGAACCATTTCCAATTACCTATGAGATACAATGCCAACACTAAATTGTTGGCCAACTTCGAACAGAAAAAAGCGGACCATATCTCGGATTACATTCAAGAATGGAGATGCTGGAAGAGTTTGATCAAGGTACCAATCCCACCATCATTCCTTCTAGAGTGGTTCCTTAAGTCTTTAGTACCCCAATTGTCTAAAGACGTTGTGACGTCCGGGGTGTTTTCTGAGGAAGATGCGATAATGAGAGCTCAACAACTGGAGCTGATTTACTCTCAATCTGGTTTACTGTACAAAATATTTCCATATGCACCTTGGTCAATACTTGACAAGACCAAACAATGATATGGACCACATGTTGATGGCATTATTGGTTCAACACAATCGAAGTCTGTTGATCCATTCTCAAATCAATTACAACAATTCTCAATACAACGGATAGTGTCCAACCAGAACAGTATTTTGGATGCCCCCCCTACCCAAAAGTAGGATGTACATAGTGTGAAAATGACAAACCCAAAGTCCTAATGGAAAGAAAAAAACAACGGAAAAAGGGTAAGGGGGATAAGAAACCCATCGATAATGTTGGTGAGGGTGACACTAAAAAGAAGAAGTCAAAGTACCCTTGTAATATGTGCAAGGAAGCCCACCTGACCTGTTGGAACACACTTATTTTTTATATACTCTAGGTTCAAAGGTTGGATCCACCCTTGTTTCTAAATAAGTAAGAGGTTTTACTTAAATCCCAAAAATCCGGACTTCGAGATCTTGCGTCTTTCACGATGTACCTACCAAAGCCTTGGTATCCCGACACGCGAAATGATGATAAGGGTTTAGTTCTAATCGCCATTATCGAACCTCTAAGCATGGATTATCAAATGTTGTTACCTCATTCTCTCGCATTTTGGGAGTTACTCGTCAAACAGTTTTTGAACCTCCAAGATGCGAAGTTGCGAAGGCATTTCAAGTTACTCGGGTTAATATCACAAGTAATCTTTTTAACTGTAGTTAGACTTTATCACAATCTCGCAACTCAACGATTATTACCTCAAAGAAAAACACCTTCGTAACTCTGATCTCTGAAGTCATGATACACATTAATTAAGCATGGTTAATTAAAATCTTAAGTCAAATCACAGATTATAAATCAAATCGCACCATCACGATTTCGGGATTTTGGTTCTCAAAGGCTAGAAGTGAAATCATTCGATACGACGAGCATCGAAAAGGGTATTAAGGACTAAAAGCACGAAATTAAAGGATCTAAGATGGGCTAATGAAGGCCCTCAGTAGCTTTTAATCGTACAATCTATGGATGAAGCTTTAAAAGTTTCTTCTCTTTTCCCAAGTTACGAGTCGTCAAATATTTATGGCATTTATTTGAATTTCAGTGAGGTGATTGACAGTAATATCCCATTTATTTGCTAAAATATTTCCATTAAATGTTTTAATTGTTCTGTCGGAAAGGAATAGCACGAACTTAAGGTGTCTAAGCAAAGGGATTTCTTACATTATCTCATTTTTCCTTTCTATTGTGTGCAAATCTATTTCACCAGGATAGCTTATGTCTGTGTTTTCCATTTTTTATGACAGGGAATCCAATTACAAGGTTATACATCATGGCTCCATGGAAATCACCCAAGGTAGCCGTCGAGAGCTCAGGCCAAGGTTCAGATATTGTTTTTGATACTTTGCCTTGAAGTATCAATATTATCAAAACATGGATGCACATTTCAAATGTTTTACAGCCCGAGGTAATAAATTGCTCGGATGATTCCTGTGATAGCGAGGACGATGACATGTCCACCAAATACAAAATCATTGCTCAAGCAGAGATGCACAAAATAGAAGCAAGGCTGTGGCTTCTCCCCTATTACGATATGGTTAGGTGGGGATTGGACCATGTAGACATCCTGACTATAACGATTTTCAATGAACAAAGGGATGCAATTGGGTCTTTCAGACTAGATCACTTACAGGCAATGTATAAATTGTCACCCATGCCAAACAATACTTACAATGCCGAATTCCTAGAGGGTTTCAAAAGGAAGGAATGTGAGCATTACGGAAGAAATTTATATGATCTGATCAAGAGTGGGTTTCTCACCCCGCGAAATTCAGGGCCCATACTCATGGAATTTATTCAATCTCCTCTTTAGAGACACAATTTAAGTATGTAGCGATGATGGCCTATAGACTGTATAGGAAGGAGTACACTACTCAATTTTTCCTCCCATGGGTACCGCTCATTCATACAGTTGCTGAAGGTTTTTCCTTTGACTGGGCCAAATTGATGTCGGACAGTCTCACCAGCCGAATTACTGAATATCGAGCACATAAAGCCAGTGGGAGAGCATCTTCATTCTTCATGTCTGCCTACATCACGGACACTATTTGTTTCATGACACCCTTCCCATTGATGAGATGGAGATGGACTCCATCTAATGTTGAGCCTATCCATGTCTACCACTCGAAACTTTGGGAGGATAATACCCAAGATTTCATCTACGAGATTTTTAACTGGGTAATGGTACCGATGCATGTCTGTATATTTGGCCATCCACCTCCATGGATTTCAGATAACATCACGGCCAACCTGAGTAAAGTACAATATTGGTATATAGAAGAAAAATTTTCATACATCAGGGTTTTTGGCACCTCTGTTCCCCCACATGCTTTGTCATTATTCCTGCTGGATAAGCTAGTATGCTGTGAGATTGCTAGGCAAGTTGTGCTCGGAGGGATAAGAAAAGAGCTCAAAGGACTATCAAAGAAGGTATGGCCACCCTTCCCCATTCATATTGGTTCATACTCTTTATTAGATTTTGGCCATGCCAAAGCCAAGGCCATGACCTTGGAAGAAATGAATTTGGTGAACATTGAGTTCTGAAGGCACGACCTTAATAGGGTTGTGAGTAATCACTTGGAAAATTACAACCTAAAGAGATACAAGAATGAGGATTCTCCTTACGATGAAATATTATGAGATGCGAGGTCCTACTTTGAAGTCTTGAGCGGATTCAAGCCTTGCCACCCCGATATATGGTTGATTTCCTCAAATTCGAGGAG
This sequence comes from Picea glauca, assembly GCA_000966675.3. Taxonomy (NCBI): domain Eukaryota; kingdom Viridiplantae; phylum Streptophyta; class Pinopsida; order Pinales; family Pinaceae; genus Picea; species Picea glauca. The sequence continues at coordinate 49,971 of JZKD02S2180106.1, forward strand.
CATGGAAGAGTTTCCTCCCCCCAATATTACAGGGTGAAACCCCAAAGATTCTAGACTCACAGTAGGCAGAAGCCAAAGGCTCAAAGAACTCGAGTCTAAGTAAGGAGAAAAATCAGGAAGGGGCAGAGGAAGGGGAGACCTCCTAACAGGGAATCAAAATCCCTGATCAGGGAGAGAAAAACCCAGAGGCAGTTGCGTCGGGCAAGAAGGTACTAAGTCAAGCATAGATACCCTCACAAAAAGTAGGAGAAATCCCATTGATCACATCAAGTGAGATGGCCACTGATGCTACCCCTAAACAATCATCCAAGGAAATCGACAGTCCCATTGTTGTTATCACAGCCTTACAGTTCACAAAGGGGAACCCCGATGCAAGATGGATTTTCAATGAAGAACTGACTCCTATTTCTGTAGAAGAGCTGCCTCCTAATGAACTTTTCTTTGATAATAAAATGAAGGTTGTGGTGAAGCAAGAATTATATCAAAGAGAGGGAATAGTGGCCAAAAAGTTTAAAGTCATGACAGATGGAAAGGGCGCGAAAGAGGAATAATTCACCGAGGAGATAGTAGGAACATTAGGAGCTTATGCTACTGCTAATCAATACTCAGTTGGAACTCTAAAGGCACAGTTGAAAAAAAATAGCCTCTTGATCAGTAAGTTGGAGGCTAGGGTAGTTGCAACAGAAGCGAATGTCAGGGATCAGGTGAACAAAGGTCTCGAGGAGGTCAGAGCAGCTGAATAATAGGAGATCGAACAACTTAGAGACAAGATCGAAGAAATGCATCAGATGACCCAGATAAGCCAAGCGCAGGTAAGTCAGTGAGAGGATTTAATGCAACAGTGGCAATTAAAATTGGATTCTTCCGAGAGCCAGATCATAGATATAAAAAATTTCCAATCCCAAGCCACTGAGATCCAACAGAAGGTGGGAGTAGCTCAGCAGGAATTGATTTCCAAAGTGGAAATCATCCAAAGTCACTTTCAGACGATGGATCAAGTGTTAAAATATATCTCTTTGAGAGAAATAGAAGTTGGGGTGTGTCAAATTTCTTTTCAGGAAGTTTTTGTAGCAACAACAAAAGAAGGGATGGTCGATAGTGCCAGGTTATCCATCCCAGAGAAAACCAGGGGAAATATGTTACTGAAGGCATGGGAGCATAACATATTAGAGAGAAGAGAAAGAGAGAAAAAGATGAAGAATTCTTGTGAAGAGACATTTGGCTTGATAACAAAAAAATTGTTGAACCTTTATAAGGAAGATAGCACCAAGACACTGGGCATAATTAACATAGCCTAACATCTGGTAGATATTAAGGAGAATATTGAAAAGGAATGAGCTGAAATATCCCAACTGATTCGGATTGGATGGTTAATAAAACCAAGTTTACAATTATGGTCCATCACCACGGAAGACTGACAAGTAGGAAGACAATTGCCACAACTAGCAAAAAATTGTTATACTTTTGAGGTAAACAACCAAGCAAAGCCCTCCAAGTTGATAGCCTAGTTGATGGAAAGGTGTGTCAGTTGCATTGAGCAGGGGAAAGGGCAGGCTTTTGGTGTTAAATGATGACAGGCGTTATTCCATTCTATTTTTGGGTACAAAGGAACAAAGAAAGGAAGGCACTCTGCCTACATGGAGGAAGACAAAGAGAGATGAAATGAAATTCTTTGTTTCCTCATTTGAAATCAAAGGATCGCAGAACGAATGGAATTTGAAGTGTTTTTTTTAGCCTGTATAAATATGTATTTTGAAACAAAAGAAAGAGATTTTCTTTTGGCTGATTGTAATAGAGAAAAATTTCCTTGCCAGGATTAATACAAAGCGAATTGAAGACTCCATATTCTGTGAAGATTGAGTTATTTGTTTTCCCCTATTATTTCATACTTCATATCATTTTTATATACATATTTGATGAATGATTTAACTGCAATTTAGTACGACTTCTACTGTGGCGATCAGGTTTGAGTTATCAAATTATTTACATTTTTTCCTCTGTATCAGCTATCAGCAGGTACAAGACCTATGAAATTCTTAGATCTATATATTTTATGCTTCATTAAGGTGTTTATTTTATTTTCTTTCTTTTGTTATAGCATGAGATTCCTCTTGAATCGATGCCTCACATTGTCTGACGGCTTTATGTTTTCTTTCGTGTCACACTCGGTTTCAAATTTTAACTCGGTTACAGAAAATGACCTTCGATTTTGTTTAAACTATTTAATTGGCTTCACAGGATTTGTTTTCTCATATAATCTAAAAATTGAATCAACAACTTAAAAACAACAATCTCTTAAAATATTGTCCCTTAAATGACAGACCCTGTTGCAAGGCAACCTCACGTAGAACCCATCCTCTCAGACCAAACTAGCATTGCTTTAAACTTCTTTGATACTATCCTAAGAACTAAAACCACCTGGGTTGAGCTCTAGCATTCATGGGCAGCCATTGAACGAGACATAACCATTCAGGAACAACTAGAAGTTAGAGATAGACATCTTAGAAATCAACCATAGTTTCTATTCTAGTTGTTTGCTCCTTTCAATATATTTACCCTTTTCTGGATGCCTAGACTCTATACTTTGTAGCCTTAAGTACAGACTCTGGAACAACATCTTTCTGGCGTCATTGTCGAGGACGACAAATCGTAGTCACTTTCCCCTGAGAGAACAAATTTTCCAAGTTTCATTTTTTGATAGTGAACAAAGAGTGAACACCTTATTAAGGATAAACCTGTATCATCCACTTGGCGAATCCACTTTTAAGTAAGCTGCCATATGTTCGAAGGAACACCAGATAAAACCCAGATACTAAACAAACCGTGCCATTTTCTGACCCTGAAAAAATACTAAAACCAAGGGGTATTTTCAAACAAAACATCGTTGTTCACCAACCCAAGTCTACTCGGTCCAAAGCTAATATCCCTCTTGAACCTTCATCCTTGCGAGAAATGTTTCTTGGAAAAACATCAGACAATATTGTCGAAGCTGAGACCCTAAACCCTGAACTAATCCCACCTGAGATTAAGATTGAAACCTCTATGACTACCTCTTACATTAGTAGGGGTGAGACATCTATTGTAAATATCATCCCTATTAATATCCCATCGACTCTTGATACAAACCTCTCTGTCACTCAAGACCTTGAAGAAGGTACCACACACTCAGACTCGACTTCTAGGGGTTTCCCCATTTACGTATCCTGTAAGTCAGAGGAACCAAGTCCCCATATACCCTTTCCACTTTTGTCGATTGTCTCGCCCCCTGTTAAAGGGTTCTATGAATCGTTTCCTCTTTGTCCCAGGGAAGCTCAAAGTTCACTATACATATTCTCCAACCCTCTTTATAACGCACCTATTTTCCCTCCTAGACCATCCATGGCCACTACCAGAGGAGCAGGAAGAGGGGGAGGTCAAGACCAACAACCAGCCCCCGAAATTTTTTCCAAGGTAGCCAATAGATACGCTCCCTTGGTTCTTCCACTACCCCTTCATGATTTACCAGAAAAATATATGAAAAACTTGCCTAAGTTCACAGGGGAAGGAGACCTAACTGCGACTGAACATATTAACTTCTTCGATCAATTTGCAAATATACTAGGTCTCAAGCATGAGGATGTGTATTCCCGTTTGTTTGTCCAAAACTTTGAGGGACAGGTAAGAACTTGGTTTCAGAGCCTGCCCCCAGGGTCGATATTATCTTACGATGCTTTAGAAGACTCTTTCCTCAGACAATGGGGCGAAAGGAAAGATCATTTGTATTATTTGACTGAGTTTGGATCTTTAAAGAAGAAGAATTTAGAAACGGCTATGGAATTCATTCAAAGATTTAACAAGTTGTACAATAAGATTCCTATTGAAGTTAAACCGTCCCAACCAGTTGCCAAAGTAACTTTCGCAGGAGCCTTCGAACCCGATTTTTCTCTAGAGGGGCCGACCTAACCCAAATGCAGGATGACACCATGGAAATTGAGTCAAATATGATGGCTTCGAGAAAATTAAAAATGAAAATCAAAATGGGAAACAGGGAGACCCAAATGTTTCAGAGAACAAGTGGGACCCTTAGGATTTGGAAAGTCCTCAGATGATAAAATAGATGATATGGCTAGGATAATAAAAGAGCTATAAAAAAAATCTCAAGAATGGAGCTAGACCAATCCAAAGATGATCAATTTGTTAGAAGAGAATTCAGGAGAAACCCCGATCCTCAGATTCAGCAAAAACAGGTCAAAAATGAATATCAAAAAATTCAAACACCTCTAAAAATGAAAATGTTAATGGAGGAAATGAAATGCAAGAGTTTCGGGATTTGGAAGAAGATGTAAACAATTTAGGCCACAACTGTATAAAACCTCATTTAACGAAAGAAGATTATGGAAAGTCTCTAAACCCTGAACAATCATCAGGTGAAGATAATAACCTAAATAGCGTTGATGATCCCGCTTATCAAGGAATAGCCGAAACCATAATAGCTGAGCTCCAGCATAAGTACAACCTGAGGCCTAAAAACAAACCTGTGTCGACTACTCAACCTAAGAAAATTTTACCTAGAGGTGAAACATACGAGCCCGCCCTGAAAGAGACTAAGACACACCAAAATGATAAAGTAAATGGGAGAAACTCACAGAATACCAAAGTAAAAGAGACTGAGACCCAAGCGAGAAAAACTGAGACAGCCGAAACACAGACACCAGGAACCAGAAGCACCAAAAATAAAACAGTTCAAACAAATAAGTTGGAAAAGAAGGAGTATGATGTTTTGGCCAAAGAAATAGATAGATTTGTGGGGGGTTTTAACCTAGAAAACGAGATAAGCAAGATCAAAATACCAATACCTTTGGTCGAGCTGGCTAAGAACCCTTTGTACCAAAAACAAATAACCAAAATGATAAATTATTCATATTTAGAGAGTCAGTTTTACGTAATAAATTTGGAAGATGATAAGCCTAACATCACTTTTGGTCCACATTTCGAAGGTGCGAGGGACATCGTTTCCCCCTTCTACATCACCCTTAACATGCACGATCGACTCCTGCATAATTGCATGCTAGACTTTGGAGCTTCTCATAATGTGATGCCAAAATCTATTATGGATAGATTGGGCCTCGAAATCACTAGGCCATATGGATATCTTTACTCGTTCGATTCAAGGAGAGTTAAGTGCATGGGAATGATCAAGGATTTAGTAGTCACTCTTGCCGAGGTTCCAGCGAAAAATGTCCTAATGGATGTAGTTATCATTGATATACCCCCTAAGTATGGTTTGTTATTATCTAGGTCTTCGGGATCCAATCTCTGGGGATCTCTTCAATTGGATATGACAGATGCCACTATCCCTGTTTTTGGCAGTCAGTTCACTTGGTTGTATAGGGAAACACGGTTGGCATATATGGTAAGCGATCCCAAGAACCTGAACAATTACCCTGTTTATGTCACTGATCAAGATATAGGAAATTTTATATTATCTTTTGATGATAGTGTAAATAATTGTACATAAGAGAATCATCTAGATGAAAATAAATCGGAAGTGACAGATAAAAATGTGTATAGCACTGGAACTTGGATTTTTTTTTTTGATGGTGCTTCATCATGTGAAGGAGTAGGTGAGGAAATACTTTTCGTAGCGACTAAAAATTAATTTGTTATCCCTTTCTCTTATAGGCTTCAATGGGACATAGACTACACAAATAACGTATGCGAGTATGAAGCTCTAGTCTTGGGACTAGAAGTTGCCAAGAAGCTAAACATAAAAAACCTAGAAGTCTATGGAGATGCAGAGTTGATTGTGAAACAAGTGAATCGACAGTACTAGGCCAAACACCCGAGACTAAGGTATTACAGAAATTGCACCTGGGACCTAATGGAAAATTTCTTTTCATCAGTAAATGTTCATTTCATCCCACAAGTGGAAAATCTGCAAGTAAATTTATTAGCCAAAGAAGCCTCTACCTTTCCCCCCCCTACCACGTTCAAACTAAAGTACCACATAGAGGTGATACATAGACCATCAATACCAAAAAACATACAACACTAGTAGGTTTTTGAAGACGACGAACAAATCAGAAAGTTCCCGGAAATGGTGGATGATTTTTCCCAAACTCACATTGACCAAGAAACCAAAATGACCATACCTGGATTATGCAGGAAGGGGAGGAGCCTCAGAAGTTCTGAGAAAAAATCGCAAATCATCGCATGCTAGTGTTAAAAAATAATCAGATCCCTAAGGGCCTGATACCTTTGGAAAGGTTGTTTGATCAAAACGATATGCCTCTAAGGTCTACCTTGCAGCCTCAATTGGAGGAGGTCGAATATTGTGACTTGGGGAATGTTAAAGAACCTAAGATAGTGAAACTATCAAATTACCTTCCTCCTCAAATAAAAAGAAAGTATACATACTTACTCAGATGATATAAGGATGTCTTTGCATGGTCTTACAATGAGATCATAACCTATGACACCTTTGTGATCGAGAACAAGATACCTTTGAAACCTGGTGTTAAACCCTTCAGACAGAAGCTCAGACAAATCAACCCCATTTTACTACCTGTGTTAAAAAAGGAAGTGAAAAATCTTTTAGACACAAAAATAATTGTACCTCTCAGGTACTTTGACTGGGTGGCAAACCTAGTCCCGGTTAGGAAGAAGAGTGGGGAGATCCGACTATGTGTAGACTTTACAAATCTAAATAAGTCCTCTCTCAAAGACAATTATACTCTACCCAAAATGGATCACGTTTTGGAAAAAGTAGTTGGGGAAAATAGGATGTCGATGATCGATGGGTTTTCCAGTGACAATCAAATTGTTGTCAACAAGCATGATAAAGAAAAAACAACTTTCACCACCCCTTGGGGAACATTTATGTATGAAAAAATTCCTTTCGGTCTGATGAATGCAGGTGCTACCTTCCAGCGTGCTATGGATATCACTTTCGTCGGAGAGAGAGATAAATTCGTAGTTATCTACCTTGACAATCTAACTATTTTTTCTAAATCCAATGAAGACCATCTGATGCATCTGAAGGAAATGTTCGAAAAATGCCAAAAATTTGGTTTTTCCTTAAACCCCAAGAAGTCTCACTTTGTGATGCAAGAAGGTAAACTCTTGGGCCACATTGTGTCTCAAGACAGAATTAAAATCGACCCTAAAAGGGTAGAAGCTATAAACACCATAAATATTCCTAGGAATGTAAAGGAAATTCAGTCATTTTTAGGAAAAATAAATTTTTTGAGAAGATTTATCCCAAACTTTGCTGAAATCATGAATATGATGACACGTATGCTAAAGAAGGACAGTGAAGTAAAATGGACGGTGGAATATAAAGAGTCATTTTCATGCATCAAGAAATTTATCAGCAAAGCGCCCATACTAGCAAGCCCTGATTATTTGAAAGAATTCTTAATTTTCTCGTTCGCCTCCGAACACACAGTGGTGGAAGTACTCCTCCAGAAGAATGAAGAAGGTTTCGAGCAACCAATAGATTTTTTTAGTAAAATTCTTAGAGACGCTGAATTGAGATATGATATAATGGAAAAGAAAGCATATGCTATGGTAAAGGCACTAAAGGATTTTAGAACCTACGTGCTACACTCCAAGTTAATTGCATATGTGCCCACCAGTTCTGTAAAAGATATATTGGTTCATCTTGATAGCGATGGGAAGAGGGGTCGGTGGCTTGCTAAAATCCAATAATTCGATCTAGAGGTGAAACCAATGAAACCAGTAAAAGGACAGGGTTTGGCTAAGCTCTTAGCTTAATCAAATTTCAGAGCACTCAGAATGAATAACCTACAGGGATATGAATGATGTGGGGACGTAAATGAGCTCGATGACCAAATAAATACAACCAGAATCGAAGAGGAGTTTGCCTTGTTGGATTGGTATAAAAACATAGTCTCCTACCTACTGACCCTAAAGTTCCCTGAGAATCTGTCTCCATCTAGGACCATGACACTAAAGTTGCACGCGGTGAAGTACTGTATATACGAAAGTAAATTGTATTGGAAGGACCCATTAGGCTTTCTATTGGTTTGTTTAGTGGAATCTGAAACAGGAAAGGTCATAAACGAATTTCACGAAGGGGTATGTGGAGGACATCAAGCGTGGAGGGTGACAACTTATAAAATCCTGAGAGTGGGATATTATTGGCCTAGGATATTCTCAGATCTCAACAACAAATTCAAATCCTGTAGCCCTTTCCAGTTGTTCCCAGACAACCAAAAACTCCCAGCACTACCTTTGGTTCTGGTTAAAGTAGAAGCCCCCTTTCAACAATGGGGATTGGATTTTATAGGAGAAATCAACCCACACTCCAGTGCTCAACATAGATGGATCCTGACTGATACAGATTACTTCACCAAATGGGTGGAGGCCATTTTGAATAGAAAGGTGATTGATTAAGTGGTAATAGATTTCCTGGAAGAAAACATAATGTCCAGATTCGGCTGTCCCCGAAATATAGTCATGGACAATGCCCAGGCATTCAAGTCTATGGAAATGGTTAGTTTTTGCCAAAATTATAACATTGTATTAGGCCACTCCACCACATACTACCCTCAAGGAAATGGGTTAGCCGAATCATCAAATAAAAGTTTAATTACCATAATTAAGAAAATTTTGAGCGAAAAGAAAAATCTTGGCATGTGCTTCTCAAGTATGCTTTGTGGGAAAATCAGATAGGTACGAAGAAATCTATTGGTACTTCACCTTTCCAAATGGTTTACGATATTGACGTGGTATTTCCTATAAATCTAGTGCTTCCTGTAATGAAGCTCTGGCAAGATGTGAAAGAAGAGCCAAACCATGTCACAAGGAGAATAAATCAACTGATTGAGGTCCACCAGCACAGGGCTGAGGTGGACGAAAGGATGCAGAGATACTAGGACAACATGAAGGCATTGTTCTATCATAAGTCCAAAGACAGGGAATTCCTCCCTAGCGATTTGGTTTTGAAATGGGATGCTAGGAGGGAAGACTCTGCAAATCATGGAAAATTTGACCATATCTGGCATGGACCGTTCAAATTCACAGCTTCTGAAGGGAAGAATTCATTTCTATTAGAAAATCTAGATGGTAAAATCCTCAAAGCCCCTGTCAACGAGCGTTATTTGAAGCACTACATGCATTGAGTGTTTTTCCGAATTTCCACTATATATATCAGTTTGTTTTTCTGTTTTTATAGCTTTCGGTAAGTTTTACTTTCATCGCAAATAAAATAGGTTAGTGATTTTCTAGAAGTAGGGATACGAAATTTTTCAATAAGTTGAATTCCATAAATCTTGAAACCCTGATACTCTTCATGTTGTTTTCGTATAGGATTACAACTTACAGCCCAACAAGTAAAGGGAGAAAATGGACGGTCACATATCGGGAAATGGATTCGCCCGAAACAGGTGATAAAAGATAATTTGTTAAGAAGGAAACAAAATGGTAAGGAAAAGGTATAAATGTTTGAAGAATTTGTGTTTCAAACGAATATCACTTAAGCATGACAACGGTCTCATGAATAAGATATGTTCACCTGACGTGTCATTAAATAAACAACTTTCTATTGGGGATTCTAAAAATCTCACCTGGATAAATTAAAAATATTAAATTAAAAAAGGAAGTATGGCGTCTCCAAGAAAAAATTTCTAAGAGTCAGGATTGCGTTATATCACCCAAGATTTTGAAATTTCAAAACCTCCTGTCTTCTCCTCCCTATCTTTGGCTCTCTCTCTCATGGAAACCCAGACACCTTCCCTTGGCCTCCACAGAGGAAGAAGAGGTTACACTTTAATTCCATAAGATGGCAAATGAATCTTAGAAAATAAGCTAGCCTTCACAACTCCTTGGCCTTCTACCGAGAGAAGTTATGCATAGGATGTTCCTAACTCGCTTAGGTTTTTTAATGGGTTTAAAATTATTAAGTCTTGCTCAAAGGAGGATCCATGGAAATAAATTCTCCTGTAATTTCCTGCAGACTAAGATGTTTTGAAAGTCAAAAAGAAGTTGGTCTAGAGAAATCAAAACGAGTAGACAAGCCTTTGTTGCAAATATTACACAGATATCACCCATGGTATGCTTTATACTAATTAATTACCCCCACTTCATTTTTTATTTTTTTTAAATACACGGTAGATGGTGAAAGGAAATTCAAATTGATTTCCCCCATCTATCCTGCAGAGATGATGAAAGGAAATTCATAAAATGATTTCCCTCATCTCAACATTTAAATGCAAAATTACTTTGAAGTGGTGAAATGAAATTCAATAGGGGGAACCAGATAACTTCACCAGGGTACTGAACAGGCTCGCTAACAGTGAAGCAATATCTAAGATATCTGGAAGGTCGTCATACATGAATTACACTGTACTCTAGTAATAAAATTATTTCGAAACTATATCTACATCCTAAGCTCATGCAGAACTCCCTGATTAAGAACATGAAATTTACTTCGTTTTGATGCAAGCCAAAACCCACAGAACCCGTTGAATTTCCTAAGATTGTTTTGATCATCTTAAGTAGAACCGAATTCGGTATCGAGAAAGGGAAAGTTACTGAATGGAATACAACTCAGTTTAGAAAGTGATTGAGTTTTGAAAGATTTCTAAAAATAAAGACGAAACCTTGAATTTCCCTCTGTACCCTCTTTCTAAGCTAGTTCTCACAGAAGAAAACTAGTGACTCCATTTACCCAATACAGGCACTTGGTCTATTTTTCTTCTCATCCTGCAGGGAGATGAGATCCCTAGTTGGAGCCTATGTTGGAACACACTTATTTTTTATATACTCTAGGTTTAAATGTTGGAGACACCCTTGTTTCTAAATAAGTAAGCGGCTTTACTTAAAGCCCAAAAATCCAGACTTCAGGATCTTGCGTCTTTCACGATGTACCTACCAAATCCCTGGTATCCCCACGCATGAAATGGCGATAAGAGTTTAGCTATAATCACCATTATCAAACCTCTAAGAAGGGATTATTAGATTTTATTACCTCATGCTCTCTCATTTCGGGAGTTACTTGTCAAACAGTTTCTGAACCTCCGAGATGTGAAGTTGCGAAGGCCTTTCAAGTTACTCAGGTTAATATCATGAGTAATCTTTTTAACTGTAGTTAGAATTTATCGCAATCTCGAAACTCGACGATTATTACCTCAAAGAACAACACCTTCATAGCTCTGATACCCGAAGTTGTGATACTAATTAATTAAGCATGGTTAATTAAAATCTTAAGTCAAATCACAAATTATAAATCAAATCACACCATCATGATTTCGGGCTTTAGGTTCTCAAAGTTTAGAAGCCAAATCATCCAATACGGCGAGCACCGAAAAGGGGATTAAGGAATAAAAGAACAAAAATAAAGGAGCTAAGATAGACTAATGAAGGCCCTGAGTAGCTTTTAACTGTACAATCTACGGATGAAGCTTTAAAAGTTTCTTCTCTTTTCCCAAGTTATGAGTCGTCAAATATTTATGGAATTTATTTGAATTTCAGTGAGGTGATTGACAGTAAGATCCCATTTATTTTCTGAATTATTTCCATTAAATGTTTTAATCATTCTATTGGCAAGAACTAGCATGAACTTAAGGTGTCTAAGCAAAGGGATTTCTTTCATTATCTCAGTTTTCCTTTCTATTGTGTGCAGAGCTATTTCACTAGGATAACTTATGTCTGTGTTTTCAATTTTTTATGACAGAGAATCCAATTGCAAGGTTATACATCATGGCTCCACGAAAATCACCCAAGGTAGCCACCAAGAGCTCAGGCCAAGGTTCAAATATTGTTTCTGATACTTCACCTCGAAGTATCAATACTATAAAAATCTGGATGCACATTTCAAATGTTCTACAGCCCGAGGTGATAAATTGCCCGGATGATTCCTATGATAGCGAGGATGATGACATACCCACCAAATACAAAATGGTTTCTCAAGTAGAGATGCACAAAATAGCAGAAAGGTCGTGGCTTCTCCCCTATTATGATATGGTCAGGTAGGTACTGGACCATGTAGACATCCTAACTAGAACAATTTTCAATGAACAAAAGGAAGCAATTGGGTTTTTCAGACCAGAGCACTTACAGGAAATGTATAAATTTTCACCCACGCCAAATTATACTTACAATGTTGAATTCCTAGAGGGTTTCAAAAGGAAGGAATGAAAACAGTATGGAATAAATTTATCCGATCTAATCAAAGAGTGGGTTTCAGACCCCGTGAAATTCAAGGCCGATACTCATGGAATTTACTTAATCTCCTCTTTAGAGCCATAATTCAAGTATGTAGCGATGATGGCCTATAGACTGTATGGGAAGGAGGACACTACTCACTTTTTCCTCCCATGGGTACCGCTCATTCATACAGTTGCTGAAGGTTTTTCTTTTGACTGGGCCAAATTGATGTCGGATAGTCTCACTAGCCGAATTACTGAATATCGAGCACAGAAATCCAGCAGGAGAGCATCTTCATTCTTCATGTCTACCTACATCATGGAAACTATTTGTTTCATGACACCCTTCCCATTGATGAGTTGTAGTTGGACTCCATCTAATGATGAGCCTATCCATGTCTACCACTCAAAACTTTGGGAGGATAAGGCCCAAGATTTCATCTACGCTATTTTTAGCTGGGTAATGGTATTGATGCATGTCTCTATCTTTAGCCATCCGCCACCCCGGATTTCAGATAACATCATGGCCAACCTGAGTAATGTAGCAGATCAGTATATAGAAGCGAAATTTTCTTACATCAAGGTTTTCGGCACCTATGTTCCCCCACATGCTTTGTCGTTATTCCTTATGGATAAGCTAGGATGCCACGAGATCACCAAGAAATATGTTCTCGGAGGGATAATAAAAGAGCTCAAAGGACTTTCGAAGAAGGTATGGCCACCCTTCCCCATTCATATTGGTTTATACGCTTTATTAGATTTTGGCCATGCCAAAGCTGAGGCCATAGCCTTGGAAGAAATGAAGTTGGTGAGCATTGAGTTCAAAAGGCACGACCCCAATAGGGTTGTAAGTAATCACTTGGAGAATAGCGGCCTGAAGAGATACAAACATGAGGATTCTCTTTACGATGAAATATTCCAAGTTGTGAGGTCCTACTCTGAAGTCTTGAGCTGAATTTAGGCCTTGCCACTCGGATATATGGTTGATTTCCTTAAATTTGAGGAGCATCAGAAGAGTTTCCTTCCCCCAATATTACAAGGAGAAACCCCAAAGCTTCCAGACTCATAGTAGGCAGAAGCTAAAGGCTCAAAGAACCTGATTCCGGGCAAGGAGAAAAATCAAGAAGGGACAGAGGAAGGGGAGACCTCGGAATAAGGAATAAAAATCCCCAATCAGGGAGATAAAAACCCAGAGAAAGTTACGCTGGGTGAGCAAGTACTAAGTCAAGAAGAGATACCCTCACAAAAGGTAAGCAAAATCCCACTGATCACATCAAGCGAGATGGACACAGATGCTACCCCTAAACAATCATCCAAGGAAATTGGTAGTCTGATTGCTATTATCACACCCTTACAGTTCACAAAGGGAAACCCCGATGCGGGATGGATTTTCAATGAAGCACTGATGCCTATTTATGTAGAAGAGATGCCTCCTAATGAATTTTTCTTTGGTAAGAAAAGGAAGGTTGTGGTGAAGCAAGAATTATATCAAAGAGAGGGCATAGTGGCCAAAACGTTTAAATTCATGACAGATGGAAAGGGCGCGAAAGAGGAAGAATTCACCGAGGAGATAGCAGGAACATTAGGAGCTTATGCTACTGCCAATTAGTACATAGTTGGAACACTAAAGGCATATTTGAAACATAAGAGCCTCTTGATCATTAAGTTGGAGTCTAGGGTAGTTACAACAGAAGAGAATGCCAGGGATCAGCCGAACAAAGGTCTCGAGGAGGTTAGAGAAGCTGAACAATGGGAAATCAAACAACTTAGAGCCAAGATTGAGCAAATGCATTAGATGGCCCAGATAAGCCAAGCACAGGTAAGTCAGTGAGAGGAGTTAATACAAAAGTTGCAGTCAAAATTGGATTCTACCGAGAGTCAGATCATAGATATAAACATTTTCCAATCCCAAGCCACCGATATCCAACAGAAGGTGGGAGCAGGTCAGTAGGAATTTCTTGCCAAAGTGGAAATCATCCAAAGTCACTTTCAGATGATGGATCAAGTGCTAAAAGATATCTCTTTGAGAGAAATAGAAGCTGGGGCAGCTTGAATTTCTTTTCAAGAAGCTGTTGTAGCAACAACAAAAGAAGGGATGGTCGGTAGTACTAGGTTATCCATCCCAGATCAAACCAAGGGAAATATCTTATTGAAGGCATGGGAGAATAACATATCATAGAGCAGAGAAAGATCTAAAAAGATGAATAATTATTGTGAAGAGACATTTGGCTTGATAAAAAAAACTTTGTACCTTGATAAGGAAGATAGAGCCAAGACACTGGGCAAAATTAACATAGCCAAACATCTAGTAGATATCAAGGAGAATATTGAAAAGGAACAAGCTGAAATATCCCAACTGAGTCAGGTTGGATTTTCTCAAGTGGACAGATGGTTAATAAAACCAAGTTTATAATTATGGTCCATCACCATGGAATACCAACAAGTAGGAAGATGATTTTCATAGCTAGCAAAAAATTGTTATACTTTTGACGCAAACAACCAAGCAGAGCCCTCCAAGTTGATAGCCCAGTTGATGGAAAGGTGTGTCAATTGCTTCGAGAAGGGGAAAGGGTAGGCTTCTGGCATTAAATTATTATAGGTGTTATTCCATTCTATTTTTGGGTACAAAGGAACAAAGAAAGGAAGGCACTCCGCCTGCATGGAGGAAGACAAAGAGTGAGGAAATGAAACGCTTTGTTTCCTCATTTGAAATCAAAGGCTCCCGGAATGAAAGGAATTTGAAGTGTTTTTTTTAGCCTATATAAATATGTATTTTGAAACAAAAGAAAGAGATTTTCTTTTGGCCGATTGTAATAGAGAAAATTTTCCTTTCCATGATTAATACAAATCGAATTGAAGACTCCATATTCCATGAAGATTGAGTTATGTGTTTTCCCCTATTATTTCATACTTCATGTCATTTTTATATACATCTTTGATGAATGAAATAACAACAATTTAGTACGACTTATATTGTGATGATCAGGTTTTAGTTATCTAATTATTTACAATTTTTCCTTTGTATCAGCTATCAGCAGGTACAAGATCTGTGAAATTCTTAGATATCTATATTTTATGCTTCATTAAGGTGTTTCTTTTCTTTTCTTTCTTCTGTTACAGTGTGAGATTCCTCTTGAATCAATGCCTCACATTGTCTAACAGCTTGATGTTTTCTTTCGTTTCACACTCGGTTTCAAATTTTAACTTGGTTACGGAAAATAGATTTTGATTTTGTTTAAACCATTTAATTGGCTTCCCAGGATTTGTTTTCTCATATAATCTAAAAATTGAATCAGCAGCTTAAAAACAACAACCTCTTAAAATTTTGTCCCTTAAATGACAGCCCCTGTTGCAAGGCAACCTCATGTAGAACCCGACCTCTCAGAACAAACCAACATTGCTTTAAACTTCTTTGATACTATCCTAAGAACTGCAACCACCCGAGTCGAGCTCGAGTGTTCATGGGCAGCCATTGAATGAGACATAACCATTCAAGAACAAGTGGAAGTTAGACATAGACAACTTAGAAATCATCCATAGTTTCTCTTCCAGTTGTTTTCTCCTTTCCATATCTTTACCCTTTTTTATATGCCTAGACTCTATACTTCATAGCCTTAAGTACAAACTCTGGAACAACATGACCCAACAGTGCCCTCGGCTTGCGGAGGACCAAATTTTATTGGCACAACAACAACTTGTCGTGTTAACGAACTCATTTTCACATGGGAAAAATCTAACTCAAGCCTCCTCGAGTGTGGAAGGGGGAAGTCAAGGACCCCCTCCATCTTCAAGTAATCCTTCTTCCGCAAATGTGTATATGATGAAAGGTGATTCATATATAACAACTAGAGCACATGATTACGGAAAATCAGGCACCTCTGAGAAGGGTAAAGAAGCCAAAATCCCACCTCTTCCTCTCCATATTGAGAAGATGTTGGGGAAACAACGACCCACATACCAAAAGGTGCCTTCACGAAATATTCTTACAACCTAAATGGAAGGGCATCCTAGAACTACTCTGTGGTGGCGGATTTATCACAAACCCCTTGTGTGATGTCTGCTTTGGAAGTCCTCCATAGTTTCCCTTCCTAGCGAAAGGCCCTATTAGCTGCCTTGGGATCTGTCGAGACTTGTAATATGGGAACGACCATGCTTGATACGAACAACTTAAAACCTTGTCTTCCCTATCACGTAGCCTTTCATATAGTAGTGGCCTACACCACAAAAACGTTTACCTGGAATATTTTTTGTACAGTGGTAGATGAGGGTGCCTCGACATGTGTGATGTCTTTGGTGTGTTGGAAGGCCATCAACCAACCCATTTTGTCTTCGTCACCTACTCTTCTTACATCTTTTGATGATCATTATTTCCAACCATATGGAATCATTCTCTCTTTCCCTGTGCAATTAGGGGGGAAACTCGTGTGCGTCGAAGTTGAAGTGGTCGATGTGGCCCTCGACTACAATCTTTTCTTAGGAAGGAGTTGGACCTATGCTATGCAAGAAGTGGTTGCGATAGTTTGTCGGGTCTTGTTCCACATGAGGGTTGATTGTAACTATTGATCAACTATCCTTCTCTCATATTGACCCTTTATTGAGAGTCTCCATGGTCCCAATGATTCATAACCCTCATCCCATCATCATCAACGTAGGGATTGGTTTATGTTGTAGGATAATCTCCCTACGGACAGGTAGATTTCCTCTTAAGAGCTAGACCGTTAACTCTAAGGAAAAAATGCCATTATGGACACTGACATCCCTTTAGATCTGATCAAGATTATATGAAAAGAAGAAGAAGAAGAATCTGTACCTTGTTAATGTCATTTGTCCTTGCAAGGTCCGAGTTGAGCTTCTATCTTGAGCTCCTCGATAGGTCCTGTAGAAAAAACATAGATACAAAGAACTTCCTACTCTATTGAGATTAGCTCGAATATAGGTCTATCTATTGAAGACAAACTCATGTGTGAACACAAATTTGAAGGAAACAGGCCAAGCAATAATTATATTAATGAAAACAAGAAGTACTTACAGTCCTTTGATGGAGGTGTAGCAACCTCTTCCAGTTCTTCTTGTCCAACCCATTTTCTCAAACAATCTCCACTAATTTCTTAGATGACATATCACTCATAAGATCATAAGTTTGATGTAATTCTCAATCTCTATTCTACCTTTCACCATGAGAAGGTCTCCTTATATAACCTTGGATAGGTTCAACTACTTGAGAGATCTTTGGAATAGGTTGAATATTTCTCTCCTTTAGTTGAGGATCTTCCCTAAGATCATTCCTTGACCATCTATTCAAATCCAACTACCTTCAGGATTTGAGGGATTCTTCCCTAATTTATCTCAACAGACCCATAATTTGCTCAAAATGGGGTAACACTCCCCTTGAAGGTGCAAAGAGTGATCCAATGCTCCCCCAAAGAGGCTCAAGGAGTGCTGGATCTCCTTGACAGTGGTTAGGGGAGCGCTCCTCCACAAAACTCATTTTTTCAGTAGTTCTTTCCATGGAAAATGGCTTGTACTCCCTGTCAACTAATTTTTTTTCTTCCAAACTGGCCTTTGAGGTGTCTTAAGTGTCTTTATGATGTCGTCAGAGTCACAACACGAGAAGAGTGGAATTATGTTGTTTGCAACACTTACAACACTTGTAGTCAAGATGCGACACTTGTGGACAAGATGCGACACTTACAACACTTGTAATGATGACACTTGCGACACTATCAAAGTGAGTAATTTTGAGGTGTAAAATATTGCCCCCCAAAGTGCAAAGTTAGAAGACGATGATGACTGAAGTACTTTGTAGACTTTTCTTAGCAAGGGTATGGATGCAGAGGAACCTAGAAAAAGTTGCACACAACCATCAAACAAATATTATGACATGTTTCAAACCCAAGGCAGGCATACCTATGCTTGAGTGATAAAGAATTTTAGGTATGGCCGCCATACAATACACTGCAGATCCATAATTATATTGACAAAAGGGTATATCCACCAATTATACAATGTGGATCTATACACCTATGACATGACTTGATCGTAGCCACAAAGAGTACACAATGGATCTATGAGATGACAAGACATAGCCACGACCAATACAAAGTGGATCTATGTAATAGTATATGTGTCATAGTTCAAGAGAAAAATCCTTCACAACCTGGGAAAAGTATGTATTAGAGTGAGTGACTCAACCTAGGGTCTTCTTACAGATCTCGATGTAGTATGAATCTAACCTTGTTAATAAATGTCCTGATGTCGAACATGGCAGAAACCACTTGATTACCGGTCAATGAGGTAAAATGTTAACAAGTGTGAGGGAGATCATCATTGATGTCAATGATTCCCAAGGTACTCTAGTAAATTACAAAAAATGTGAATGGATGAGTTGAAGTCTAACATCCGTGGAATCATCTGATCAAAGGTCAATGATGTAAACCTACTATCGAACGTGAGGAGGCCTGCCATTGAGGCATGCAGGTCCCAAAGTACTACTAGTTTCTAAGTCTAGCTCCTAGATAATGTGTTGAGGTCGATAGGAATAGACTCATCAAAGTAGGGCCTTGATGTACCCCCATCAACGACATGAAACAAACATCAAGATGTAATTGGTGGATCAAATGAACTTGAATTGACATGGGTGTTGAAACAGGATATTTGTGATCGTTGACTCTCAAGGTGGATACTTCCCTTGAACACTGAGGAACAACAACAGAAAGTTGACATGGACCAACACTTGATAATGTAGTGGATGCTTTGAATTTCGTCAGGTGACCCAAAGGAGTAAAGGAAACTCAGAGGATTGCCTGAGTGTAGAGGTTCGGAAGATTAAAATGCATGCAAAGACAAAGTGTCATGTTCAAGGGTGACCATAAGAGTTACTTGACAGTGTTCTCAAATTGCTTGGCTTGCATCTTTCAATTTTTCCCCCATCCAGATAGATGAGTAACTCTTTTTAATTTAACGAGCTCGAGGAGGGTAACACATGCTCGATATAACTCACCTTCAGTAAGTACCTCTTCCTTTATTTAACGAACTAGAAGAAGTAAGGGTTCGATCTCATATGATTCCTTCAGTGTATGAATGTTTAACGAGTCCAGAGAAGGTAAACTTGGTGGTTTTCATATTTAGAGAGTCTGAAAACAACGTAAAGATGACTCCAATGTTGGTCCTTTTTCATAAAATTAGTCTTATGAGGCCGAAAAAGAGATAAATTATCACTCGAAATACTCCCTTTCAAAACTTTTAATGAGTGGGAAAGGAAGCAAGATCACTCGACAATCTTTTCATGTTTTAGAGAGTTTGAAAAGAGTTTAAAGAAGACTCCAGGGGGTTCCTTTTTTGTTTGTCCATTCGGGTCCGAAAAAGAGATAAAATGTTACTCGACATGTTCTTATGTGTTTGAGATTAAGATTGAGCGAAGACTGTGCTCATAAGTGAGACAAGATTTAAACGACCGAACTGCTTCAAAACCTACAAGTTATTTCATAACTGCACTCCAGGGAATTAATAGGTCTCCAAATGTATCTCAAAAACCCACAAAATGACTATATCATATGAAAAAATGAAATGTATATGGTAAAGTAGAATGAAAATGTGTCATTACCATTTCATTTGCATCAAAATTGTGGAAGTGGAGAAATTGCCATTTGGAGGTGAAACTTGTTTTGATTGGTACCAGAGCTACGATCAACCATTCTCTTCGTCATTCGGACTAGGTTGGTGATCTTCCTTCTTTCAATTATGCAGTTTACATTTTCATTTAAGGCAATAAAAAAATTAAAAAAGGGATACCCTAAGTCGACCCAAATGCTCAAAAGACTTGGTGCTTCGTTGGAAATCATGAGGAAGCGTTGAGTGGATTAAAAGAGCCCCTCTAACTTAGTTGAGGGTGTGTCAGTGCTTTGGTATATAGGCCATGGGGGCGCTGCCCAAGAATCCACAAGAAAAAACCCAAGAAAAGACCATTCGCGCCCAAAACATGAGGGAGTTTGGTGTGAGTGTTTTAATGGCTATTTAATGGCTTTGTTATCATATTGAGGTTCATGAAAAAGTGGGGAAAAAATTGGGACAAGAGTAACCAATTTTTGTTGAAGAGTGTTTATTTTCAAAAATCTCCAATTATTGCCAGAAATGTAATTTTTTAATAAAAGTTTTTTTTTATTGACCATAGGTGACTTCAGCAATATGCTTGAGTGGAAAGAAAGAGAACACGAACTTGATGATGTGGATTCTCTACAAAGTTCATGATCAAGAGTTTCTTTGAGGAACTGTGGTCTCCTAAAATATGTCAAAATGAAAAAAATGAAGAAGGAAGTTCTTCTTCTTGAGCATATGATTGGATTGTGGGACATTGTAGAGCAAGGGTTCCATATAGGGACACAACTTCTAACCATTGAGTTGGAAGACATCTATTTCACTATTGGTCTTTCAAAGACAGGGATTATGATATCTCTATCCGAGAAGAGGGCACTTCTTGCACCTGTCGATGAGTATCTGGGGAATCATTGTGTTGTGGGAGCGAGACTAGTAGGAGGTAGGATTGTGATTAAGGATATCAGAGACATATCCCTTTTTCTCTATCTTATTCACCATTACAAGTATAGCAAGAAGTACCACTGCCCATTTGGTTTCAAGGTCACAGGTGGCCTATGGTTTGTAGTGTTTAGAACCAACACTGTTCAACTGGAGTGCAGGGTTTCTTCACAATGTGAAGGAACAAATCACGAGATGCAGAACAGGTCAACAGAAGCAATTTGGATATGGTTCATTCTTGGTTTTTTTATTTTTAGAGCGCATTCCTTAGATGAAACCTTAGATTGCACTAGCAGTGAATCTAGTGGGAGAGCCACGCATGGAACGGTGGACAAGCTTGTCACCGAGACTTAGCCCAGATTCAGAGTTTAGATTCACTGGCGGTTTCTTTGTTTGGCTGAGATACCAAGTGATAGTGATTGAAGATTTTCCATACATTGGAGTGGATTTTTGGGGTAGCATGGACCTGGTTCTCCCAGCAGGAGAGGATTGGGATGCGTCAGGTAAGAAAACCAATAACGATCTTGTCAAGTGTTTTTATATTTTATATATTATATATATATATTGGGAGGTATATAGAATAGTATTTGATAGATGTGTACATCTCATCATGCAGATAGAGGAGCAGCATGCCCAGATGATATGTCGATGATGGGGCATCACGGAGCTGCTCAAGTTGTAGTTGACCAGGAGGTGGCAGTACGAGGACTCCAGGAGGTTGAAAGAAACCTCCAAGGTCTCACGATATGTATCCCTCCTCTCAGGAGGCAGGAAATACTGCTACATCTACAGAGACACATCGTAGGGGTGCCTGAGAGTCTTAACTCTCTACTGAGGTGAGTAGCCTGTGCAGTAATGTCTTACTCAGAGCATAATGTAATGCAAGAAGACTAGTATGCTTCTTGGCGATTGTACATGGGTGAAACCGATTTTTGTCTATCTATGTACCACTTTTTGATGTAACCAAACATTTTCATTCATGCTATATATATAATTCTGAGTTTCTACAAGGTCCAATGATTTCTAGACGATGTCTTTCATGTGATGTGTTTTTAATTTACATGATGAAAAAATGATGTAATTTGCTTCCTTTATGAAAACCTATCTATGTGTGAGATATCTATCCATAATGTAATTTGCTAAAGAATCTTAAATGGTATTAATTTCTCTTTGTATATGCCGATATTCGATAAAATCAAACATCCATTCAAGACGACGAACTCGTACATGGAGACGTAGTAGGATAGGATTATGAATAGAATAGATATGATTTAATTGAAATACCACGAGTTGAGAGTCCAAATTGATAATTATGGGAGAGATGCCTAGGGAGGATGCTTCAGTTAAAATCCCAATGACAACATGATATTCTAGCATGTTATTAATTGTCGATCCTAGGAAAATACCTCCTGAACTAATCAACTCATCAGAGTGATAAATAACCCATGTTGTGGAAGCAATGTTCTGGGTGTGTTGACTAGAACCATCCACAAACCTGGAAAAGATAGGAAAGGAATATGTCATATGTGCATGGAAAAACAAGACATAGTATAAGTGGACAAGGGTAAAAAACTCGAACACGCAAAAGAAAAGGCACACAAAAAATAAAAATACAATAGTGTACAAATCACATATGCTAGATGTCCTAGGCATAGTACTTCTTCAGGTAAAGCCCATTTTGGGGATCACCCAAGGAAACTCCATCATAATCGACTAGTTCATAGGTGCCTCTATGCAGAACATGTTTCATGATGTATGGACCATGCCATAGAGGTTCTAACTTTCCCGTCCCTAACTTGTCATGGGCCTGGTCATAAAAGAGGACCAGGTCTCCTTCTGCAAAAGTGCAAGGAGGGATAGTTTTTTCATATTGATGTTTAATTCATTTTTGATATGTCTCATTGATGAGAGAAGCATCACGACGAGTTTTTTCCAGCCTAGTCAAATACAAAAAACGTTCTTCTTTGGTAGAAGTATGGGGAAAATTTTCTACTTTAAGTTTTAACGAAGGAATTTTGCACTCGATTGGTAAGACAACTTCAATGCCATATACTAACTAGAAGGGAGTGAATCCAGTAGTAGTTTTGACTGAGATCTGATAGGCCCAGAGAGTGGAGAAGAGGTGTAAGTGCCAATATGTATTTTTTTCCCCTACCATCCATTGGATCACAGTTTTGAGGACTTTGTTGATGGATTCAACTTGTCCATTATCCTAAGGATAATATGGGGATGAGTTTTCATGGAGAAAACCCAACTTGGTATTTAACTCTCTCACCATCTGGTTTTAAAAATGAGAACCATGATGAGTGACAATCTCCTGTGGAACACCAAACCGAGTGATGATGTGGTTAAAAAAGAAAAGTGTTGTGGTATGACCATCATTTAGAAAGGTAGGCATAGCCTCAACCCATTTTGTAAAGTAATCGACAACGACAATTATATAACCATGCCCCTCGACTGAGGTAGGCTTACACTGCATGAAATCAATTCCCCATTTGGCAAAGGGGTCGATGGAAATAACGAGATGCAGCGGAGCAAGGTGGGTGTGTGCCTTGTTTTGAAAAACTTGGCAGGGTGGGCACTTTTTGACAGCCTCCATACAATCTTTGAAGATGGAGGGACAAAAGTATCCAGCACGTAAAATCTTCTGAGTTGTAGCCATCCTAGAAAGGTGACCGCCAGATGCTTCAAGGTGACAGTCATTAAGGACGTGTTCAGCCTCTTCGTGAGTCAGACATCATCACAGGATAGTATTGATGCCATGACAATATAAAGTGTCATCGAGAATGAGATAATGATGAGAGTGGTGGCGAATTTGGTGATGTTATGCATCAGATATATTTGGCTGAAAACATTGTGTCTGGAGATAAAGAATGATGTCTCCATACCAGGGATCATAAATGCTAATGAGGAATAGAGACTCATTAGGGAGAGAGTCTCTAGGCTCAACATCTTCACCAGTATGGGGAAAATAGCAAATAAGTTCTGCGAACACTAGGGATTTTTTGGATTTGGACTTGGCAAATACGAGATCGAATTCTTGAAGGATCACAATCCATTTAGAGTATTTTCCCCCAAGGACCTAACAAGTCAGAATGTGATACATGGGATTAGAATCTGCAATAACTGTGGTGGTGCATAACAGAATGTAATGATGAAATCTCTGGACAACAATGACAACTGCTAGATCCAACTTCTCAACATGCAAATAATAGATTTCAGGTCCAGATAGACTTTTACTCATATAGTAAATCACATGTTCTTCACTGGAAGTATCCTCTTGAACTAACACCATGGAAATAGTGGAAGTAGAGGCCGCCAAGTAAAGGATGTAATCCTTCATATAGTTGGGCAGATGTAACAATGGAGTGTGAGTCAGGGCATGTTTCAGGGCATCGAACGATCATTGAGTAGTGCCATCCTAGATGAAAGGGACGTCATTCAACAACAGTCGCATGAATCCCTTAGTGATCTCAGTGTAGTTACATATAAATCAATGAAGAAAGTTTGCTTTCCCCTACAAACTTTGGAGTTGTCGTAGGTTTGTAGGTGGTGGTAAATCTAAAATAGCTCTAATTTTCAAGGGATCCACCCAAATCCCTTCCTTGGAGACAAAAAATCCGAGAAGTCATCCTGAATCGAAAACAAAAATACATTTATGTGGGTTCAAATGAATGCGGTAAAACCAACCTTGAAGAAAAATAGCTCGTAGGTAACTGATATGTTTGGATTGACTGGATGAGTGGGCAGGTAAGTCATTGAGGTATGGTTCTACAATATGTTTGATATCATGGAAGGCGTAAGACATCGTTCACCAGAAAGTAGCACCAGCATTTTAAAGGCCAAATGGTAGCTTCTGATACGCGAAATTTCCCCACGGGCAGATAAAGGTTGTCTTGTGTTGATCATTCGACAAGATGTCTATATGGTTATATCCTGAGAAACCGTCCATAAAAGAGAAAATAATGCTACCAGTGAAATTATCAATAATCTGGTCGATAAAGGGTGTGGGGTAATTTTCTTTAAGAAAATCCTTGTTAATATCCCTATAATCAACATAGACCCAGATAGTCCCTTGTTTCTTGGTGACGGGAACGATATTGGAAACCCATTTTGTCAAGGGGATAGGATAAATGAAGCCAGATTTTAGTAACTTTTGAACCTGTGCATTAATAGCCACAGTCTTTTTAGGATGGACTGGGCAAAGTTTTTGTCAAACATGTTTGACACTAGGATAAGTTTTAATCTCGTGTACAATGATCGACGGATCAATCCCAGGCATCTCTTCATATCTCCAAGCGAAGACATAGAGAAATTCCTTAAATAAAGAGGTATAAGAGACCACTTCCTTGGGTGAACAATTGGTGCCGAGCTTTATGTGTTCCACGATATTTTTTTTGAATGAAATATCAATAATGATCGTAGATGAAATGTTGCCTAAATTCCCCTTAGAAAAAGTATCTTGATTGAGGATGGGAGAGTACGAAAAGTTGACACTATGAGTAGGGAAGACAGATTGTATGTCTTCTTGAGTTTCCTCCAAAGGTAAGAGAAAAGAGGATCAAGGATGATTATCATTCCAAGGAAGATCATCAAGGCTAAACATTTCCATTATAGATTCGTCGGAAGGAAAAATATGGGAAATGTAGTCGATTGTTGATGATAAGGAATTTAACCATGATGGCATCGAATAAGTGTCGGGTGCCAAGACATGTTGGTCATCCAAAGAGGGAGAGGTGGATTGAATGGAAACATATGAGGTTTTGGCTGGACTAAGGGGCATGGTGTCACCTAGTTCATCGAATTCCAATGGACTGGGAACAATCCAAGGGTCGAAAGATGCCAAGGATTGGTAAACCATATTGATTGTAGCAATATGAGGTGTAGTGGGTGGAAGTGGTGTAGGGAAGGTACCCATGAAGCTAGAGTCTTTCAACAAGACAACACTAATGCTTTCATACATAATATTGTGATCTCCCAAGAATGGAATATTGTTGGTATCCGAAACGTGAGCATCAGGTGTGCAGAAATCTAACTGATTGACGATGAAAATTTTACCTCAATGAGGGAATTGTACACATCGAAAAACTGATGAAGCAACAATGGTCATAGCGTAGAACCAATTTCTTCCTAGTAACAAGTTGTAATCA
The DNA here is from genome assembly GCA_000966675.3 of Picea glauca. Taxonomy (NCBI): domain Eukaryota; kingdom Viridiplantae; phylum Streptophyta; class Pinopsida; order Pinales; family Pinaceae; genus Picea; species Picea glauca. The sequence goes on from JZKD02S2180106.1 coordinate 75,802, forward strand.
AGGGGATAATTGACCACCTCGACGTCAACATAAATAGTTTTACCACCCAATTGGACGGGCAGGGACTAAAGAAGCCTGTGCAGATGAAAACCTTGTCCATCGAATGCACAAAACATTGTTGGGGATTTATTAAGTGTGGGTTATTTCAATATTTCCCAATAGGCTAAAGACATGACACGGGTTGAGGCTCCCTCATCCAGAATAGTTCGATGGATTTGTTGATTGTGAACAACAACATAAACTTGGAACAAAAGTTGATGAGAGATCCTAGATGTAAAACTATCCAAGTTAAACGTAATACTATTGGATGACTCAATATCAAAAGCACCAATAGAATCTAAGAGTGTTCTACGTTGATTGGGACAGTGTTGTAGAAATTCTAATGTGGACATCGCACAGGGTGCTTGCGCCAGATCGTCAATGATGTTGTAGTGCTGGGAAGCCCGTGAGTTAGGATTAAAAGAAGATTTTTGGATAGTTCTCTTAGGAGGGCACAAGATAGATTCAAACATAGGTTTTTCGATCTGGAGTGGTCCAGATGATGGATTGATGGATGGAGGGCTAACAGAGGAAGATGATGGATCCTGTGAAGAGCCCTTACTGGTCTTTCCTTTGTATTGTTTAACTGGTGTGTCGTAAGTCATAGAGAGAGTGGTTAGATCAATCCCGTTAAAGAGATAGATGTGAGGACTTGTTGAGGTTTCATCATGAGAAGTATGGCTAGAACTGACCCTTGTAGAGGGGGTTTGAGCAACCATATATTGCTGCTGTGGAAAAGGTTGAGTCAACACGGCGGGTTGATAATTCCATTTAAAGAGTTTGTCCACTTCGTCGCGATGTGGACAGTCTCGAGTGTAGTGATCATCACCACAAATGAGACAAGGGAACTTAGGTTTCTGCTGTGGTTGTTTCTCACTAGCAGGTTGTGGGTTTTGAGCTTTTGGTTTTTCATTATTAGTAGTCTTTTTGGTTTTATTCTTTTTCTTTTTCTTACCCCTAGTTTGTTGTAAAGATGTAGACCGAACAACATCTACATCAGAAACTTGAGTATGAGAGGGGGTAGAGGATGTGGTCAAACTAGGAATGGATGAAGTGACAGTGTGAGATGTATTTCCTACTAATTGGGACGTGGATTGAGCTTTGACGAAACCAATAACTCTATCTGCATGTGATGAAGAGGAAGGTTTAGATGGGTCAATAGTGGCACAGGTAGCATTAGGAATCAACTCATATAAAGTAACATACTTGGAATACACCAAATCTAAGTATTGGACCCTAGCAATAGATTCTTCCTCAGTAACGACACCACCCATAGCAACATAATGAGTGATTGGGGGTAAAAGTGATTTGGAAACCATTCTACCAATAATTGGTCAGGAATGATTTCTTTGATCAACCTACGTTGTTGGCTCCATTCATGAATATGATCAGAGATGTGGAAGAAGTTGGTCTGGCAGAGGGAGGTCAATAGTTCAGTACCTGTCTCATATCGAATATGTAGTTGGAAGTGGGTGAGGAAAGACATGGCAAGTGAGTTCAAATCTTGGAAAGATCCTTGTAGTAGTTCAATATACCACTTAGCTACTGAGCTTGTGAGTGTACGCTGGAAAAGTCGTAAACGTATTAAATCATCCATTAAGGATTTGGATGAACACCACAAATGGAAAGTCATGACATGATTATTGGGGTCTTCTCCAGCCTTACCATCAAATTTTAGAGTATCAGAAGGAATTTTAGCTGGAATCACTAGCCAGAAAGGATGGTGTAGTATAGGATCATTGGTTAAATGAGACAAATCTGGCAGATCTAGAGTAGCAAGGAAACACAGTTGTTGATTAACCTATGGATAATACTGACGAGGAAATGGAACACCAATAGAACCATACATTGGGTTAGGTGAATAGTTGTAACCAGTGGGAGCTCCTACATACGATTGTTGTTGACTAGGATACAAGGGATTTGAAGGGTTTTGAGAAACATTTGTAAGCGAAGGATAACCAGATGGGTTTTGAACATTATATGTTGGATTAGATGTTTTCCCAAACCGAGGGTAAACATTTTTTCCATACGAAGGATACAAATAAGTTCCTTGGAAGAGAGGAGGTTGTTGTATACCTTGACGATTATACCCCCTAGGGAACAATGAGTTTCCTAGGAAATGAACATTCCATGGATTAGGAGTTGCAGACACATTGTGTCTAGAGGGTTGATGGTAAGATCCAAAATGAAGTTTCCCCCCATGAGGAGGTTGTCCTTGAAATGTAGGTTGCCCTCCGATAGGAGGTTTCCCTCCAGAATGGGGTTGTCCCCCAGAGGGAGGTTCCTCCCCGAACGGAGGATTCCTTCCTAGAGGGGGTTTCCCTCCAAATGGGGGTTTCCCCCAAGAGAGAGGTGGCCCTCCATAGGGAGGTGGCCCCCCGAATGGAGGTTTCCCTCTGGGGGAGGTTTCCCCCCAAACAGAGGTTGTCCTCTGAGAGGAAGCTATGTTTTTGGATTTTGCACACCAAATACAGACGACTGAACGGTATTTCTCAATGGATTATAGCCACCAAGACCAGGTCCTCTCATTTGTTGGGTAGAGATGGTACTTCCAAATGTAACCTGGGTAGTATGGACAGTAGGAGGATTCAAATCTTGGTACCCAGGGAGAAGTGATGGAGTAGGTCTAGATGATAGTGGTGTACCAATGAGATCTTTGTTAACCACTATGTTGCCGGGAGGGATAGTTGTAACATGAGGGACCATCGTAGAATGAACCTTTTGGAGAGAAACAATGGAACTTCAACCAATATACTGAATATTCGGATCAATAGATGGTGTGATGGAACTAACGATTGTACTAGTAAAGTGGTCTAAAGGTACAGTATAGGTAGTAAACATCTCATATAATTGAGACACAACAGGTATATCAGTACCTATGCCTAATCCGAGGAGTTCTCACACTGTGTGTGGGCTACAAAATATCTTAGCAGTCCAAAGGGGGTCTCCGACGTGGGGTTCTATGTGGGACCCAGTCGGAATGTCAGAAGGATTAATAACAACAAGATCTCCAGTTGAATTCATCTGGAGAAAATGCCTCTCATATCCCATAGGAATGCAGAATGCTTCCATAGAATCTGATATAATACAAAAATCTTCTAAGGAAGCGAAACCTTCTTCTTGTAAGGGTATAGTATCATGAACCTCACTTTGTTGAGGAGAGCCCTCTATATCATGGGGGGGTAAAGAAGGAAAATATTCCATATTCTTGGGAGGAATTCCTTGTACCTGACATGAATGGAGTGGAGGGTCGATGTTGGTGGAAAAAAGTCGCCGGAAAAAATCTATGGCTAACTAATGAAAAAGATACAACATACACTAATGAAATCTAGGAATCAGACCAAGAAAACAAGACCTTCTCTCAAATACCGTACTAGTTGGTGATGAAATCCAATGTCGCATGATCAAGTCGAGAAGGGGCTAGGATATGGTGGAGTAGTTACAATGGCGAACTGCTTAATGGACTTTCACCTTGGTGCAAGCTTCCATGCAATAATTGTGGATTTACCCTCTAAGGAGCCCGAGGGATTTTGACCAATGTATGTTCTAGGTACAGTAAGACTTCCCTTAACTGTCACCTTGTGTAAGTCCCTAAATATTATGGAAACTAAATACACCAACTCGCAGTCAACCCCTGGGTGGGTATAGTTGATACTCTGGTCTGAACGTATGAGCAAGATAACAAGTCTGAAATCCCTCTTGAGAACTGAGGACAAATGGATCGGTATAACTTTAGAGGACCCTAAACAAATTCAGAGTTCACGAAGTAGCAAGACCAAATGAAACCAGCTGGACCTCAAGAGGAACCCTTAATATACGATCTAACCACTACAAATGGTTGAACCATGGAGGGAAAATCTCTGTAACTCTCCCAAATGCGATCTCGTGCATAGCCCCTGTGTGAGAGGGGGATCCCATAAAGCTTATATGAAAATTGGATTTAACTCTCCCTATCTCAGGATGCTAATGTTTTTTTTGAAAACTTTGGAGAGTTATACTCACAGCCTAATCCAAAGTACTAACCTTATCCTAATGTTAGTGGAAGATCCTAAAAACAAAAATTGTTCTAGATAAGTTTTACATTAGCGTTCATTTTATAGTTGTTCTTTACTCAAAAAGGTGTATGAAAGTGAAACTAATGGATTTTGTGACTCAATTCCCAAAAAGACATAAAAACATGATAAACAATCGTTTCTTTCAATGAATATCTATTTAAGGGAAGGAGAAAAATTGTTTTCACTATCAAACATCTAGATGGAATATCCTCAATCAATTTGTTTCTCTATAAAATTCAATGCAAAGCTAAAAATCTCATGAAAGTTATTCTAATATCCAAACATCAATCAAGAAAAAGAAAATATCCTTCTGCTTTGTATGTGAACAATTTTCAATTTGTGATGCAAGATTCAAATGGCGTTCAAATTTCAAGATCAAAAGTTAAAATAACCAGAGACAAAACTTCACAAACAAAGACCACACTCTCGCTTAAGAAAATAAGCAAGACAAAGATAAAAAAAATATCTACAAAATGAAACCAAAACTCAAAGGTATAAAATGGGACAGACTCTAAAGATCAAACGAGATGATAGACAGGTCTTCGAAATGCTTCAAAAGTTTCCACTCAATCAGTTAAAGGAGGGGAAAGTAACAAGGCACCTCTAGTCACTAAAGACAAAGAGTGATTGCAAGAGAACAAAAGAAAATGTCAAAATCCCTAATAAGAGATCAATCCTTAGAAAACAAGGCGGTTTGAGGGCCAAAACCAAGATAAATTGAGATGAGAAAACTCCTGAGCGAAAGCCTCAATGAAAAAATTGCTTCATAAGATGAAAAATCTAGAGAATTCTTCACAAAAAAGAGCAGCACTCTGGTATAAGGGGTATTAGAGCATTGGAGCACTCTGTGGGAGGCTAAGGGGGAGTGTTGGCCCTCTGTAAGTAGTATAAAGGGAGCACTCTGCTCCTAAAACCCAGAAAAGGTACAAAAAAACAAAAATCCTCAAAAACTCAATAAATCAAGGTCTGTATGATGACACAGAGAGGCAATCAACCAGTTCTAAGAAATAAAACAATATGGAGAAGGTCAAGAAAACAAATATATGACAAGATCCAGGAAAGGAAACAAATTAAGTTTTGGCTTCCCCAGTGGAGTCACCAATTTTTGTTGTAGGAGAATCTCCCTGCGGACAGGTAGATTTCCTCCTGAGAGATAGACCCTTAACTCTAAGACAAAAAATTCCATTATGGACACTAACATCCCTTTAGATCTGATCAAGCTTATATGAAAATAAGAAGAAGAAGAATGTGTACCTTTTTAATGTCATTTTTCCTTGCAAGGTCCGAGTTGAGATTTGATCTTGAGCTCCTCGATAGGTCCTGTAGAAAAAACATAGATACAAAGAAATTCCTACTCTACTGAGATTAGCTTGAATATAGGTCTATCTATTGAAGACAAACTCATGTGTGAACACAAATTTGAAGGAAACAAACCAAGCAGTAATTATATTAATGAAAACAAGAAGTACTTATAGTCCTTTGATGGAGGTGCAACAGCCTCTTCCAGTTCTCCTTGTCCAACCCGTTTTCTCAAACAATCTCCATTGATTGCTTAGATGACATCTCACTCATAAGATCATAAGTTTGATGTAATTCTCAATCTCCGTTCTTCCTTTCACCATGAGAAGTTCTCCTTATATAACCTTGGAGAGGTTCAACTACTTGAGAGATCTTTGGAATAGGTTGAAGATTTCTCTCCTTCAGTTGAGGATCTTCCCTAAGATCATGCCTTGACCATCTATTTGAATACAACTTCCTTCAAGATTTAAGGGATTCTTCCCTAATTTACCCAAACAAACCCAGAATTTTCTCAAAATGGGGTAGCGCTCCCCTTGAAGGTGCACAGAGTGCTCCAACTCTCCCCCAAAGAGGCTTAGGGAGTGTTGGCACTCCCTGATAGTGGTTAGGGGAGCGCTCCTCCATAAAACTCATTTTCCAGTAGTTATTTCCATGGGAAATGGCTTGTACTCCCTGTCAACTTATTTTTCTTCTTCCAAACTGGCCTTTGAGGTGTCTTAAGTGTCTTTATGATGTCATCAGAGGCACGACACAAACAGAGTGGCAGTATGATGCTTACAACACTTATGACACTTGTAGTCAAGATGTGACACTTGCGGACAAGATGTGACACTTACAACACTTGTAATGATGACACTTGTGACACTATCAAAGTGAGTAATTTTGAGGTGTAATAGTTTGTGCCCACCTTTTATGGGTACTTTCAATTACCCACCTCCAACTGACAATGTCCATTACATGATGGATTTCCTTGACCAACCTCAGGCTGAAAATTTTCAAATCTCATCATTTCGCACGATGTACTTTCACGATTTATGGACTCTTCCTTCCCCATTAGCTACAATGGAAGGGAAAGAGCACCATGGCATGGCCATGCCTTTGTCTTTGGTAGAAGTTGCATACTCAATTATTCAAAGAGCTTCTGTTGACCCCGATCCGACTGTTGCGCAAGAATTAGATCCGGTGCTTGAGCCAATTTGGGCTCAGGGTTCCCTTGTCGATACAGATTCTTTAAACTTAGTATTGCCTTCAGACTAGGTGATCATTGAAGCAATGACTAGTTCATACAGACCTTGGGATGATATCCATCATAGATCTTACTTTCTCCTAGAGTTAAGACGAGTTGAAGCAGGTGAATTCACTTTGACTATGACTGGAGATAAAACTTGCCCAATTAATCCTTTAACAACACACACTATTTATGCTGAAGGAAATATGGAAACAATAGTTGAAATGATATCTATTGACATCTCCAGAACCCCTGGCATCATGGAGAATATCTTCGTCGGAGCGGATTTCTCCCCTGAGGAGATTCAAATCTACATGGATTTATTTAAAGAATTCTGCGACATTTTTTCCTAGTTTTAGTAGGAAATGCAATGCATTGTCGAACATGAAATGACAACTTATTCTGATGTCAAACCGGTCCAGCAGAAACTTCGTCTGATCAATCTTAGGAAATAATCAACTATCAAGGTTGAAGTAGAGAAATTACTAAAAGTTGGTTTCATCTATCCCATCCAATTGACTCAATGGGTGTCGAATCCCATGCCATTCAATAAGAAACAAGGTATGATTCGCGTATGTATGGAATTTCGTGATTTGAACATGGCATGTCCAAAAGATAATTTCCCCACACCATTTATCGCCCAGATAGTCGATGAATGCATTGGTTGTGAGGCCTTTTCATTCATGGATGGTTTTTCGGGATACAATTAGATATAGATCAAGCCCGAAGACCAACACAAAACCGCTTTCATTTTTCCATGGGGTACATTCACTTATCGGAAGATGTCGTTTGGTCTAAAACATGTTGGAGCTATGTTTCAGTGGGCCATGTATTTTTATTTCCACGAAATCAAACACATATTTGAGGCTTATCTTGATGATTTAACATCACAATCTCGCAAGAGAGCGGATCATCTAACTCACCTTCAACTTATCCTCGAACAATGTCGTTACTACCGAATCTTCTTGAATCCAAACAAGTGCAATTTTTGTGTCACGTCAGGTCATCTAATAGGTTTCATAGTTTTGACAACAGGGATCATGGTCGATCCTATAAAGGTCAAGGCAATAGTTCAATTGCCTCCCCCGTGCACTGTACCTCAACTTCAAAGTCTTCAGGGAAAAGCGAACTTTTTACGGTGTTTCATCACAAACTATGCCGAGATCACAAAGGGTTTCATGCATTTATTGAAGAAGGATGTTCCTTTTCATTGGGATGAATCTGCTCAACGCTCTTTCGCGGCATTGAAAAAATCCCTCATATCTACCCCTCTGCTTCGGCCACCTAATTATAATAAATATTTCTTATTATACTTGGTCACTCTGGAGTCAACCATCGATATGGTCTTAGTTCAGGAGGATGATTTTCTCTTAGAATACATGATTTATTACCTGATTCGAGGCCTAGTTGGACCAAAACTCAATTATTCTCACATTGAAAAACTTGCATTGGTAGCAGTCCATGCCATCCAACGGTTCTGTCATTACATTTTATTTCAGAAGAACATCGACATTTTCGTTGTGAATCCTTTTCAATACGCATTAACATGATGAGTCATCGGTGGAAATATTAGTAGATGGATAGTTATCCTCCAAGAAATCGACTTGGAATTCGTTTCGGCGAAATCCAAAAAGTCACTGGTCTTCGTGGAACTCATATCAGAATTGTTGGTTGAATCAGGTGATGTTATACCCGAAGTGTCACCTATCAAAGCAGACATGTTTTTGATCACGTATTCCATCCCCTGGTATGGATATTTACTTGTCTATATTTAGACTTTGAAGTTTCCCACCTCTGCTTCTCATGATGAGTGTCGTCGTATATGCCATCAAGATAAGAACTATCTCACACTCGAGGACACTTTGTATCATCGAGGTGTAGATTGCATCTTTCGTCGATTTCTCACTCATGAATAAACATAAATCGTGCTTAACAATTGCCACACTGAAACATGTGGTGGTCATTTATCTAGGTTGGAAACAACCCAAAATATTCTACGATCTGGTTACTTATGGATGACATTAATCAAAGATTGTGTTGAATTGGTCAAGAAGTGACACCCGCGTTAGATCTTCTCTCAGAAGATGAGGGCACACCTCTCTCCCATGTTCCCTATTATTACCATTGGTCCCTTTACTAAATGGGGGATTGATTACACTACACGAAACCCCCCTTTGGAAAGGGGGCACCATTTATCATCGTAGCAGTAGACTACTTCACCAAGTGGGTCAAAGATATTCCAACGTTCAAATATGATGGGGAGACAACAACTCTCTTTTTATTCAACTAAATAATAGCAAGGTTGGGCATCCTGAGAGAGATTGTCACTGACCATGGCAGTCACTTTCAGAAAAAAATAATGAATGAGTTAACATTAAATCTTGGGTTGTGGAAAGAACATTCATCACCCTACTATCCCCAAGAGAATGGTCAAGTAGAATCTGTAAATAAATCTCTGAAGACCATTCTACAACACATGATCAATTCTACCAAGTCAAATTGGAATTTGATGTTATACTCCACATTACGGGCTTACCAAATGTTTGTTAAGACTGCAACTGGTTTCTCACCTTTTCAACTCGTTTATGGGCTGGAAGCGGTCTTTCCCATAGAGTGCCAGATCCCATCGTTAAAGTTGGAAGTACAATTATTTCCAGACACTTCACCACTTGAAGAGCGGTTAATTTACCTTGAACAACTCAATGAACAACATCGTGATGTGTCCCTGTCTAACGAGGCTCACAAGAAAAAATTCAAGTGTCAGTATGATCGATCCATTCATCTTTTGATTTTCTCTAAAGGTGACCTTGTCCTGGTCTATGACCAAAATAAGGACCCCTTTGGGGTAGGCAAGTTCAATCCCATGTGGCTCATACCTTTCATCGTAAAAGAAGTACTACAAAAGGGCACTTATCGTTTGGTGGACTTTGAGGGAAATTTTTTGGTAGAGCCTAGAAATGGGATCTACCTCAAAAATTATTACTCATAGGTGGATTGCCTTGGGTGACTTTTTGTAACATATGTAAAGTCTTTGTACTATTACTTTTTAGTTTCGTCTTTCAGTTTTATGGACATGTCATTTTTAATGTTATCTTTTTCACCGTGGCAGATGTCAAGTGAATCAGAGGTGTTCATGGGTTTCACAGATGGCACTAGATGACACACTCAGAGGCTTGCCTCCGTAGCTTGGATTATTTTTACAGCTCAGGGCCAGTTGCTATCTTCTAGAGGTATTTTTTTAGGTGATACGACAAACAATGTCACCGAATACAACACAGTTCTTGAATTTTTTTGTGACGCTTTGTCACTTGGTATCTCTCACCTCCGGGTCTATTTAGACACTCAGCTGGTTATGTCTAAGTTAAATGGAGTCTACCATGTTCATGACCCCACTCTACACTGACGGTTTCTTAGGGTATGTCTCTTAGAACGAAGCTTTGATTATATTACATATTTTCATGTTCCTAGGAGATTAAATCAAGTTACAGATACTCTAGCTAATCATATATTAGATTGACATCTCGACCACATATAAAAAAAGAGACGCACACATACACATGTAAAAACATTTGTAAATATAATCCATAAAACACGAAAATACGTAAACACACATATATATATATATCGAAAAAGTGCCAGAGTACAAGGGTGGGCGCAAGTGCCTCAAAAATAGGTACAGTAGGATTCGCGGGGCTTATGCCCTCAAAAAATATACATAAGTTCTCTCATCACATAAATAATCCAGCCTAGCCAAGGGTGGGGCTTGTTGGCCCAACCATAATGTAAAATAATGTTTCCCAAATGCCTAAAAAGATGGACCCAAGTCCGTGGCACCCCAAATACATGAGGCTGCATAGATGGTGGCAGATCCTTGATCTCTTCCATGGGAATAGCATGAGTAAGAGAGGTAAGGTTCCTCTCTACCCACCTCATAAATCTCTCTGCCTCACTGGGCGGAGTACCCTCTCTTGCTCCTACTAGTCCAATGACCCTGAATGCTCTTAACTCTGGGAGAGGACACTACTTGGTCCTCGAAAAATACGTTGGATGCACTGGTCCCACATCTGCACACAACATAGACAAACATGTTAGATACTCTTGTATATAAAAAAAAATGATACATATAAAAACAAATAAAAATCAAATAACTCTGAAAAATAAGCTTACCCATCCCTCCTCGCTGCTCTCTAGGTGGTATCGGCATCTTAGGATTCCTCGAGAAGTCGATCCCAACATAGGGGTAGTCCTCTATAGCTGGTATCTGTCGCACCCACCAAGAAAAAAAGTTTTCATCAAATGCCTCAATATTTCTTCCACCCCTTGTCATGTCAACAGTGCCTCCCATCTACATAGCATGGGGTGAAAGGCCTGGTGTCCTTGTATCACCTCTCTAGGGCTAAATCTAGGTACTCTCTAAGAAGAAGAAATCACAAAGAATGGTCCCAAACATGAAGTTCCTGTGCCTTCGCATACGAAACTCTGTCAACTACCTTTTCATGCAGTCTAGTAATGTGGTACTCCAGTAAAAGATTTGTGCATTTAAGCACTGAATCACACAATTCATGTGCGCACGAGAAGCCTGGTGTAGATATGCAGACCCAGTGATCCTCCCAATGAGAAACACTATCACTTCTAGTGATAGGTTTGAGATCTTACTTATCGGCACTTGGGTGCCTGTTTTGTCTATGTCGGCTTCACAATGGATTCCAATCAACTCCAATATGTTGTGAGGCCCAGAGCAAAAAGTACAAAAATTGACTAGTTCCCCTCTCCTCGAGAGGCCAGTAAGAAAGTAAATGTCCTCAATCATTGGAGTCAACGACTAACCCTCAAGCATAAAATACTCTGCGTCAGGATGCCAATAATCAACCAAGACATTCAATAGCCTAGGTTGTGCCTACATGAGAGGAAAATGGAAAAACTTTAGCAAACCACACTGGAACAATGCGACAAGAGTATCAGGGTCCTCTTCGACCAACACATCAATATCCTCATGCTCTCTTTCTCTCCAGTGCACGTACATCCTGCAATAAGACAAAGTGTGGGAGAGTCAACTCTTGTTTTTTTAATTTTTTACACTAAAAGGAGGGTACATGCGGTCTGTAGTGTGCACAGTCACGTGCACACACATTCATCTTTTCTCTTGCCCATGTGCACACGCAGGTTGTCATAGGACAACCCATGTGTACGTAGGGCCGACTTTTTTAAGTCCGACGCTTCCTCAAAAAGCAAAATTAAATTAATAAAAGAAGAATAGAATTGAAAGAGGGGTTAGTATGTACCTACTTGGTCCAAGAGGAGACTCATTTCATCCACTAAGGCTCCCAAAATCAACTCTTTTCACAAAGGGGTATCTTTTTGCTTTTGTCAAATTCTCAATTTGCAAAAATGATAATGAGTTGCGAGCTTCTATTTATAGACTTTTTGTCATTTTTTTGGCCCCCTTGTCTTTTTTTTCTACATTGAAAATCATTTAGTATGGTTAGGAGTTTCTTACAACTTGTTACGATAAGTGTTTTTTTGGGTATTGGGAAGTGTTTTAAGAGTTTTGGGTCAATTTTTAAGGTCTTGTCGTAATAAAATATTTTTCCCAACTTTGTGCATATAAGATAGAATTCCACTTTCCACTGATTGCACCTCGGTGTCTTTTTCACTTTTTCATAGGATCGATCTCACTGAATTGTGACATAGAAACTTCTTTCTACTCTAGAAGTGTTGTTGTTTAGTGGTAGAGCCTACCTATACATGGATTCCCTAGGTAGATCCTAGTTGCATTCTGGTGTCCATGCTGTCACTAATGACTATAGGCTTGGGAGTCCTTATTAGCTTTTCCTGATTACGAGTATGAGCCTCATTTGAATGATTCATTATCTCACTTGACCTCACCCTCAGGACTCCCAAAACACAACAAGTCTTCTTTTAAGCCCTTTTCGGACCCTCTGAAAATGAAAATATTGTCGAGCAATCTTGTTGACCTTGATGCTCGCTAAACTAAAATTTGAAGGCACGTTTGTTTGGTGGTAGTTTACCCCTTTTTCGGTCCGGATGGTCAACTACATGAACACACGTATACTCTAGGAGACTCGATTCTCTAGAAGAGTACTCTCAGGTATCATTTTAACCCTTTTTCTGACCTGAGAGACTAAATTTATGAAAAAGGAACCCCCACAGAGTCCATAGTTAAGATATTTTTAGACTCCCTAATATTGAAAAGATCGTTGAGTGACCTTATTCTTTTACACTCATTAAACTAGTCTAGAAGAACATTCCTGAAAGAGTCCACAGTTAATCTCTTTTCAGACTCATTAATAATCAAAATATTTTTGAGTGATATTGTCTTTGTCACACTCGTTAAAAGGATTTTGAATAGACGTCTGGTTGGTGATAGTCTACCTCTTTTTCGAACCAACTAGACTATCTTCGAAAAAGGTACCCCATTGGAGTCTTGTTTTACACGTTTTTAAACTCTATAAATATGAAAAAACACTGAGCTTACCTTCTATGGGCTCATTAAACTTACATTGAAGGACGTTACCATTGTGTGTCTTATTAATCATGTTTGCATACCTACGTCTTTGGCCTAATGTTGGCTCCATGTTTTTCTCAACTGAACCATCTGAAGCATGCCTTATACGCAAGCCCTGTAGCACTTTGCCTTTGCGTCTTGACACCTTTGGCCCATGGAGGATTTTTGTCGGGTGTCCTTTTCTTGCATATTCCCCTTTGCCATGAGCACCCATGTGTTCTTTACACCTAGAAATAGTATGTCTGTGACACTCAATCCTCATTTGTAATGTAGCATTCTTTAATTATTTTTCAATCTTTCCAAAATTATTGAAAAAGACAAAAATCAAATATACCCCAAAAAGAGGAAGGGAAAAGTATTTTCTGTTTATTGACGGCACAATGAGTCACCCTTGGAAAAAACACATCCTTCTGTTTTTTCATCAAGCCTTGGGATTTAACATGACCTTAGGAAGATGTTCTCACTACATCCTCCATTTGGTTATTCTTCCAAGCATATGGAGAGTTTGTGGTGCCTTCTGCATCGCGAATTTATGTCAAAATATCATGCTGCTTGAGTCTCATCTTTTGTTGTGCTATTTTCCAAAGTAAGTTATTACCAAGCCTGAGTCGACCCCTTTGCAGATTGTCTCTTACCTTCATGCCCAACCATCTCGAAAGCTGAATCAAGTCTTTGTTCAAAATCAATGAAGCCCTCATTCTGATCATCAAAATCCTCTAGTCCATTCCTGACGAGTCATCGAAGACCTTTGGGTAGTGATTTCGTACACTCATATTACACTCCTACCCAAGTTATGAAGATTTTAAAGTTGTTTCTCGAGCTCTGAAGATGCTATCTCCAGCCATCAAGCCTTATCATCTTCTAGAAGATGGATACTATGCATGTATATCTTTTTTATTTCGAGATGTAGATCCGCTATGTATTTCTCGCGGCTACACTTTATATCATTATATGACATGGATCTGCAGTGTATTTGATTGGCATCCATGATTTTATTTCATCCCGAGCATGGGTATGCCTACCTCGGTGAGACAATTGTTATTTTGCAGATGACACCTCCCGAATTATGGTCCTTGGGCTCACTTGTTTGTTATGTTGGTGAAGATTGACAATGTATTTTGGCCATCAGATGCTCTTCTGACCTCACACATTAGGAGGCATCTGTTATAACCCTAAATTGCACCAGATATGCTTACCTAGCATAAGGAAATCTCATTTTCCTTCTTTACCAAGCCAATACTTAACAACTTCTTAAAAAACACCTTTTCTGAGGGCCCACGTACCCTTCTCTACTACTTCATGCGTGTACACACTGGATGACCCACTACATATGGCGTATACCTAAAAAGAACGAAAAAATGGAAAGTTGCGGATAGAACACACAGTTCTAGGTAAGTTAACTAAATTATCTAACCATCCATATCCAGTTACTCGACCAAATACCTATCCCTTTCTAGCCTATAAAAGAAGGGGTAGGGGTCCCATTTGAAAAAGGGAAATCATAGTAAAGAAACTATACCCGATTTAGTATTCCCCTTGCCCCAACCTTTTGCAACTATTGTGTGAAGAGAAGCATAAACAAAAGAAGCTAGAGCACAGTTGAAGAGGATCCTAGGACCTGATTCTAGGAGCAGTGACCGATCTCACTATTGTAAGTTATTCTTGTGAGATTAATAAAACAAGTACTTTTCTCGTCCCTCCATATGAGGTTTTCAAATGTTTAAAGTTGATTATATTTTGATAGAATCTCTAACCCATTAGTTTCTAGATCATATGCATGTGGAGTATTTTTTTTTTCTTTTATGAATGTAGGTCAGAATTGGGAGGAGAGTTGCATTAAAATAATGACCAAGCATTAAAAATGATCGACATCAAACACATAAATTAAGGTATAGTAACTTGATCTTTTTAACCTTGCATTTGCACATGAATAATGGGGTTTAGGATTGGGATGATGGTAAGAAGTAAGAAGCTTTAGGTCATTTCTACATGCATGATAAAAACTCTTAGTGCTAGTCCATAGGAGGGATTTTCCACCCACAACAACGTGTCACATGCTGAATATGCCACATGTCCCTTGACCAGTTGATTTTTTACCTGTTTGACCCAAACTTCAGATTGCGATAACTTTTTCATGCTGACTTCATTTTTCAATTCATTTGCACCGCTAGAAATTTTGCGATGAGAAATTTGTGGTCATGTCGTTTTATTGAGAATTTGAGAAATTTGAATTTTGAGCTTTTCAAGATCCATTTGGATCACACCTTACCACTAAGACCTTTTGGTCCTCAAAAATGGTATTAACCAGTCATCAAGTGAAGGATAGGCCACCACACTTGTTCTTTGTCTTTAAACTTTTTCCTGTGCACATGTCTCATCAAGATCAATTGCAAAACAACCATGACAACTAACAACATATTGTTAGCCACTTGTACTCTTTCACATCTTACTGAAGCCACTACCATCCATGTTGAAAACATTAGCAACAATAACATCAGAAATATGACTGCAAATGAGATAATATATTTGTAGTACTTGCACGACATTAGCCTATCTTGAAGTAATGTATGATTGAACTTCCATTCTACAACCATCTCATGTTCATGCTTAATATCAATTGCTTTACTTGGCACAATTATAGGTGTGTTTCTTGCATAAGTTGCCTTAATTGTTCCATTGTTTGTAGAGATTGATTTGCTTTTAAGTGATGAGCATGTACAACATATTCATTGCCTTCTTTGATTAAGTGATATTGATTATTTTCCCTGTATAAGATTTTATTGCGATCATACAAATAAGGATTGCCTAATACAATTCCACATTCATTGAGTGGCACCACATCACACATTACCTCATCCACAAATTTTGATGAAATTGCAAACTTTAAAGAGCATTGCTTTGTTATGTGAAATTTATGATTTTTGTTTATCCATTTAAGTGAGTAATGTTTATGATGTATCTAAGTGTTTAATCCCAATTGTTTAAGCACTTCCTATGAAATCAAGTTATATTGAGATCCACTATATATCAATGTGTTTACCTTAGTATGCTTCATTATGACCATTATGTGAAAAACTTCTAGAATCGTATCCATCACCAATTTTACCTGTCAAACCAACTGTTGTGATTTTAGACTCATCACCCGAATCCGATCCCAAGTCTGTTGGTCATGTTGTTGTTGCAACCATTTACCTCCCTTTCCTTTATTTGAACCACTTTGGTCTCTTCTCAGGATGCAATTTCCAACAATGGTCATCATCATGCCCTTATTTCTTACAATTATTGCAAGAGAGTTTCTCTTCCTTTCTTGTCACTGAATTTTCTTTCTTTCCATTCCCCTTCATTTTGTCCTCTTTTTCTTGAAGACGATTCCCCTAATACACCAACTCATGTTTTCCCTGCCTCAATGTATGTTGCTTGAACAAAAACCTCATCAATATTAGTATTTCCAAACATAAATATAGTGTTATGAATGTGTGCAGATAAACCTCCTATATACTTCATAAGAGTTTCTTGGGTATGTAATGGAATGTCTAACATTAATGCCATATTATGAAATTCATCTGTGTATTCTTGCATTGTTTGTCCCTTTCTTAGTTTAAGACCTTGCCATCCAATTAAAGCCTTCCCTTTATAACCCAAAGGATAAAATTTCTTTTTAAGTGCACAAACAAAAACTTGCCATGATGGAAATATATTACCCACTTGTTGTGTTCCATTTCACAACTTTCTTTTCCACTAGATGAGTGTTGTGCCTGCAAGTCTAAGCAATGCCAATTTAATTTGAGTTTCCTCATCCTTGATTTTTTGTACACTGCAATACATGTCCATCTAACTGACCCAATTATCAAGCCTCTTTGCATTAACTTCACCATCATACATTGGTAGTTCAAACTTCACATCAAGATTCAGTAAAGGCATATCATGTTTATGTTTATGGGAATGTTTTCTTGCAGTGGATTTGGAACTTGTACTTGAAGAAGAAGAAGTTGATGGAGAAGAATGAGGTGAAGGAGGAGGTTTATGAGGATCCCCTCCTTCTTCACTTTTGTCTTTTGAAGATTCACCTAGAATCAGTCTCTTCTGATCCAAGTAATCATCATATAGAATCTTCACCATAGCCAACATGGCGAATAAGGTCTTTTGAAACTCTATCTCGTCATGAGAAAGTCCCTCTTCCGGTGCTATCCTCTCACTTTGAGAAGTTCTCTTTCTCGATATAATATCAGGATTATCTTCAACAAGATCACCTTCACCATAATTCAGATTTTCCCTGGTAATCATGCAAACACAAAAACCAACTGTCAACCTGCTCTGATACCACTTGATCCGAAAATATCTTTTAAAGACTATGATTAAGTTTTAAAACATGAGGTCATTAACCATTTAGGAATTGAAGAAAGAGGAAGAATTAATGATATAACATGGAAGCCATAATAAGAAATGAATATATGAAAGTAATCACAAATAATCAACAAACTATAACAGAAAAGTTGTTAACGAAGTTCGGCAAGATCGCTTACATCTCCGGGCCTTTGTCTCAGTGGGTGAGGCTTTCTTATTTTCTCTTAAATGCTTCAAAAGTACATCAAAAAAGTGTCAAATGGATTACAAGCTAGTGTTTATGTGTTCTTCTCGACCTCAAGAATCCAACACAACTGACGACACTGAAAAAGGATGAGTGTAGCTCCCGGAATTAGCTCACAAATTTTCCCTCCTCAATGGCTTCCTTGCATAAAATTGTCTTTGGCTTCACAATTATACATCATTTCTCCTGTTTTGAACTTGTTTGGACTGTCAAAAACTTATGTTTTATACAGATTCTAATTTGGGGGTCAAAATCCAACTTCCCCCAACTTTCTAGCCACAGATTGGGCTCAGATCCCCTTTAGAGGGCCAAAAATCCTAAAAAATCACTAAACATTAGCTAAAAATCCACTAAAATAAGGTCAAAACCCAAAATTTGACAAAACAATATGCTTAAGCCCCTATTTAGGGTGTGTGGCCCTCTTCTGTGGTCATATGAGGACCATGTGGCCTAGTGTTAAGGGGACACCTCCCTTAGCTGGAAAAAGTGCTTAAGTTTAAATTTATGAGAAGTGGGTTTTTCTCTAAAGTAGTAGTTCGCCCTTTGTGACTAGCTCATAGTGCTTAAGTCATTTTAAGAGGTAGGTCATGGGATAAAATCCCATGGAGTCCAACAATATAAATTTTACCTTTTTAAGGCCTTGACCATGGTGACATATGTCACCCTTGGATTGGACCATGTGTCAGCCCATGGTTGGCCAATCTTTTGCCACATGGACTATAACAAATTTGGCACTTGTCATCATGAAACTTTTCCACTTGTCATGAACTAGTGATACCACATTTAATCACCTAATGGATTCCACTTGTCTAATGTAGAAGCTTCCATGTGTCACGTGCTAAATATGCCACGTGTCCCTTGACCAATTGACTTTTTACTTGTTTGGCCCAAACTTCAGACTGCGATAACTTTTTCATACATACTCTATTGTTCAATCCGTTTGTGTTGTCAGAAAGCTTGTGACTAGAACTTCAAAATCATGTCGTTTAATTGAGCATTTGAGAAATTTGAATTTTGAGCCTTTCAAGATCCATTTGGATCAACAACCAAGAAACACAAGCATATGTTGATAATATATAATGTTATCACATTCAATAGCATAATCCATAAACATTCATAACAAATATGCCCATGGAATAAAAATTCAAATATTTTCAATATATTAATTGGACGAGAAAAGAGTATTTCTATTAAAATGTAATCAACAGAAGTGAATGAATTACAAACTTTTTTGTCAGCACGACTCAGAACCAAGAAACCAAGTCCCTTCCAGTTGGACCTCCACCACTTCAATCCTCCACCAAAGGCAAGATCATATAAGAGAGGCAACGAGGTTCTCAATCATGTAGGTAAGAGCTTTGGGGTTGAACAATGTGTTCAAAATTAAAAGGATAAAGGAATGCAGACTCAATATGAAGTGAATAATTTCTCCAGAGTAACTTTTCTCTCAAATTTGAATTCTTCTCCTCTTTTCCATTGCTCGGATTTGTCCCATTTATAGCCTTCAAGTGGAACTGAAGGGCTGAGTCGAAACATTTCCAGTATATGGAAAGTCAAGGATCATGGATCTCGTGACGTGACATGGAAACTCGACACCATTTTTAAATTTTGGGTACAAAACCCTATGTATGCGGGTTGTAGTGGTGCAACCTGTGTATACGCATGTTGTATAATAGATAGGGCATGTATATGTGGAAAAATTATGTTTTTAGCTCTGGGATTTGCAAAAATGGACTTCAAGTCTGCATAGGGAAATGGAACAAGGCCTTTTGAGAAAATTTGCATAGGGTGAGGCAAATCTTTCTATAACACATATCACTGAAGGAAATTTCCCTCTTACCACTTTCTACCTTTGTTGATTTTTTCTTTGAGTGTATATAGGATGACTGGGATGTATCGGTGCTAGGGGTAACGATAGGTCTATTCCATTTATCAATTTTAATTTCATGAGAGGGCACTCTATGTTCCTTGGGAGGAGAATGAGCTATAGAAGAAGATGATGTAACAAAAGGTATTATGTGATGAGATATAGGGGAATATATGGGATTGACGGGTCACTGTGCAATACTGGAAGGAGGATTCACTTGATTGTTATCCCAACCATCGTTAGCAGTCTGAATAGGAGGAATTGTGATGTCCATGATACTGGGGTGAGGTTGTAAAGGCACACTAGGAGGATTTGGGGGTTGAGGTAAGGTTCGTTGTCCACCAAGGTTTGGGTAACCCATTTGCACCAGTTGGTTGAACTCATATGAATTTGAATGGGTGGTGAATCAATATTATCCTTTTCCCACAATTTAAAACCACTTCATTATTAATTTTATCAAATCAAAACAAATGATAAAGATAAAGGTACAATACACATAATTTTAATGTGAAAAAACAAAAGCAACAAATGTTCTTCTTATTTTTAATAAAGATTACATTTAATTTATGAGATCCAACTCAAAGGAAATACCAATTCCCTATTTTACTATCACTAACTATAAGGAGATGGCAACCCTTCTATATTTTACCAACATCGACCGAAAGGAAGCACCAACTCCCTAGTTTCTTCGGCTATAACTAAAAATATGTTGCAACACCTTGGTTTACCAGTTTTAAATGGAAGGAGGATACAACCTCCTTTGCAAGCTCCAACATGACCTAGCACCACCCAACCTCCATTTTTATGATAACAACCTTGAAATAGTCATAATCTTATTTTTCTTCAGTTGCATATCTTCATTTACTTTCTTGGTCTCTAACATTGTTATTGATCTTTAGATTTCAAGCCCAAATACAAACCCTCTTACAAAAAGAATTTTCGTTTATATAGTCTTCCAATGGTCATGTACAAATGAACAATTGCACCTCTTCAATATAGGAATGTATCTCTTCATTATAAGTATGTGATTCCCCCC
>JZKD02S2180106.1:105157-117458 GCA_000966675.3 Picea glauca
TGGTTTCTTTGGGAGTGAATGTAAACTAACTCATTCACTACATGACCTATTCCTTTTCAAATATTCTATTTAATACTTTACTAACATGAGTGAACTTCCTACAATGTCTTCCCAAGACTTTATGGCTGCACCCATATTCATACCTTAACATTTTGTAGTCTTGGATTTTTTTATCATCTTATGAAATATTTTTGTCATGGCACTATTTCCCTTGGTACCTTTGGTTATATTTAACTAAATTTCACCCTTCTCACCTCTTAAGAAATAAAAATTTTTAACTCTACAAAAATGTTCAGCCAACAAATTTGTTAGGCTAAATAATTTAACAAATTTATGAAATTATGTACAATTGCGTTCCAATAATGCATCATAATTCCTTCTTCTTATATCTTGTGAAAATTAAATGCCCAAATAAATTTTATGGGTGGATAATTAGACTCATCTATCCAAGACCTTTCTAATGACTACTCCCTTTCTCAATTCTAAGTCTTGAGAAGAAAGTTATGGTCATTTGAAAATTGTCCGTTAATTTTTTTGTTCACACTTCAACTTGGTGCAAATCTGCGTTGTAATTATGCATTTTTGTACCTACTCCATTGGAGTTTTTCTAAGAGGTCAATTTTTTTTCTTCATACACATATTTTAGACAATCTATCCAATTTTCACCTCTTTCTGGGTTCTGGGCTGCTAGTTAGAACCTGTTGAAGTTCTAGGCCAATTAGTGTTTTTGTTCTGGAATGCTATAGGTACCTTCTTTGCCATCTTAAACATTTTTAACATGCTTATAATTTTAATTCCGCTCTATGAATGTATTTTATGTTTCAATAAATTTCCATAGACTGCTCATGCACCTCAATATGATTCTGGAGCATAAATTTATGGCCCTTCAAAGTTAGTTGGGTCTTAAAATTTACCCTCCATTGTTTGTCCTATAACTTCCTCATAAAAGCTCTGTTTGACGAACGATTTACACCATGAGAAAGATCTCTCCAGGATATTTTTTTTGAGATACAGAGATGAAGTGTACCTTGGTACACTTTGTTCTCAGGGTTTTTCAGTAGCTAAAAACGTTGTTTAGGGCCTCAAAAACATGCTGCAAAAAGATGACCTTCAAACAGTATAAAATGTTGCAAAAATTTACTAGTTTTCTGATGTTGTAAACCATCCAAACGACTTCACGTGCACAAATTTGAACTTGTACACCCATATTTAGCATGTGCAGCAACACTATAAGGTAGCTCATGCTCCACGCACCTATAACCAATATGGATCACTTCTCTATCACACCAATAACTGGTGCACACTACTTTTGTGTCACGCACCAATATCCACTGCGCACAATTGTGTTTCATGCACTAATACATGTTGCGTGAAATTTTTGTGTCGCGCACTAATATTCCACATGCATTGCACTCTGTGTGTTGCACCATGTCAAATTTTAGTACACTCCCACCGTGCACTAGTACTCTACGCACACCATTAGTTAAATTGTTGTGCGACAGCCTATACCCACGTTGTGCATGCACCAACAAAATTCCTCTCTACTCTGTCAATATTGTGCACACCACCCACGCCATTATTATACATACGCAAACTGCGTGTGCCAGTATTACATATGTGCCACTCAATCTGCACCATGCAATGCTAAATTTAGTGTGCACACCCATGCACCGATATTTTTCATGCATTACCACTCTACACCGTGCAACGCAAAATTTAAGTGTGCACACTCGTGCACCAATATTTTTGGTGCATTACCACTCTACACCATGCAATGCCAAATTTAAGTGTGCCAACCCGAGCACCAATATTTTCCACGCATTACCACTATGCATCGTGCAATGCCAAATTTAAGTGCTCACACCCGCGCACCAATATTTTCTGTGCATTTTCACTCAGCACTACGCAACGCCAAATTTAAGTGCGCACACCCTTTCCATGCAATTCCACTCTGCACCGTGCATTGCCAAATTTAAGTGTGCACACCCTTTCCACACATTGCCACTCTGCACCGCGCAGCGCCAAATCTTA
The DNA here is from genome assembly GCA_000966675.3 of Picea glauca. Classification (NCBI taxonomy): domain Eukaryota; kingdom Viridiplantae; phylum Streptophyta; class Pinopsida; order Pinales; family Pinaceae; genus Picea; species Picea glauca. The sequence goes on from JZKD02S2180106.1 coordinate 107,189, forward strand.
GTGCATGTAGAAATGCACCCTTATTTTTCACACATCACAAGCTTTTCACTACACATCATGCATTTTTAGTGTGCACACATGCACACATTTAGTTTTATGCGCATCAATTCCTCGCGACTTCCACTACAGAAATTAGGGCTTTTGCCTAAATTTTTCCCAAATTTCACCATAGACATTCTGCAACTATGAAATTTGTTCAATTTCACCCTGATAACACCAATTCAACCTCTACAACAACAAATCATTGTTGGTTGAAATTTTTGGAATGATTTTTTCCCAAACTCAATTCACGAATTGAGAATTTTAATAAACTAATATCGCTCCATCTGTCATGGCTTCTCTGTAACTTCAAATTTGACCAATTCCAGGTCTAAAATTGCTAGAACAGATATTAAATTAAGAATATCTCACTACTTGGCCAAATTTCTCAATTTTCCCATGAATTTAACAACAGAAACTAGGGCTTTTGCCTAATTCCACGCAATTGCTTATAATTTTTACCATGGATTCTCTGTAACTTGAAATTTAACCACTTTGAAATCAATTCTCTATGGAATTTCACTTCAACTCAACTTGCTCGGCCCTTCCAGGCTCAGTGTTGAAAACTGGAGTTCTGATACCATATTGTAACATACCTGACCACCCAGGCTGGGTCATGCCACTAAAAAGATTTCATGCTTTGATATCATATTGTAACATCCCCAACATCCAACTGGGCTATGCCACATAAAATTTTCGAACTATATGAAAATTAAACATATACACACAAAAACTCTTGCGAAACTTTATATATAAAACCTAAAACAGACAAATACATTATGTAAATGCATAGATTCATATGGAAATAATAGTAAACATATACATGCAACATAGACAATAAATACCCATAAATATAAAGACAAGTATAAACCACACACATGAAAAACCCATAAAAATAAACACAGAAATAATAATGACGTATGTAATTTAACACACAATTGACACTTATCTTGTAAAATGTCACCAACTGTGTGTGGACCTTCCATGAACCTCCCAACCTTAGACCACATTTCTCATCACTCTCAGCAGTGGGTCACCCCCGAGCTAGGACTAAATTCCACCCGGGTAAAGGGATTCCTCACTAGGATGATGTATATCAGACAACAGGAAAGACTTTGTCACATGTGTCAACTAAAACTAACATCCTACAGTCCCTCATTCCTCACATGCATGTCCCATCCCAGGAAGTGTGCCCCTTCTCTGCTCAACAATCCTTCGATTTCCCCACTTCCCTTCCAAGGCTTCAACAATAGGCCAAACAAGAAGTCTCAGAGCCTTGTAGCTGCAGTTTGGCACCTTTGGGAAATCAATTCCCAACAATTATCTCACCTAGAGAGAAATTTGTCACGGGCCTGCCAAATCACCTCTTCAATATCCCACGGGCCTGATAACCTGCTTCTTCAGTCCATCTCCCAAGCTAACTAGGTACAGATACATGAACAGGTATGGATACAAGTACATGTATGGATACAGGTACAGGAAGGTATGGAGGAAAACTTCTTGAGTGAGTCCCTTATGATGGAAAGAATGAATGAATGAATTCCCCCCTGCAAATGAACTAATTCCAAGCTATATGTATGCATGTTCCCAACATGACACTTGTCATGTTGAGAGCTACTTTGGTCCACTTGTCCCCATCTTTAGAACTTAGGATAAAATAATTATCCATGCTTTATACTTTAAGGAATATTAATATAATATTCCCTTTTGGCTTAAGCTCCGTAGCTTATCCCTTTTCCCTAAATTTTATCCCCCCCCATTTCCCCAACTAGTTGATTTTAGTCCCTCGTACTCTTTTATCATGGTTGGTCTACACACAATGATGTATTATATTAATGATATGAGTATTTACATATACAAAAATAGGCTCACTGGCCTTTAGCATCTAGGCTCTCTGGCTTAATTCAACACATAAGACTCCTAGCTTATAATAACTGGCTCACCAGCCTATAAACACAACATATACACAAAAGGCTCGCTAGCCTCAAAATTGTAAGCACTTAAGTTTGTTGTGCGTGGTATCCTGGAATGTGCACACTTCGTCATTTTAGTGCACAGTACATGTGCACACTACACCATGGAAGGTGCATGGAAAAATGATATAAAACAACTCAACAACTTAAGTACATTCTCATTTACAATTTGGGGTCCATCCTAGGGGTATTACACACCCATAATTGTATTTACAACTCTTGAATTAGTATTGCAGAGTTTCTTTGTAGTTGTGTAAGAAGGAGTAGTTTCTGGTACATCATAAACCTTTATCACAGATAACCAGACATCACATCCCAGTGCCATTAGGTAACTTATCATTCTTATATTCCAGAATGCATAGTTATATACTTTGAATAATGGAGCTATGTTTGAGGACATCCCTTCTTGTTGATCCATTGTGGTTTCTTATAATCTTCCTTCCAGTGATTAAATTGTGATGAAGGAACCTACTCTGATACCCATTGTTGGTATATTGTATGATACTGAGAGGGGGGATGAATCAATATTATCCTTTTTCCACAATCTAAAACCACTTCATTATTAATTTTATCAAATCAAAACAAATGATCAATAGAAAGGTACAATACACCAATTTTTAACATGAAAAACCAAAATAAACAAACGTTCTTCTTATTTTTAATAAAGATTACATTTAATTTATAATCTCCAACTCAAAGGAAACACCAATTCCTTGTTTTACTAGCACTGAAGGAGGTTGCAACCCCTCTAGATTTTACCAACATCGACTGGAAGGAAGCACCAACTCCCTAGTTTCTTCATCTATAACTAAAACGATGTTACAACACCTTGGTTTACCAACTTCAGTTGGAAAGAGGATACAACCTCCTTTGTAGGTTCCAACCTTCCCTAGCACCACCACACCTCCCTTTTTATGATAATTACTTCAATATTCAAATCTTCATAATCTTCTTTGTCTTAAGCTGCATATCTTTGTTTACTTTCTTGGTCTCTGACATTGTTATTGATATTTAGATTTCAAGCCCAGTTACACACCCTCTTTCAACAATAATTTCCATTTATGTAGTCTTCTAATGGTCTTGTACAACTGAACAATTACACCTCTTAAATATAAGAATGTATCTCTTCATTATAAGTATGTGTCTTTTCAATATAAGATATTAATCATACTATTTTAATTAATACAATGTCAATAAACCATTGCTCCTTTTAGATCGTTTAGTCACATTTTTAATTGGGTCAATATATTTTGACTATCAATATTTAATTCACTTTTTAACTTAACATAGTCAAATACCATCACGGTTTGCAAATACCATGTGCTCTTTCACTTTTTCCCTTTTTCTTTAAGTCTGCTATCACTTTTACTTTTTATTTAATCCAATTTCACTTTTACAAAGGCTCGCTCGACTAGAGATTGACACTTGTCTATTTCTTATAGACTGATTAAGTTAGTTAATCAATGTCTTCTTACAATACCACTCCTCAGTATTCAATTCTTTAATCCTCATTAGGGATCATTTTCATTAATTAATTAAATACCCCCCCATAAACACATTTTTACTTAGCCTCATATATTGGCTCTGTAATGGATGAGGATTTACTTTCTCTCTCTTTCCCTTGGGAATTCCACATCCCGAAAGAGTTTTTGGTATTAATTTAAATACCACTCTTATAATGATTTTCTTATGATAAAATTTAATTAATTATATTATATTATAATATAATTAATTAAACTATAATACACTTAGGTTTTCAACCTTGATTAACATATAAATCACAATCCTTGGCTTAAAACTTTGTGTTGTAATCCTTGATATGTTTCTAGCTAGGAAACTATGCCAAGACATGCATTAAATTAATTGATTTATTTTTTAGTCAATATTTCCTAAAACATAGTGTATCTTTTGCTAATTCACGTTTGTATGTTGAAACTTTAAATTTTAAAGATTTAAGGTAAATCAACATTTTCCCTTTTTATATAAATGACAAATATTCACATCACGTCCTTTAGCAAAGGTTTATATTTTCCCAAGATCCATACATAACATATCTGCCCACAGTATTTTAGCAATACCATAATTATATTTACAAGTTGGGGGAAACAGGGGTATTACAACTTATCTCGAGAAAGGGAGGGAATTTCATCAGTAGAATTGTTGAAGGAAAGGAACACCAATATTTAAGTTAGCATTATACATTTATCTCATATTGCACTAGTGTAATTTTCATAGACAATTCCCACTACCTCATGAAACTATCATGTTCCTAGGTTGACAAACTAAAGTCAAGTTGAGGGGTTCAACACTCTTGTTGCAATTCTTTGTGCCACAAAATTTTGGCATAATTGCTAGGGAGGTGTTAAAAAATACATATAACACCATCACTTTTTATCAATAAGAAAGAAAAAAAACTCATTAGATTACATGCATCACCATAGAGATAGATTTGGTATATTTTTATCATGAACTGAGACTATTGAAACAAGTACAATTGAAAAAGGACATTGACAAGAATCTTGTGAAGTAGAAATCCAACAATTCATTTAGGAATTTGGGGAGTTACCCCAAGAGGGAGTAGGAATTTTTAAAAATTTCTCAATAGGAGGAGAAGGACCCTCATCTCACCATAACATGGTTGAATATGGAGAGCAACAATCTGAAATCTATGAGTTCCCGATTTGGGAAACCAAAGGAGAAAAAACTATGAACATTAATCCTTCTTATCTTCCTCACTTTCATGGCCTTAATTCAAATGACCTTGATTCTTTCATTTTTAATTTTTAAGTTTTTTACATGAACTATGATTATGCATCTTATGCTTAGAGGATCAATCTTTTTCCCTCTACATTGAAGGAATTGGCCTTGATGTGGTTTATGATTTTAGAAGGAAACCAACATCATAAGTTGGGATCAAATGGAGAAAACCTTCATTGAAAAGTATAAGAACTAGTGCAAGGCTAGGGATACTAGAGATGAAATATTTAGAATGATCAAAGGAGAAAATGAATCCCTGGAAGACTATGAGGAAATATTCTAACTATGTTACAAAAGAGCTGATAACTCCCTTAAACTTGTGTTTTTTAAAGGGGTAAGAGAGGAATTTGTGGAGACTTTGAATCTCCTTGAAATTGGAGACATATTCTAGTTGTAGTACGAAGACATCAAGAAATTATTTAAAACCTACTCCAAATATACAAGAAAGAAGAGTAGAAATTACATAAATATGGCACCACAATCATCTAACTCTACAAATATTACTAAAAATGAAATGGGAGGTTTATTATAGGATAGGGAAATTTACATTTTACACACATTGACCATGTATATGGATATGTTAAATATAACGAGGAGCAATAAGAAGTAGAAAAATCTCTAGATATTTTCTATCCTAAATACACAAAAAAAACATGCTAGAAATGAATGTCCACTTAACATTGTAGAAATTTGTGCAGTTTGTGCATATCAACATGAAACTAACAAATTTCCTTCATTTCTAGTTATCAAGGCTACTTATTAGGGAGTTGATGAGAGTGTGAATTCACTATGCTTAATCAAACAAAGAAGGAAAGGAGCAGTTTGGTCATTACAACTAGGTATGCCTTATTCTCATCCACAATACTTTGTTGGGTATAACACACAAATGCATACTCAACCTTGATACCCTCCTAATCAGCCTAGATAGACAATGAAAAATTAAAGGTATTATTAGAAACAACATCAACAATAACATACTTATAGACTTGATGAGAACTGTGACCTCAAAATGAGTACTCTATCTCTAAAATCCCATATCTATGTGTCAAAAACACCAACCTTTGAATCGAAAAGTGGTGCTATAGGTAGTACTCTTTTTTTAGGTCAAAATTAACATGTTTTGAAACAATGGTCTAAAAAAACTTGTAATGTTGCCAAAAAAAACCTTAAAATCAATCGATGGATTGAAAAATTGGCACCAACAATAACACCCTTTTTCTTTTCGGGGTCAAAATTACAACATCTTTGAAAGGATGGCCTTAACAACCTATATCATTGCAACACAAATCTTAAAATCAACATAAGAATCAAAAAGTGGCACACCATCATTTGTTTTTGAGGTCAAAATTACAATTTCTATGATATCCATGGCCTTGAATGCTAACTTACTAATCCCAACACGTAGATATATTTGTTTAGTATTGATTTCCTTGTTGTAAATCAAATTAGCATCTCACAAAAGAAAATACACTTGCTGAAATAATTGACTGAAATAAATAGTGGAATCAATACTAGAAAACAAATCACATACACAATACACAGATATATTATTCCCTTATAATCAACTTATCATTAAAATAATATAAAAACTTACACGGGCTCCCAAACGTGGGAAAATATCCCATTGAGAGAAAAATATAGACAACACCTGCAAACCCTAGCAACTCCTCCATGGTTGGATGGTCCCGTACTTTCACTTATCATATTTATACATGCCTATCCTTGATGTCACATGCACATATATGTTCTTTCCTTCACTATATCACATGTACATATGCACCCTGAATGACATGTGAAGTGCGTACAATTTCTCTCTATTGTTGTGGCTCCGATCAATTGAATCTTCTTGCAGCTTCCCCTATTCTTTCTTCTCCCTAACCTGTACTAATATCTAGATGAAATTCCTTCTCCACCTATATGATATCTCCTTGAATCACAGTCCTTCATGAATCAATCACTTTAGCAAAATTCCTTATTTTCTCTCCAAAAGTTTATTTCTCATTCACCCTAGCCTTGCTTATATAATATTGAGTTGTGACCTAACCCTAATATCCAAAGTGATTAACAATTGAGATTATATCTCACCTCACTTGATATCAATGGCTAATACTTAATTTACTAGTTATAATAACATTAACATTTCATTAAATTAAAATCAACTAATTAATAAAATAAATTTACTTTAATAATTCCTTTAATTAAAGTAAATTACTAAGGTAGAAGGCTTTAGACGTCTTCCACATGTCTAGACACTTAAACCTGTGTGGAAGTACCTGTATGATGATACACACATCAACACTCCCTCTTAGCAAGGAAGTTACTTCTTGAAGAGCCACATCGAACTAGTTTTCCCTTTGATCCTGGAACAATATCTTATACATCATCTTGCCCCAAGGTATCCCTCCAAACCTGTTAGCTTGTTTCTTCTTGAACACTAGAAGACTCGAAATAGATGATGTTACTCATTAGCACCAAGAAGTTTGGAAACTTATTTGGAGGTATGCTCTCCCTAAATGTGCTCCTAGGAGCCTCAAATTTTTCTTGAGCATCCCTCAATGTCATTTCATACCAAATGGGTCTTCTGACAGAACTAGAAGGGGATAAATCCTCCTCCCCACCTAAAGGTTGACTCCCTGATTAGGAATTATTTGAACATTTTTCTCCCTTATGAGCTTTCTTCTCCTTGTCCTCTGCAACTGACATCAATCCATCCATGATCCCTTAGGACTTATGAAAATTACTACCCTACAACCTATATAACTTTCCCTCTTTGACCCTAATTATTACTATTGTGTCAAGGATATCCCCCTCTAGATGTATGAGTACTTTCACTTTCTTGAACATGATGGAAAAACCATTGTCCTCCAAAACAAAAATTGTGAGAAAATTATTTTTCAGTTTTGGTACATAAATCACATCTTGGTCCTCCAACGAACCTCTTGAATCAAGCTGAAATAATATAGTTCCCTCCCCCTTCATTGCATGCTTGATCTAGATTATTTTCGACACGAAATGAGAGTGGCGATACAATAAATAAATGCACAGAGATATCGTAGATATTCAATAATATAACAGAAATGTATCAGAGATGCAACCATAAACACATATATACAGTAATACACTATTTCTATTAATGAAATAAATGTGCAGAGACTGTAAAAATAAAGAGTGAAAGACTCGCTAGAATGGTGGCATCTTATCTCTAAGAAGATATGTGATGGCTACTCACATTCACAAGAAGATGATTAAAATGAGGCTCTGAAGGCCTTTTTAAAATAACCAGGAATGCCAAAAACCCTAGACATCCTGTTGGAACACACTTGTTTTTCTTTAATACTCTAGGTTCAAAGGTTGGATCCGTCCTTGTTTCTAAATAAGTAAGAGGTTATACTTAAGCCCAAAAATCCAGACTTCGGGATCCTGCATATTTCACGATGTACCTACCAAAGCCCCAGTATCTTGACACACGAAATGGCGATAAGGGTTTAGTTCTAGTTTCCATTATCGAACCTCTAAGAAGGGATTATAATATGATGTTACCTCGTGCTCTCGCATTTAGGGAGTTACTCGTCGAACATTTTTCGAACCTCCGAGATGCGAAGTTGCGAAGTCTTTTCAAGTTACTCAGGTTAATATCATGAGTAATCATTTTAAACTGTAGTTAGTCTTTATCGCAATTTCGCAACTCGGAGATTATTACCTCAAAGAACAACACCTTTGTAACTCTAATCCCCGAAGTCACAATATTCAATAATTAATCATGGTTAACTAAAATCTTAAGTCAAATCACAAATTATAAATCAAATCGCACCATCACGATTTCAGGCTTTTGGTTCTCAAAGGCTAGAAGCGAAATCATCTGATACGGCGAGCATCGAAAAGGGGATTAAGGAATAAAAGAACGAAATTAAAGGAGCTAAACTGGAATAATTAAGGCCTTGAGTGTCTTTTAACCATACAATCTATGGATGAAGATTTAAAATTTTATGCTCTTTTCCCAAGTTACGAGTTGTCAAATATTTATGGCATTTATTTGAAGTTCAGTGAGGTGACTGACAGTAAGATCCCACTTTTTTGCTAAAATATTTCCATTAAATGTTTTAACCATTCTGTCGGCAAGGAATAGCATGAATTAAGCTATCTAATCAAAGGGTTTTCTTTCATTATCTCAGCTTTCCTTTCTATTGTGCGCATATCTATTTCACTGAGATAACTTATGTCTGTGTTTTCAATTTTTTACGATAGAGAATCTAATTGCAAGGTTATACATCATGGCTCCACGAAAAGTGCCCAAGGTAGCCGCCGAGAGCTTAGGCCAAGGTTCAGATATTGTTTTTGATACTTCACCTTGATGTATCAATACTATCAAAACATGGACGCACATTTCCAATGTTCTGCAGCCCGAGGTGATAAATTGCCCAGATGATTCCTGCGATAGTGAGGATGATGACATGTCCACCAAATACAAAATCATTCCTCAAGAAGAGATGCACAAAATAGCAGCAAGGCCATGGATTCTCCCCTATTATGATATGTTCAAATGGGCACTGGACCATGTAGACATCCTGACTAGAATGATTTTCAATGAACAAAGGGAAGCAGTTGGGTCTTTCAGACCAGAGCACTTACAGGCAACGTATAAATTGTCACCCACACCAAACTCTACTTACAATGTTGAATTCCTAGAGGGGTTCAAAAATAAGGAATGTGAGCAGTACGGAAGAAATTTATCCAATCTGATCAAAAGTGGGTTTCGCACCCCACGAAATTCAGGGCCGATACTCATGGAATTTATTCAATCTCCTCTTTAGAGCCACAATTCAAGTATGTAGCGATGATGGCCCGTAGACTGTATGGGAAGGAGGAAACTACTCACTTTTTCCTCCCATGGGTACCACTCATTCATACAATTGCTAAAGTTTTTTCTTTTGACTGGGCCAAATTGATGTCGGACAGTCTCACCAGTCGAATTACTGAATATTGAGCGTAGAAAGCTAGCAGGAGAGAATATTCATTCTTTATGTCTGCCTACATCATGGACGCTATTTGTTTCATGACACCCTTACCATTGATTAGATGGAGCTAGACTCCATCTAATGTTGAGCCTATCCATGTCTACCACTTGAAAATTTGGGAGGATAAGGCCAAAGATTTCATCTATGATATTTTTAACTGGGTAATGGTACCAATGCATGTCTCTATCTTCAACCATCTGTTGTAATGTCCACACTTTGGGACATCATCACAGGGCAGAGATTTATGATGACCAGAGTAGACATATGGATGCTAGAGCGAGTACAGGGGTATTTGAGAGGCATTGTGGGGTCCAGATTACATTGATAATCATATTCCATCATTATGAGCCATTCTACACATGTTGGCTTTCGTTTCATTGCATTCCGACGATTTCCATGATTTTGACTATTTTGAGCTATAAGTCAATGGAATTCACTGAAGAGGTCATTTTGGGCACATTACTTGGAGGAACCTCTCAGTGTAAT
>JZKD02S2180106.1:158978-196894 GCA_000966675.3 Picea glauca
CACGCCTAAAATGGAGATCGTATGCAAAAGTTACGACCCCGGGAAGTTGATGCAACAACTTACCCAAACGGGGCCCACATGACTTTTGGCGCTTCATCTCCTAGGGTTAGGTTTTGGGATCTCTAGGAATTTTGGCATTCCCGATTATTGTAAAAAAAATGCCTCCAGAGCCTCATTGTAATCATCTTCTTGCAAATGGGAGTAGCCATCACATCTCTTCTCAGAGATAAGCTGCCACCATTCTAGCGAGTCTTTCACTCTGTATTTTTACAGTCTCTGTACATTTCTTTGATTAATAGAAATCGTGTATTGCTATATATCTATGTTTATGGTTGCATCTCTGATACATTTATGTTATATTATTGAATATCCGCAATATCTCTGTGCAATATCTCCGCTCTCATTTCATTCCAAAAATAATCTGGATCATTAACATTGTTGGCCCAAGAGGACATCACAGACATCCAATGGGGAAACATCACATAATACCTCATCCTTGAAGGGTTGGATGTCGTATGATAATCGACACTGTTGGCTAACATGAAGATCTCCTCCTTGGCGAAGCCACCTAATGTTGTATGGATGTAGGTGTGGTGTTGTCGAGAATCCCAGTTGTTTGATGACCTCTACTGAGATGAGGTTCTTCTAGCTTCTGCTATCAACAATACAATGCAATGGGTTACCCTTCACCCACATCTGTGAATGAAAAAGGCGCTCCCATTCTTCAGGATCTATTGGTTGTTCTGGTTGAATTTCTACGTTCGCAATAATAGCAATGGGGTATGTGTCAATGATCTGTCTTTTACCAGTATTTTTAGAATCAGATTATGAATCAAGGTTTGAATCCTTGTCTTTGATCTCGGCCACCAATTACTATTTAGAGAGACATTAATCGGTGTTGTGCCAAGGGATTTTGTGGAAATCACACCAATTCCTGGTGTCCTTCTTCGTCTTTCCGTGACCATTCTTCTCATGTGGCTTAGAATGGTTTTTAGGAGACTATTTATTAGGCTCATCTTTATCATTATTTGGTTGTTGCGAATTTACATATCTGAAATCCCATTTGTTATGGTGTTTAAAATTTTTCTCGATTTTAACAACATATCGATAAGCAGCACCGAGTGATGAGATGTCCAGAAAATCCATTTCAGTTTGTATGTATATGTGTAGATCCCCACGATATTTCAGAACCAAATGTCATTCGGAGTCTTTGATACCTAGCTTGGTGCACAAGGTATGGAAGGTATTGGTGAACTCCAAAATTTCTTGGCCCCTCTCTTGCCTTAGTGTGGTCCATCTCATGTATTGGTCCTCATAGTTGCCAACAAGGTAATACTGTTCATTTACCGCGTCCACAAAAAAATCTCAAGTGGGATTAGACCCATATATTCCAGACTCCTATGTGGAAATTTTCTCCCAGTAAGTTTCCCACCAATGTTTGACATGGGGGAGAGCTTTAAGGAGTGTGAAGGTGATCTTTTACCTATCAGAAAAACAGTGAATAGAGAAATAACCTTCTAGCAGATTTGACCATTTATCTAGGGCATCCTCATCTATCTGACCTTCAAATATGGGAATATCAAAATTAACCTATACCTTGAAAGGAGAGGTGCTTCCAAAGTGGTTTTTTAATGAATATGCTCATGTTTCTATCAACAAGCATTGAAGGATGTGGGAAAAATTCTCCATCATTTTGTCCCTCTATCGCATGAGAGTTTACTTGAGCGACAGATTTATAGGATCGCCTGCTCTTTTGTTTTTATTTTCTTCTGCCATGGAGGGTTTCTTGGGCATGCGAGAGTGATTGTATTCAAGAGAGACAAGATTGATACCCAACTTTTAATACTCGTACCTCGTCAGGGACATGCACTGAAAAATCGATCAAGAGGCATCTTCTCTGATACCACTGATCTAGATTATTTTGGGCACGAAATGAGAGCGGAGATATAATAAATAAATGAACATAGATATCGCAGATATTCAATAATATAATAGAAATGAATCATATATGCAACCATAAACACATATATACAGTAATACATGATTTCTATTAATGAAATAAATGTATAGAGACTGTAAAAATACAAAGTGAAAGACTCGCTAAAATGGTGGCAGCTTATCTCTGAGAAAAGATCTGGTGGCTACTCACATTCATAAGAAGATGATTACAATGAGGATTTGAAGGAATTTTTGCAATAAACATGAATTCCAAAAACCCTATACATCCAAAAAACTAACCCTAGGAGATGAAGCGCCAAAAGTCATGTGGTCCTCGTTTGGGTAGGTTAGTACATCAACTTCTTGGGGTCGTAACTTTTGCATACGATCTTTGTTTTAGGTGCATGATAGCATGTTGGAAAGGTATCATCGAGGAAATTCGTTTTGGGGGATAAATCATGCCTTTGGTTATCATTGAGAATATCTATCCCGAAAAACCTTCATTTAGGCCTTCAAAATGGCCCCGAAAGTTAAAAAATGCTAAAAATAGTAAATTACCAAAATTGCCAGAAAATTGTTTTGAGCCAGATGGAAAAGGTGGGTGGCCACCAATATCCACCTGGATCAGTCCTGCCTCCTTAGGAAGCAATGGTATCCATTGCATTGAGTTCTCGGGGGAGAGGGAAAAGCGTTTGTTAAATCTGGATCTTGATGAGATGCTTGCCTTGTTGGAGAAGTTGTGTTGCTTAGCTTGTTGAAGGTTGTCACAAATATGTGGCTGGAAGGGTTGGACCTTTTTATCCATTTTGGCTACATGATATGCATGTGTGTAGAAGGAATATTTTTTCTTTGTTGCAACCTTGTCGACATGCTTCTGTTGGATAGAAGGTGCTTGGGGCGAGGTTGTAGTCGTTGCAGTGTCATTATGTTCCCCTTTTAAACAAATTGTGAAGAAGATGAACTTTGCAGTATGAGATACTACCTTGTGGCACTGTTTAGGTGGAACAATAGTTGGAACTACCTCTAGTATTCTGTAGAGATGACCCCCCAAAGTAACAATGAAACTACAGGGTAGAGATTCATAAACAGTGTGATGTCTCCACATATATGATTGGCCCAAGAGGACATCACATACATCTAGTGGGGAAACATCACATAATACCTCATCCTTGAAGGGTTGGATGCCGTATGATAATCGACATTGTTAGCTAACACAGAGATATTGTCCTTTGTGAAGCCACCCGATGTTGTATGGATGCGAGTGTGGTGTTGTCAGCAATCCCAACTATTTGACGACCTCTGTTGAGATGAGGTTCTTCTGGATTCCGCTATCAACAATAAAATGCAGCGGGGTCCCCTCCACCCACATCTGTGAATGAAAAAAGAATTCCCCTTGTTCAGGATCTATTGGTTCTTCTGGTTGAATTGTTGTGATCATGACAATAGAAGTGGGGTCTGCATTGATGACATGTCTTTTACCAGTATTTTTAGAATCAGATTCTAAATCAGGGTTCAACTCCTTGTCTTTGATCTTGGCCACCAATCACTGTTTTGAGCTACATTCATCATTGTTGTGCCAGGGGATTTTGTGGAAATCACACCATTTCCCAGTGTCCTTCTTTGTCTTTCTGTGACCCTTGTTCTCCTATGGATTAGACTAGTTTTTAGGAGACTGTTTATTAGGGTCTTCTTTATCATACTTTGGTTGTTTTGGATTTATAGATCCGTAATCCCATTTGTTCTGGTGCTTAAACTTCTACTTGATTTTAACAAAATATCGATACGCGACACTGAATGATGAGATGTCCAGAAAATCCATTTTAGTTTATATGTATCTGTGTAGAGCCCCATGGTATTTCAGAACCAAATGTCGTTCGGAGTATTTGATACCCATCTTGGTGCACAAGGTATGGAAGGTATTGGTAAAATCCAGAACTACTTGTCCCATCTCTTGCCACAATGTGGTCCATCTCATGTACTGGTCCTGATAGTTTCCAATAGGGTAATATTGTTCATTTACCGCATCCACAAAAAAATCCCAAGTGGGCTCGGCCCCATATATTCCAAACTCCTCTGTGGAACTTTTCTCCCAGTAAGTTTCCCACCAATATTTGACATGGGGGAGAGCTTTAAGGAGTGTGAAGGTGATCTTTTCCCTATCAAAAAAATGGTGAACAAAAAAATAACTATCTAGCAGATTTAACCATTTATCTAGGGCATCCGCATCTATCTGACCTTCAAATATGGGAATATCAAAATTAACCTGTACCTTGAAAGGAGAAGTTCTTCCAAAGTGGATGTTTGATGAATATGCACTTGTTTCTATCGGCAACCGTTGAAGGATGTGGAAACAATTATCCATCATTTTGTCCCTCTGTCGCATGAGAGTTTTCTCAAGCAACAGATTTATAGGATCATCTGCTCCATCATTTTTCTTTTCTTCATGTTGGAGAAATTTCTATTTTCATCACACTAGTTCAGTGGGAGTTAACTGACTAGTTCTATTTTAGAATTTCTATTTTTACCATCACTATTATGCATGCATGCATTCCTAAGGAAAGATAATTGCTTCATTTCTTTTCTTAATTATGGAATGTTTTTCCCTATATATGAGTGTATTCTAGTCATTCATTGTATCATATTGATCATGATCTATGTATCAATCATCATCTCATTGGAGTAGTGTGAATATATTTTCTCATTCTTTCATATTGAATCTCTCTTCCTTTCTTGATAATCTTTGTTTGTATTTGCTTTAGCTAGATATACTATGCAGGCTTCCATGAAACATTGACATGGTATCATAGCTATGCTACTTGGAGCAAACCAAACAAGCCAAAGAATAAGGAAAATCGGGGTTTCGGCGAGATAAATCCGTGGTCGTAACTTTCATCTATTATTCCTCCTCAATTATTATGTTTTGGAGGAAACAGCCTTTAGAGATAGTAGATCGGTCCATTTTGGAAGTTGGTTTTCAACCGTTTGGCGATATTCTTCACTGTTTGATCAGAAAGAAAGCCGCAAGATAGCCTCTTGAAACTGATACGAATCCATGGTCGTACCTTTCTACAGTGATTGCTCCCAAAAATATTAATTTTTTGAGGAAACGACTTGCGTGAGATGTAAATCGAATCATTTTGGAAGCAGGTTTTCAACTGTTCGGTGAGATGACTCACAATTTTCTCATAAAGTAAGTCGTGAGATCATCTCTTGAAACTGATATGAATTTTCACTTAAAGTGTCATTTCTGTCATGATTTCTTAATTTTTCACTTGCAGATTGAGAGTAAATTTTTAGGGGTTCTTATAAATAGTGGGAGAGATGGATATGGAAACTATTATACAGTCAAACTTGGTGGTAATCCTAACACCATACAATTATTTTGATTGGAATCCCAAGGAAGAATTCCAACTCAGAAGGAAAGGACTGTATAATTTGGTGATGGCGACAGAAACAGAACCTACATCAGTGATTGAGAAGATGAGATGGGTGAATCGTAAGGATGAGGCCATGGGACTACTTCTTGAGTTAATCTCCACTGATTTTTGGTTTCATGTTTCCACTTGCAAGACTTCAAACGAGATCTGGGCCACCTTGGAAGGACTCTTTGGAAATAAATATGAGATGCGAAGTCATATGCTTGAGGTAGAGTTGAATACCTTAGACCCTAAAAGTTTTGATAATATACACGATTTTTTTACTAAATTTAAATATTTTCTATTAAGCTTGGGTGAATGTGATATTGATAATTCTACACAAGAGAAACAACTTATTCTAACAATCTTGGCCAAGCTAGGACCATAATACATTGTATATGTCTCCAATTTCGATTCTGGCAGATGTCGTTTTCGAGAAAATTGGAAAATGCCTACGTTGGCTCAGTTCATTGAGTCTCTTACACAAGAGCAGACAAAACTCATACAGATGGGCCTCATGAAATATCCCAAAGCACATGCACTCACCATGCATGATGGAAAATTATCATACAATCAGAAATCGAAGCAGAAATGAAAGGATTTATTACATCCAGAGTCAAAAAAGGAGGGACATTCCAAACCCTTCAAGGATTCTTCAGGTTCCAAAGATTCTTCAAATTACAAAGGGGAGAAGAATAAGGGAAAGCAATGCACATATTGCAATAAATCGATTCATGAAGAATCCACATGCATGAATAAGAAGATCAATCTTATGACACAGGTACTTCAAAGGAATAACCTTGGAGACTTCATTCCTGAAGGAGCCAAGAAGAAGAAGGAAGAAGACCATGCGGCTAAGAAAGGTAATCATCATGCTCTGGTTGCAATTAATTCCTCATCTGATTCATGGATTATAGATTTTGGTGCATCACATCATATGGCAGCTAAAGAGGAAGTTTTTACTTCTTTGAGTTCATGCTTTGGACCTCCTATTCTCATGGGGGATGATACTCCAATAGCGGTTGCAGGAAAGGGAAGAGTGGAACTCCCTAATGGAAGTTTTGAGAATTTCTTACATGTTCCAAAGATTTCTATAAACATACTCTCAGTTTATCAGATCACTCAAATAGGTAAAAGGGTTGAATTTACATCAGATTTAGTTATTGTACTTGGCATGCATGACAGTTCCATTATTGCAGTTGGTGAGGTAGATCAAAAATCAAGGTTGTATAAGTTCACTAAGTTTACTAAATATGACTCCTCTTTGCTACTTACACATGATAATGATAGTAGTAGAGTATGGCATGAGAGATTTGGTCATTTAAACTTTAGGTACATGCAATGACTTTCCAAGCAAGGAATGGTCGAAGGCTTGCCAGAAATTCACTTTTCTGAAGGGGTTTGCGAAGGATGCATTATTGGCAAGAATCTTGAAGAGAAGTTTGAAAAGGGGAAGGAAAGGAGAGCCTCCTCTTCCTTGGATCTTGTTCACAGTGATCTCATGGGTCCATTTCCACATTCGTCCATCGGCAAAGAAAGGTATGTTCTTACATTTATTGATGATTACTCATGCTATACTTGGGTTTGTTTTCTCAGACAAAAGTCTGAAGTTTTTGAGAATCTCAAAGACTTCAAATCTCAAGTAGAGACACAAACTAGGAAGAAAATCAAGATCCTTCATACAAATAATGGGGGGGATTATATCAAAAAAGATGTTCAGAATCTTTGTCATGAAGCTAGTATCCAGTTGCAGCACACAGTTCCATACACTCCACAACAGAATGGAGTTGCTAAAAGTAAGAACAGGTCTCTCAAGGAGATGACCAGTTGCATGTTGCATGCAATATCACTTCCTTCCAAGATTTGAGTCGAGGCACTTAACTATGCTACTTACATACATAATAGATCACCTCACAAATCTGTTGAGGATATGACACCTTTTAAGGCTTGGACAGGTGACAAACCATATGTCACACACTTATACATCTTTGGATCTAGGGCATGGACCCATATTCCTTCTAAAAAGAGGAAAGCCTTAGATCCACAGAGCACACCTTGCATATTTGTGGGATATCCAGATGATGTGAAGGGGTACATATTGATTGATCCCTCTACATACCGGATCATCATTGAGTGCATTTTTCAATTTGAGGAGAGTCCTTTCCATGCACCTCTAGTGCAACATGCAGAGACTCTTGTGCTTCCATCAGTTCTAGACATCAAAGATGATGATTCCACACACTCAAACACTCCATATTTAGACACAGATTTATAGGATTATGTACATGCAGATGAGAAGGTAGTAAATCCAAATGAGGAGGTAGCATCAGAGCTTCAGAAAATTCCTAAGTGGGCACACTCCACACTTCAGGAAGCAGGAAACCTTGCAGGGGATCCACTCAACATGTGGATCCTTCTCATGTATTTTCATCTTCAGAACCAGTGATGCCCATGCATTGCTATATGGTTCAATATTTTAATCCACATACCTACAGTGAGGCTACTGGAAATCCACTATGGAAAGCAACCATGCAGGAGGAGAATGACTCTCTCCTAGAGAATCAAACTTGGGATCTGGTTCCACTTCCACTAGGGAGGAAACTTGTCAGATGAAAATGGTTCTACAGGACCAAGAGAGTAGAAGATGGTCAGGTGAGGAGGTACAAAGCTAGATTAGTTGCAAAAGGATTTCAGCAGATTCATGGGATAGATTGTGATGAGACCTTTTCTCCTATAGCAAAGATGGACTCCATTCGCTTGGATCTATCCATTGCAGCAATGAAAGGATTGGAAGTTCACCAGATGGATGTGAAGAATTATTTTCTTCATGGTGATCTTTCAAAGGAGTTCTACATGGAGAAGCCATAGGGGTTCATTCATAACTCATATTTAGTATGCAAGCTGAAGAAGTCTCTCTATGGTCTCAAGCAAGCACCTAGAGCATGGTATGCAAAGATGGATTCTTACTTACTTTCACATGATTTTGTTAGATGCAAATCTGATTCCAATGTTTATATGTTGAGGATTACTGACTCTGTGATTATATTAGTACTCTATGTTGATGATCTTTTGATCATCGGTAGCTCTGCTTCAACCATTTCTTTAGTCAAATATATTTTGCATGACAGGTTCTCTATGATGGACATGGGTCCACTACACCTCTTTCTTAGTATTTAGATCAGTCAGGATGCTTTCAGAATCAAAAATTCTTAGGCTAAGTATGTTAGGGATCTTCTGGATAGATTCCACATGACAGACTGTAAGTCTACACCTACACCCTTCTTATTTGGGATCAAACTTGAGGATGGTGGGGATAAACCATTAGTGGATAGCACTTTGTATCGACAGTTGGTGGGGAATATTATTTATCTCACCCACACCCATCCAGATATCTCATATGCAGTAGGAGAAGTTTCCAGATACATGCAAGAACCCCATGATCTCCATTGCAAGGTTTCCAAGTGCATCCTCAAATATGTTCAGGGCACCATGAGTTATGGGATTCACTATGCAGTTGGTTGTGCATTAGATCTCATAGGCTTCAAAGATTCATATTGTGTTGGTGATAGCACAGATCATAAGTCCACGTCTAGGTACACTCTCAGTTTGGGGTCTGGCCCAATTTGTTGGTCAAGTAAGAAGAAATCGACCATTTCTTTTATCTTCCGCAGAGGCTGAGTACAGAGGAGTAGTCAACTATGTCATTGAAACACTTTGGCTTCAACACTTTCTTATCGAGCTTGCTATCCAGTTTCACTGCCCGACTATCATATGGTGTGACAATCAGAGTACACTGAGATTTTGTAGATATCTAGTACAATGACAATGAACCAAGAACATTGAGGTCCACATGCATTTCATCGAAGATTTAGTACATGATAGCATCATTGATTTGCAGTTATGTCCTTCCTCTGAACAAACTGCTGACATATTCACCAAGACATTCACTGAGCAAAAGTTTCAGACTTTGCGGGGTAGTCTTGCAGTGAAGAACATAGTTGCCTATCAAATTCCTTTTCTTCTTTTGATACATTGTCCTTTGAGGGGCGATTTTGGTCCCACGTGGTTTTCCCTCTTTCCTCATTTTTTCACAGTGTTCATTAGTTGCATTGTACATGAGTACCTAAAATGGCCTAGTAGTTAGGACTCATTTTTTACTCCATAGTGATGTTCAGGGGGGGGGGGGTGTTGGATAAATTTCTATTTTCAACACACTAGTTCAATGGGAGTTAACTGACTAGTTCTATTTTAGACTTTCTATTTTTACCATCACTATTATGCATGCATGCATTCCCAAGGAAAGGTAATTGCTTGATTTCGTTTCTTAATTATGGAATGTTTTGCCCTATATATGAGTGTATTCCACTCATTAATTGTATCATATTGACCATGATCTATGTATCAATCATAATCTCATTGGAGTAGTGTGAATATGTTTTCTCATTCTTTCATATTGAATCTCTCTTCCTTTCTTGATAAGCTTTGTTTGTACTTTCTTTAGCTAGATCTCCTATGCAGGTTTCCATGAAACACTAACACTTCCTCCATGGAGGGTTTCTTGAGTGTGAGAGAGTGATTTTCTTCAAGAGAGACAAGCTCGAGACCCAACTTTCTACACTCAGACCTCATCGGGGACATGCACTGAAAAAAACGATCAAGAGAAGTTTGCTCTGATACCATTGATCTGGATTATTTTCGGCACGAAATGAGAGAAGAGATATAATAAATAAATGCATAGAGATATCACATATATTAAATAATATAACAGAAATGTATCACAGATGCAACCATAAACACATACATACAGTAATACACGATTTCTATTAATGAAATAAATGTACAAAGACTATAAAAATACATAGTGAAAGATTCGCTAGAATGGTGGCAACATATCTCTGAGAA
Organism: Picea glauca; assembly: GCA_000966675.3. Taxonomy (NCBI): domain Eukaryota; kingdom Viridiplantae; phylum Streptophyta; class Pinopsida; order Pinales; family Pinaceae; genus Picea; species Picea glauca. The sequence continues at coordinate 169,235 of JZKD02S2180106.1, forward strand.
GAGATGTGATGGCTACTCACATTCACAAGAAGATGATTACAATGAGGCTCTGAATGCCTTTTTACAATAAACAGGAATGCCAAAAATCCTAGACATCCAAAAACCTAACCCTAGGAGATGAAGCGCCAAAATTCATGTGGGCCCCATTTGGGTAAGTTAGTACATCAACTTCCCAGGTTCGTAACTTTTGCATACGATCTTTGTTTTAGGCGCACGATAGCCTCTTGGAAATTTATCGTAAAGGAGATTCATTTTGGGGGCTCATTCATGCCTTCATATTTTCAATGAGAAGCTCGATCTCGAAAATCCTTCATTTAGGCCCTCAAAATGGCCCCAGAAGTTAAAAACTGCTAAAAATAGTAAATTATCAAAATTGCTAGAAAATTATTTTGAGATAGTTGGAAAAGGTGGGTGGACACCAATATCCACCTATATCAATCCTCCCTCCTTAGGAAGCAATGGTCTCCATTGCGTTGAGTGCACGGGGGAGAGGGAAAAGAGTTTTTTGAATCTACATCTTGATGAGTTGCTTACCTTGTTGGAGAAGTTGCGTTGCTTAGCTTATTGAAGGTTGTCACTAACATGTGGCTAGAAGGGTTGGAAATTTTTATCTAGTCTGGCTACATGAGATGATTGTGTGCAAAAGGAATATTTTCTCTTTGTTGCAACCTTGTCGACCTACTTCTGTTAAATAGAAGGTGATTGGGGCGACGTTGTAGTGGTTGCAGTGTCCTCTTCCCCTTTTTAACAAATTGTGAAGAAGTTGAATTTTGTTGTATGAGATACTACCTTACGACACTGTTTAGGTGGAACAATAATTGGAACTACCTCTCGTATTTTGTAGAGATGACCCCCCAAAGTAACAATGACACTACGGGGTCGAGACTCATAAATATCATGGTGTCTCCACATATATGGTTGGCCCAAAAGGACATCCCAAACATCCAATGGGGAAACATAACATAATACCTCATCCTTGAAGGGTTGGATGTCATATGATAATCAACATTGTTGGATAACACGAAGATCTTGTCTTTGGCGAAGCCACTCGATGTTGTATGGATGCAGGTTTGGTGTTGTTGACAATCCCATCTGTTTGATGAAATCTGCTGAGATGAGGTTCTTTTGGCTTCTACTATCAACAATGAAATTTAGCAGGGTCCCCTTCACCCACACTTGTGAATGAAAAAGGCGCTCTCATTCTTCAGGATCTGTTGGTTCTTCTGGTTTATTGTTGCAGTCGTGACAATAGAAGTGTGGTTTGCGTCATTGATCTTTCTTTTACCAGTATTTTCAGAATCTGATTCTCAATCAGGGTTTGGCTCCTTGTCTTTGATCTTGGCCACCAATGAATGTTTTGGTGACATTCATCGGTGTTGTCCCCAAGGATTTTGTGGAAATCACACCATTTCCCAGTGTCCTTCTTCATCTGTCTGTGACCCTTCTTCTCTTGTGTCTTAGACTGGTTTTTCAGGAGACTATTTATTAGGGTTGTCTTTATCATACTTTGGTTGTTGCGGATTTACAGATCTGAAATCCTGTTTGTTCTGGTGCTTAAACTTCTCCTCAATTTTAACAACATATCGATAATAAGCACCAAGTGATGAGATGTCTAAAAAATCCATTTCAGTTTGGATGTATCTATGTAGAGCCCCACGGTATTTCAGAACCAAATGTCATTTAGAGTCTTTGATACCCAAATTGGTATGCAAGGTATGGAAGGTATTTCTGAACTCCAGAACTTCTTGGCCCCTCTCTCTTCACAATGTGGTCCATCACATGTACTGGTCCTCATAGTTTCCAACACGGTAATAATGTTCCTTTACTGCATCCACAAAAAAATCCCAAGTGGACTCGACCCCATATATTCTAGAATCCTCTATGGAACTGTGATCCCAGTAAGTTTCCCACCAATGTTTGACATGGGGAAGATCTTTAAGGGGTGCGAAGGTGATCTTTTCCCTATCGGAAAAATGGTGAACAGAGAAATAATTGTGTATCATATTTAACCATTTATTTAGGGCATCTATGTCTATCTGACCTTCAAATATGGGAATATAAAAATTAACTTGTAACTTGAAAGGAGAGGTGCTTCCAAAGTGGTTGGTTGATAAATATGTTCCTATTTCTATCATCAGGAGTTGAAGTATGTGGGAAAAATTCTCCATGATTTCATCTCTCTTTCGCATGAGAGCTTGCTCAAGCAACGGATTTATAAGATCGGTTGCTCCATCGTTTTTATTTTCTTCCACCATGGAGAGTTTCTTGGATGTGAGAGAGCAATTTTATTCAATATATATAAGATCGATACCCAAATTTCTATAGCCAAAACTCATCAGGGACATGCATTGAAAAAAATGATCAAGAGCAGCCTGCTTTGATACCACTGATCCAGATTATTTTCGGCATGAAATGAGAGCGGAGATATAATAAAGAAATGCATAGAGATATCACAAATATTCAATAATATAATAGAAATGTATCAGATATGCAACTATAAACACATATATACAATAATACACGATTTTTTTTAATGAAATAAATGTACAGAGACTGTAAAAATACAAAGTGAAAGTCTCGCTAGAATGGTGGCATCACATCTCTGAGAAGAGATGTGGTGGCTACTCGCATTCGCAAGAAGATGATTCCAATGAGGCTCTGAAGGTGTTTTTACAATAAACAGGAAGGCCAAAAACCCTAGACATCCAAAAACCTAACCCTAGGAGATGAAGGGCCAAAAGTCATGTGGGCCCCGTTTGGGTAAGTTAGTACATCAACTTCCCGAGTCGTAACTTTTGCATAAGATATTCGTTTTAGGCGCATGATAGCCCATTGGAAAGGTATCTTCAAGGAGATTAATTTTGGGGTATCAACCATGCCTTCGGGTAACATTGAGAATCTTTATCCCTAAAAACCTTCATTTAGGCCCTCAAAATGGCCCTGAAAGTTAAACAATGCTAAAAATAGTAAATTACCAAAATTGCCAAAAAATTGTTTTGAACCAGTTGGAAAAGGTGGTTGGCCATCGATATCCACCTGGATCAATGATTTTCATTGTCACCAAGCTCCACATGGGTCCCTAAGTCCTTCTTTCTTAGACTGTTGAATAGATCTCACGCTTTTTTAATATGATGAGATGCACCATTGTCCGAGTAACAAGAACTCCTTATATTGGTGTTGGTAGAGAGGCAAAAAACCGATGAGAAGTCCTTCTCAAAAAATTTTGCAAAATAATCTATATGAGTCTCTATTGATCTTGTTGTCTACGTCTTTCTATTCCCCTTTTTATTCTCTAGAGACTATGATGCATAGTGCCTAATCTTCTAGCACATGAAGCACTTGATTTTACTCAAGTCCTTCTTCTCTAGCTATGAGGCTTCCCCCTCATTGTTAACCTTCTTCCTATACACATTTATTTTTCCCTTCCTTGTCTTACCAATAAGGGATAGGTTCTCATCACTACCTCCTTTCTTGATGCCTTTAGACTCCTCCCAAGTCTCTTCCTAGATACAATCGTTCCACGGTATTTTCCAATATGGAATATTTTCCTGAGCATAGACTCTCTTAACAAATGGATCCCAAGAATTTTGGAAATAATTTAGTGCCACATTTAAAAGTTCTAAATCTTCCACTTTCTCCCCAATAGATGGAAGCTGATCACCTACCTAAGTGATCCTCATGAAGTAGCTGGTAAATATTGTTAGATCTAGACATTTGCACTGATATGAGTTTATTTCTCAAGATTGTCTTGCTGTTGAGGTTATCACTCTAGAATAAACTTAATAGGGAATCAATCATTTTCTTGGTTTTCTTCTTCTCGGATAAGTGAGGAATAAAATGATCCTTTATTTCATCCAATATTACCACTAGGATTTGATCTGTTTCTTCTCATGAGCCACCAATGCTTGCAGATCTATCATTGAAGGAACTAATTTCTCAAAAATCTCCCAAAGATTTAATTCCTTAAAAAGAAGATTAAATATTTCTTTCCAATATAGGAAGTTGGATGATCCATCCAATCTGTCTTAAACTCTCTTATGTTTTGTTTCCATCCCCTAGATCTGATAATTTTATGTGGAAATAATATGTTGTTGAAAGTTCCCCTGTATAGAGTTGTGTGTGCCTTTCCTTACTGTAGCCAACATATGCACACATTTTATTGTATTGTATACCATGTACACATGCAACCTAACTGACTTGATAGATGTGTACAATTCCATATGACTGCAAAAACAATTTCTATTATTATATGACTTTTTCCGTGAAATCCGTCCTTCAATTTTTGATTGTTGGTTTATAGATCCGTAAAGATCCCCTTGCAAGTCTGATAGATTTGTTGCAAGATAATATGGGTCTAAAATATTTCTCCCTCTCAAAGTGAAATATTTGATACCATGTTAAATTTCTAATCTCAGCATCTAGGTATCATTTTACAAGTTATTTCCTTGTTGAAATCAAATTAGCAGCTCACAAAACAAAATACACTTGTTGGAATAATTAACTAAAATAAATAGCAGAAGCAATATTGGAAACCAAATATACAAAATACACAAAGATATTTGTCCCTTCAAATCAACTTATCATTAGAATAATAACAAAACTTACAAGGGCTCCCAAACCTCGGAAAATTACCCACTGATAAATAAAAAAAACTATAGACAACACTTGCAAACCCTAACAACTCCTTCGTGGTTGTACAACCTCGTACTTTCAACTCTCAGATATGTATGTGCTTGTCCTCATTATCACCTTTGTATGTACACACTTTCCTGCACCATAGCTCACATTCATAGACACTTTAACTGGCCTGTGAAGTGCGTATAACTCCACTCTATTGTTGTGGCTCTGATATTCATATATTCTTGTTGTTTCCCATGTTCTCTTTTCTCCCTAACTTATATTGATCTCTAGATGAAAGTCCTTCTCCACCTATCTAGCAAAAGTCCTTCATTGCTCTCCAAAAGTTTATTTTTCCTTCACCCTAGCCTTACTTTTATAATATGGAGTTATGACCTAACCCTAATCTCCAAAGTGATTAACGGTTGAGATTAGATCTCACCTCACTTGAGATCAATGGATAAGATCTAATTCACTAATGCTAATAACTTTATCATTTCATTAAATTAAACTCAACTAATTAATAAAATAATTTTACTTTAATAATTCATTTAATTAAAGTAAATTACTCAGGTAGAAGACTTTGGACAAATTACACATGTCTAGACACTTAGACCTATTTGAAAGTACATGTTTGATACTACAAACATCAACATTGACAATTAGTTCCCTTACAACTAAAATTTTAAAATCAACCCTCGAATTGGAAAGAGGTATATCAGTAGCATCCCCCCGTTTTTGGCATACAAATTTAACATTTTTTTAACCATGACGTAAAATCCCCCAATTGTTCCACACAAAATCATTAAAAAAGAGAAAAAAAAAACTAAAATGTGGCAAACCAAATGAAAATATAGAAAAAAACCAAGAAAGAAGGAAAATAATGTTCTTTTAAGGTAAAAAATTATCTATTTTCTTTATATATATAGTTTCACAAAAATTGCTCTCGACATCACTAAAACTCATTCTTGCCATTCCTGTGTTTTCTAGAACTTAGGAATGGGTACGGAGTGTCCCTAATTGGTTGAGAATGGTTTCACAAACTTTGGATCTTTTTGGGAACTTCAACATCAAACAAATGGGTACTTGGGAACGAGTATCCAATATAGAGAACTTTAAATTAAAATTCCATTTTTAGTATTAAGAAGTTCCAATTTTGGGTTTTTTTTTTTAAATTAAAATGCAAATATTTTTATTCAATTATTACAAACACCTAATTTATTACAAATATTTGTGTTATATTCATTCAAAATATCACTATAAAACAAAGACTAAACTACATTTAAATCTTATTTAAAAAAGTATTTAAATTAAAACTTAATAATACTCACTTTATACGTGTGGATATAAATAACTTTTAATGCATGTATGTTTTCCTTTGAGCCCAAACTAAACATGAAATTCAAATAAATCAACCCCTTGTCCATGGAAAGCATTTGTTCCACTGTTGTTGTTGTGAACCAGCCACATCATTGATTTTTATTGTTTTAAGAGAGAAGCACTATTTTTTTTCCAATTAGAGCTAGAACAATGGTTTAAATTTTTCAAAGATGTTCCAAGTTTGTATATAAAGTTTAAGTTTAAAAGATGTTAAAATTTTATACATGTAATTTTTTTCTCATTTTCTAGTTGAATATTTATGGATATTGAAGTTTCATGTTCTATTAAATATATTCATATAATTGTTAGCACAAATTAAATTAGTTTTTAATTTTGCAAATTTTAATACAATTCAAAATTAGTGCTTATTAATACCAAAAATAGAATTTAAAATATTAAATTAATGAAGTCTAGCATACTATATAGAAATTTCAGTAGACCAATTGGCCTCCAATTTGATTGAAATAAAATTCAAAATGTATCATTATCTAGATATCTTGTCATCTAAAGTATTTATTATTATTTTTTAATATATAATATTGTCACTCCCAATTTGACATTTCCTACAAATTTGGATCAAACTTATATCCATTTTAGACTCTCATAACCATGTTCATCTTTTCGAGTTTTTACGACATATTTTCCGATCAATTTTTACTAAAATCCGGCCAAAAATTGTTGAAACTCCAAATTTAAAAACTAGTTGTCAATACCACAACTTCAAACGATTTCGGAGTTTCAACAATTTGGAGTTTCAGGGAGTTGAATCCATTTATGCATTAAAAAATGCAATCTAAACAACAAAAAATAATGATTTCACCAAGATTTGTTTCATCGAATTCCAATGAAAAATTTCAAAAAATCAAATGTTTAGACAATACTTTATTTTAACTATAAATATTTTATTTATAAGTTTATAATTTGTATTTAACATAAAATAAAATGTTATTAAAAATAAATAGAAAACATAAAAAATAATTTTAAAAATCAAATTAAAACAAAAAAATTAAACCAAATGAAAAAACAAAAATAAACGTATTTAAATAAAACAAAATATATAATGAAAAAACAAATTTAAAACAAACATGCTAAAACTTTAATCTTTTTAAATCATTTTTTTAAATTTAAAATATTTATTTTCATTGTTTTTTTCAATTTAAAAAACAAATTCCTTAGTTTTACAATTTTATACCCACAACAAAAAATGGGTGTTGCAAGTAGCACCACATTTGATTCAAATGTTAATTTTGAAGTATTAGATCACACTAGCATTGGTTTTCATGGCCACTATTTCAAACATATCATAATTTTAACCTCAAAAAAATAAAAATGGATGTTATTAGTAGCATTGTTTTTTTATTCAGGGATAAATTTTAAGTTTTTTGTTCGTAATGGTACTAGTTTTCAATACCACAACTTCAAACAAGTTCTAATTTTATGCCCAAATAAAAGGGGGGTGTTATTGGAAGTATCCATTTTCATTTTGGGGGTCAATTTTAAGGTTTTCGTTTGCAACATTACTTATCATAGTTGTAACATTTTGTAATTTTAATTTCGAAAAAAATGGTTGCTACCAGTAGAACCACTTTTTGAAATAGTGGTAAAAAAACCACCAAATGTAACCTCTAAAAAAATGAGAATCGTCAAGTTGATAACTATGTTCACTTCAACCATTCCTTTCAACCTCAACCTCCAATGCAAAACTACTAGTGAACTAACCTTCCACATGGTTGGAGACTTCCAAACTAGTAACAAAAATATTGCTCCCATCTCCACCATAATAGACCAATGCTTCAACATAGAATAATCAACTAGTTTGAAAGCAAATCCATTTGCATGCCCAACTAACAACCAATTCAAGCAATAGGTAGGTTCAATAGGTGTGCAATAATGATATGACTTACCAAACCTACTCTATGGATCTTCAAGAGTTCAATATAAGATCATGGAAGGTACTAACAACCCCTCCTCTCATTACAAATCCTATAGAAGATAAAATATTTGAGAAAGATGAATCTCCTCCACAAAAAACACCTACCCTTGAACCAATTCCACATTATCTTGAAAGGCTAAAAACTAAAAAGACTTACACCTCCTCAAAAAATGACCTCCTAGGAGAAACAAAAAACTTATGTGTCAAGATTCCTCTCCTTTGGTCCATTAAGAATGTCTCTATCTACAACAAAATCATCAAATAATAATGCACTAAGAAACTAGGGAGAAGGAGGAAGGATTCTCCTTTGGTCAATGTGATAGGCCAATTGATAGATTTTATGCTAGGAAAAGTATTTGTCCCTAAGCACTTAGATCCAAACAACCTTGTAGTAGATTTATATATCAACAATAACTTCATTCATAATACCTTGATAGACCTAGGGGTATTCATCAATGTTATGACAGATGACACTAAGCTTAGGATGGACATTTAGGAACCACTGAGACACACACCTAATATACTCTTGCTAGCATATATATCAACTATAAATCCTGATGGAGTCATGGAGGATGTAATGATGTCTATTGATTCATGGGAGTATCCAATAGAATTTATAGTGATTCAAATCAAATCTAAGTTGAATGGGAACCCCACCATTCTAGGAAGACCTTGGCTAGCTAGAAAAAATTCATATATCATATGTAGGGTAGGAAATATGACCATTACAAATGGTCAATATGAAAAGAAACTTGTCCTCTACCCCTCTCCAATCCATTTATTGAAACATAAATACCTATGTGGGTAGGACAATAAGAAGGGGAGGAAAATTTTTAGATGGAAATACACCCATTCCTTACCATTGAAACAACCTTGGCCATAAAAACATAGATGAAGACAATTTTATTACAAACTACATGTAAAATATGTACCCTATTTCTATAAAAATTGAATACTATAATGTCCAAGGATAGGAAGGATAACCTAAAATTTCTGCTAATTTAAAAGAGGTTTCTTGGGAAGATTTACTCACTATTGAGACTGACCAAAAACAACCAAAAAAATGGAAATATTCCCCTCTAAAACTATAAAAATTAGCTCTGATTTGACTGTTATCTAAGAGTAACAATTGCTATCTATCCTTAAAAATCAATCAACAACTTCTTGGGATTACATAGATATGAAATAAATTCATCTATACATATACACACAACATCTACATCAAGGATGGATTTACACCCATTAGGAAACCTCAAAGAAATTTGAACCCTACCTTGAAAGATAGTGTTAAGGGAGAATTACGAAAAAACCTTTAAATGCGTGATGCATTTACCCAATCTCTAATAGTGAATGGGTTTCACCTCTGGTTATAGTGGCTAAGAAGAATGAAAAATGGAGGGTGTGTGTAGATTACATATATTTTAATAAAGACACAAGGAAATACCACTTCCCCTTACCTTTCACTGATCAAGTACTAGATGTCTTAGTGGGTCAAAAAGTAATTTTCATTACTATATGGGTTTATTGGATACAACCAACTATATAGTAGTCTCGAGGATCAAGATAAACCTAACTTTACTTTCCCTTGGGGTATATTTTCCAACAAGATCCTTCCCTTTGTCCTTCGCAATGAACCTACAACTTTCCAAAGATATGCACTCAACATATTCTCAAATCTAGTCCATGACACTATAGAGATCTGCATGGATGATTTTATACCTTATGACAATTTTCTTCAAGAGGTCTTGATCATTATTGAAAATGTGCTAAAAAAGTGTGAGGAAATGGACATTATCACTAAGCCATGAAAAACGAAACATGCTCATGAGTGAAGGGATTGACCTAGGTCTCAATATCTCCTCCAAAGGGACTGAAGTTGGCCAAGCTAAGGTGAACATAATAAAGAACCTACCTATCCCTCCAAAACAAGAATATGTAAGGAGTTTTTCTTTTGCATGCAGGGTATGACAAGAGATTTATAAAATATTTTATCAAACTAGCCTCCCCCTTGGTCACATTGTTATCCAAGGACATTGACTTCTAATGGACATAAGAGTTCTCAACAAACTTTGAAAATATTAAGTAAAATATTATCTCAAACCCTGTATTGGAAGGTCCTAAGTGTAATATTCCATTCCACATTCATACAACCTCCCTCTAATAATATGAAATATATCATGTCACTCTCAAAAATGTCCAATTGCATGTATAAATCATAATATGTTGGTGGAATATTTTGGTGTAAATGAGTAATAGTACTCAATAACATAAAATAATTAAATAATTTTTCATTGATCAATCTTCCCCTAAGTGGACTATTTGTTGGATAGTTGGTTGTCATTGATGTCAACCCTCAGAGAATTTGAGATACCATAGAGTTATGATTGAGATTCATGGTGAGTTAGTTTTCATTGATGTCAACAAGAGTGGTTGATGTCAACATGATATGTATTGAGTGCATTTGATGAATTATAAAGGAAGCCCAAGAGGTGTGGTCATGAGACACGACTTTTTCTAAGGAATAAGTATATGAAGGGTGGTGAAAATGTAGGTAACACACTCATAGACATTTAACATGTAGGTAAAACACTCATATATGGATAGTATTCATCGTTCCATTTCCAATGGTAGTAAGTACGCCATGTGGTTCCTCACGGTTAGGGAGATATGTCCTCATGAAGTTGGAAGCCCCTAATTTCGTTACAATTTATTAAACAATGGGAAAATTTGTTTCTACAAGAATGTTCAAGAAGACCTAATATTAAGGAGAGAAGTTACTTGGAAAAAGTATAAATACACCTCAAGGAGACTCTCATTTGTACATACACACATCCATTGAATATCTATCTTGTGAGAATATTTTGGTCTACTAGCGAATCTGAGGTTGAGTCTGAGGCAGCGGAGAAAGTGCGGAAGAAAAGTGAAAGTTTCGGAGTTATAGAGAACGCATGTTTCTAATAAACCCTAATTAGGTTGGCCCTCATGGTTCAGGCATAGGGTGCTCCACGAGGACCCCACGTGTTGCATAGTTCTCGTCACGCGAGGCCTCGCATGACAAGTAGTCTTTGTCCCACAAGGACAAGAAAAAAGTGAAGGAAGATGCTAGTTCCAAGTTGTTGAGGAATGGGGAAAGGTTATAGGTTAGTATTATAGATTATTAGGTCAACTAAAGGATTAGAGGTAATTTTTAAGGGTTATGATTATGTTATTATGGCACATGCATAGTGGTGATGATAAATGGTATGGTACACCTTCGTGGTGACATGATACCTTGGCTATCTTGATATATGGTTTGGTATGGTTATGGTGCATTGCTAGAGACATATATTTATGATGTTGGTACATGGTTGAGACACACACTTGGCATATGGTAGTATATGTATGAGATACACCATTGATAGTACTTTCTTGGTACATATTATGGTACATGGTCTATGAAGGATTGGAATGTTGTTTGAGGTATATGGTTGTTGATATGGTGCATGGTTAGAGGCATATGTTGGTGATATTGGTACATGATTGAGTACTTTATTGAGGCACTTCATTATTGATATTTTATGTTACATGGTGTATGGGATGATTGAGACATATCATGAGTGATATGGTATATGTTTGAGGCACATCTCATGGTACATCATTTATGGTACATGTTGGTACATAGTTGATGGTATGGTACATGTTTGATGCATGATATGGTGCATGGTTGATGCATAATTTGGTACAGGTGTTGGTGAATGATGGATGCATGGTTGATAAAGGTTAATGTACATGGTTGATTTACATGGTATGGTATAGGTTGATGTACATGGTATGGTATAGTTGATGTGCATGGTTGATACAGGTTGATGTGCATGGTTGATATAAGTTGATGTACATGGTTTGGTGATGTTTTATGAAGTGTTCTTGGTGATCATGGATTTGGTCTCATTTATGTTGAGTATCGGATACCGTGACAAGTTGATGTTAAAGGTTGGATACAGTGACAGGTTGGACCCAATGACAGTGACATGTTGATGTGATAGGTTACAGGTTGATTTGATAGTGGCAGTTTCAGTGATATTGATAGTGACAGTGACAGTGGTAGTGATTATGGTAGTGACAGTTGGCCTACACTTATATTTCAGGGCAGAAGGATAGGGCAAGGAAATTGGGTCATATCCTCCTTTTGGTTGGTGTCAGAGAACATAAGGAATTGGAGCTTCCTTCAGGTATGAGCCTGAGAATCATGAGGTTGTAGCCTTCTTTTGGTTGGATCCACATAATTCATAGATTTGTAGCTTCCTTTAGGTTGAATCTTGTAAATAGGGGGTCATAGCCTCCTTTCAATTTCATCTAGAGAATTGGGAAGTTGTGCTTCCAATGAATGTATTCTTGAAAATATATAAGAAATAATTATGTGGTTTTCTCCCATTTTTGTTTCCACGTAAACTTTGGTGTACCGTATATTTGATGTGAAGTTGTTGATGTGATGTTTCTTATGATTATATGCTCATGATACATTGAATGCAATCACAGATGATACATTGATGATATATTGTTGATAAAGTTGAAGTTTATATATTATGGTTAAAAGAGGTAAAAGTTCTCATATTGATTCACCCCCTCTTAGTATTCCAATAATTGGTATCAGAGTAGGTTCCTTTACGAAACAATTTAACCACTGGAAGGAAGATCATGGATATTGGGGTACCATAGTTTGATGCTTAGAATGGTCAAAGATATAAAATGTGGAGTATCAGGATGGAAACATTATAAGAGGAACATGGGTATGATTTTTGGAAATAAGTTGTTACAAGATACACTCCTACAAAGAAACTGAAAACTGCAGCCAAGAAGAAATTGAAAAGAAAAAAGAAAGAAAGAAAGTTGGAAAATGTTCATCAGCTAAAGAAGTATGGGATAAGCTACATAATATCTAATTTGAGGAATCTCCCATCACAAATCCAAATAATTATAAAGAAGATGCAATAATATAACAAGAAGAAATACGATCATCATGTCAGATAGATTCAAAAGAAGAAGATTGTGAGGAAGGCATAGTATATCTTGAAGAAGAATTAATCAATTCTTTGGACGAATTGATGAAATAAAGGAAGAAAAAAAAGTCTCTTTAGGAACAACTAGTCAAGAATAATTCTCAAGAAAGTTTCAAAGAGTCCCAACAGGTCATCGTGAATCTAAAAGCTCAACTAGAAGAAGCCAGAAGGATTGAAGAAACATACAAAATTCATATGGAAGAGAAGCAATTTTTGGAATCCAAAATATCAACACAAAGAAAGGAATCAGAGAAGAGAGAGAATATTTTGACAGATCATCTCAAGGAAAGATCAAAGAACTTTAACAAACTTGAAGAATAATTTATCCAAGAAGAAAGAAGACTTGAAAAGGAAATCAACACTTTGAAGATCCAATTTGAAGAAGCAAAGAAAATAGAAGAAACCATGAAGATTCATATGATGAAGAAAGAAGAAGAGGTTGAGAAGCTTGCAGAAGAAGTTTTCACATTAAGAGTTAAAATCGTCAAGCTCAACAATAATGTTTGAGAGAGAGAAAAATACACATCATTAGTAGAGAAAGTTGAAGACGACTGCAGGTTTCCAGAAAGGAAGAATGAAGAAAAGAGAAAGAGTTATGAAGAAGTTATCAAAGGAAGGAATCATGGTCAACAAGAATCAAAGAAGAATGAGTATAATAGAAATGCATCTTCAACAAGACCTTCCACATTCAAGAAGTAAAGAATATTCAATCATGATCAGCCAAGTCATGAATTCAGAAGGACTACACCACAAAGAATATCATCCACTCCCAGGTATGTAAATTTATTTTATGGCCATTGTTTTAATTGTACTAACTTTGGACATAAAGTTGTAGATTGTAGGACTTATGGAAGAAATGTTCAAGAAAGAAATGCTTATGTGGCTCCACATAACATTGAATGTTACAAATGCCACAATTACAATTTATGGTCACATATATCAAAATTGTAGAAGCATGATAGAACCTTCCATGAAAGAAAACATCAATGTCAGATACAAAAAGGTTTGGAAAACAAAAGAAAGACATGAAGAGCATGTGAATAAAGAATAGGTCTCATAGATCGCAGGATTTGCATTAGTGTGAGAAATAAAAGAAGAGAAGGTGAATAAATAATAGGTCCAAGAGATTTTACTCTTAGTAATTGTAGTGTAAGATCATAATTAATCCACATGAAAAAAGGAAGAAGTTAGAGTTCATAGAGATGACGAGTCTACAAATGAAGAGGAAGATTACTCCACATTAGGGTGAATTCCTCCATTGTTCTGAGCCATCTGGATTGGAGACTCCCAATAAAATTGAATATTGAATAGTGGGAGTCTATCAAGTATCTACTATAGATAAAAGAACCATCCTTCGAGTATTTTAAATTGTTTGCAAAGATAGATTCAGAGAAATAAGATATCAGAAGTACAACATGACAAAATAATTAAATGAGAAACAATGTTCCCATGAAAATATTAGAGGAATATCATTGACACACTTTACAGGAAAGGATATATTTATCACAAGTTCAAGGATGTATTTCATATCAGTGGACATATTTGATTCAGTCTGAGAAACAAGAATATGTGATGGCCAGTTACAACAAAGAATCCTTCATGATAGTATAGTGACAGATGGGTCAACATTGTGGACAGTTGAGTAGCAGAGTTATGGATAATTTATGACATATGGACAGAGATGGATTTATGATGTCAATGGTAGGTCTAGAAAGATATATGGTAGAGAACATTTATAGTTGGAATAAGTGGAATTTTTTTTTCACAAGAAGACAAGAAGTGAAAGGCATAACAGAACATGGAAAGAGAAACCTTTATCATAAGCCATATCATCAGAGGGACATTGTTGAACAATATGGTCATTGATTTCTAAATAGTGAACATAACATGCTGTGAAGATTTGAAGTCAAGAAATTTTGAATGATTTTTATATACGTCAAATAGTTACAAGAGGAAGAACCAATGGACAATAAGCAACACTGGAAGAGAGGAAAGTAAACATACACAGGAAGCCCTACATTGATCAACACAACAGATTGTAGAGAAGTCGAGGAAAGATAAATCGTCAGAGAAAGAGATCATGATAGAAATATTAGAAGCATGCAAATCGAGGGAGACATGTTGATAGGGGGAGACATCCTTTTTCCCATGATGTCAAAGGGAGAGAAAGAGAAATATCAAAAGAGAAATAATCAAGTGCATGAAGTCAAAAAAGGATTATATAGTGAAGGTATACTTTCAGGGGGAGTCATAATTTGCTATCAAAAGAGAAGAGGAACTTGAAGAGAAACATGTGAAGAGAAATAAAAGAAGCATGAAGATAGGGGGAGCATCCCCAAGGAGAGATACCCTTTGCCATTGATTTCAAAGGGGAATAGAGAGAAACAATTATGAGGAGTTGTTGGGTTTTTTTTGTTCTTCCTTCTCTACCATATGAGTTATTGACCCAGGGTTCATGTATTTTGGGTTTTCAACAAAGCCTCTAAAACTATCGTCCCTCCTGGTAAACCAGAAGGAAACGTAGCACACAGAATGCACCATGCAGTCTTACCCGAGATAGCTTTAATGGGTTGCTATAAGACTCATGTGTTTACAACTTAGGATTGAGCATGAGATATGGGATATGTACTCTTAGCCAATTATTATAGCTTGTGATTGAAACCTACTATTATTCATGACTATGCAATAACCTTCATAGCCTATTCCCTCAATATCGCAACAAAATTTAAAAATAAATGTAATAACTCATTCATTCATTAAGCACAACAAATAACTACTGAAAATATGATAAAGATATGCATGCTTTCATCACATTACATAGATGTTACCGTGGATCACTCCCTCCTAGGCTACGTCCACACATATTTGGCTCTAGCTCTTTTATTATTGTAGTTCTATGTATCCAACGTCGCGTGCTTACAATTATCCTTAGATGGGTAAGATATGTATGAGGTGAACTAGATCGCACTAGGCTCCTCATCCTACAATATAATCCTCAAATATTCCTTCTCTCCTCTCCTCTAGCTCAACATCTTACAAAAATAGTACATAACAACATTACAATTCGCATCGACTCGTACCTATCTATGATGTAACAATAATCTGAACAATGCAAAAATCCAACCTATGATACCTACGTACCAGAATCCTCTATAATACCTCAGTATCAATATTTATACATGTTTGGCTCTTCATCCATTACAATACATTACCAAAAACCTAACCCTACAAATGTTAGGTCTTCCTCTCATGTGCATGTGTTGCTCCTCCTTCCATATGTCGCTCTCCTTGTGCATGCTTTCTTGCATGCACGCATGTTGCGTTTCCTTCCAACTGTCGCTTTATTTTCTGCACTCTTTCTTTCCCCGTGATCATCCTTCTTTATACTTTGACCTTCTACCAACAGGCCCCCAAAAATGACATGTGGCTCATCCCGAGACACCTAATCCTTTTGATCTTCCTCGATCCCCTTGGTGATCATCTGAAACTTTTTTTTGAGTGTTGTTTCCTGTGTCTATGCCTACGCAATCTTCTCCTTGATTGTTTCCACTATCTGAACTGCCACTTTTTCGCTGATCAATCCTACACATTCTGCCTGGGTCTGTGCTATCTGTTTCTTAGCTTTCTCTGCTTGTGCCAGTACTTCTTCTACTTGCTCCTATAATGGCTCCATTTGAGCCTCACGCTCCTCTTTATGGGTTTGTGCAGAGATTAGCTCTGCTTTCAATTTCTTAATATTCTGCATCCCTTTGACATGTTCTAGGATTGGTATGGTATTCTGCTTCTTCTTGAGATCTTGGATCATTGCATTGATCCTTTCCTCTTCCTTGTCCCACCGTTGGACATGTGGATCCTCCTCCAACCTTATCCAAAGCTACGCTGCTTTATCGAACAAGTCAATTTGTGTGCTAACATGTTGCTCTATCTCCTACAACTACATTGTTTCTTCCTGTTTCCTTTACTCCTTGACTGCTAGTTGATTGGTTGGTGTGATATGTGCTCGAAGATTCTCAATCTCCTTCTGAAATTGATCAATTTCCTGCACAATCCAATCAATATTTTCTGCTGCTATGATTTCCTCACTTTGTGTGCCCTATAGAATATTCTCATAAGTTATTCCACTTTCTACTCCAATCTGTTTTGGTTCTCCCATTCCTCCTCAGTCTCATATTTATCCCTCTCATAGACTATTTCCATCATTTCCCGCTTATTTGTTTCCTGCTTCAATTCAGTTAAGTCTCTACATGCGTGAGATTGTACCTCGTGGTTGACGCTTACCTGCAACTTGTGTAATTCCCCTGATGGTATCCTTTTCAACACAAGTTGGATTTGTCTTAAGTCTTTCAACGGTGTCTTCCCCACAATTTCGTCCATGCGCAACATACCGGGGTTGATATGGAATGTTATGTGTGGCTACAGTATCCCTTGGACTGACTTTCATTCTTCCTCTTGCACCCTTCCTTCTGTCTGTGTTGTTGATGGATTTATGCCCCTGCTACTGCTTGTTATCTATATTTCCCCAAATTTCTTGAGGAATTTCCCCAATTCTACCATCTCTTTTTGCAGTTTGTCCTGTGGTGTGTTGCATGGTCGAAGTCCTCGGCTAAACAATCCTAGACCATTCTAGCGATCATTTCCCCATCGTCCTCCATGATCATATATTCTGGTGGTGCTCATTGTGCCTTTTATTTCTTTCATGTGCCTCATGTCTACATGGTTGGTCTCTTATTTCCCCCTGGTTCCTATGTGTTAGGATTTGGGGTGGTCTCCTGTGCTCCCTCAGCCTATTTCTATTGTTCCCTGGTCGGCTGTGTATTCTCCTTCTTCCCCTTCTGGGTTCCTATCTTCTTTGGCCCTTCATCTATCTGTTTTGGCTTACCTTGGCCCATTCTTGGTCTCTTGGGCACTTGTATTTCTGAATCCTGCATTGCTCCCTGCTCTGCCTCTTCCTCAACTGTTATTTCTGTCACTTCCCGGTTAATGGTTGGGATCCTCCATTCATCGGGCCATTCGCTAATGACCATATCGATATCACCTTCTATGATGCGGTAGAACATCTGTAGCCACTATTTATACGGATCCTACCTTGCTTGTATCCACATTATTTGTCATGTGGCCTAGAAGTTGGTGATGTCTGCATATAGCACAACAACCTCTGGTTTTATTCTCCACATTCGACTGATGGATTCATGTAGGTCGCGTAGGTATTCTTCAAATATGATCTTATTCTCCCTCTTATGCCTAGCTTTTGGCCCTACTTTCAGCAATATATACCTTTCTCCCACAGGCTTTGGTATGGTACAAAAAACTACATACCCTGGTTCTCGCCATCCCATGAAGGCTATTAAGGTAATCAGCCATGAGTAGTGGAACTTTGTGCCTAGATCCTACGCATCCTTGCAGTTCTCTAGGAATAATTTCAATAAGTATGGTGCCCAAATCATTGAGGTGCCTTATGCAAACTGGGATGCAACTGTGATGACTCCAGCTGGTACTTCCTCTCTACGGAATTTTCTTAGCATCTTGTAGGATAATATTTTTTCACCCAATTGTGTGGCTGCATTGTTGATTCATTTGATGATGATGCCTCTTGTCCCCCTGGAGGTTCCATAATTCTTCTTCATTTATTCTGATAGTTCTTTCTCCTTGATATTTTCATCCAAAAACAATGCAGTATCCATACCCCGAATTGATAACCCTGCTATTTGTGCAATAAGAACAATAGTTATGGGGATGGGCATGTCCAAACATATGTCCCCTCCATGTGTGACTACTAATAGCTACTTGATGCATGTTGTTTCATTCTGGCCTCTGCCAAAATGTGGGAGGCCCAGTAGACCTAAAATTCCCATTTTATCCAGCCCAGTTTCTCACTGATACGACTGATAAATCGATTCTCTGAATGGATTCTTGCCCATAGTCTATAAAAATACCCTCTTTGCAAGTTCTAGGAACTTGGATTCATCTTCTACATCATGGTATAAATATTTTAGCTTCCCAACATGACCGAGTAGCTCTGAACCTATCTGTACTCCAGTTGGTATGCGTAGTAAAACAATTTCTGCTGTAGGTTTCTTGCGGGGTGAACTTGGTATCTGTATGTTGTCTTTCTATTATTGTGGTGGTCGGATTGAAGTTCCAGTGGCTTCTGGTTGTTCCTATGTATTCCATTCTGGTCAATATGAGACATCCTCAGTGGTCTCCCCTACTGGGTGTTCTGAGATGGTCATTTGAGACTCATCTGGCTCCACTGCTGTTGTCGGATTCGACGTTGTGCCATTAAATTTCAGAGCTACTTCTGTATTCTCTGGTTGCACCTCCTTCATGGTTTATGCTTCCTGTTTCTACGGTTCTGGTGCCACTATGGTCATATCTACATTTGTGGCCTCTGTTGTTGGTTGTTGAATTTATTCCAGTATCAGTGTTGGTTGTATTGGTATCTTCTATGGGGATGGGATTTTTTCGACATTGACGACCTCCAGTGGTTGATGTTCACCTTATTCAGCCTATCCTCGTGACCTGGTTTGAACTCTGGTTTGCCTGGCAGTCTGGATCACTTCTTCTTTCTTAGGCGGTGCCATGGCAGTGAAATTCAAATGCATGTTACATTTGAATGGTCTCTATGGTCTTCGTGAACTCTCTCTGTGTTCTTTCGCCTATTTCGCTCTCTGTCTGTTCTCTCTTCGTGAATAGACTATTGGCTCCCTCGCTCGTGTGTTGTATGGATTTCCCATGAATCTTTTTTAGGACACTTCCTTGATTATGGGTTTAATTCACCTTGATCATCGATTCAATGCATCTTTGGTGGTTTCATACTTGCCATTACTCCTTCTATGCCTTCTCCAGTTGGAGCGATTAATGTGGTGTCCCATCAGTCCTTGTCGTCCTTTAATTATTCCTAGTGATGTCATGTAATCCTGCTTTTGTCAACTTAGCTTTTCCTTCTTATTTCTCTTTGGATGTGACTGTTGTCTTTCTTCTCATTGAGTTTGTGTTTCTATCTTTGCATGGCCTTTCTACTTCTAGTGCACTGTTCTCTCTTTAGTTTTGTTTCCTTTTTGTTCTCTTTTCAATTTTTATTTTTTTTACTTCGCAGTGGGTGGTCGATTGTCCTTGTACATCTTCAATCAGATCCCATTCATCATCCCTCTGAGTTCTATGCCTGCTAAATATCTTAACTATACATCTCCTCTGTCTGTGACATATTTTACCTCGTACGGTCCTAACCAATGCATTATGAGCTTTCCCGGGTGCTGAAACGATTTATTGTCATACACCAATACTAGATCTCCTTCCTTGAACATTTTCTTATTGTTGTGTCTATCGTGCCAAGCTTTGTCTCTTGCTTTCTGCACTTGTTTATAGAATCATTCCAAGATTCAGTCTCTCTTGTACTACGCCTTATTCTATCATTTGTGTGATAGTTGCTACGCACAAGCTGGGTACTAAAAACTCTAATGTCACTACTGCTTCTTGGCCATAAACCAGTTTAAATGGTGTGTTCCCTGTCAACTTTTTTCATGTAGTCCTATATTCCCATAATATTGTTGGTACTTTGAGATCCCATTCATCTCTGTTGACGTTACAAATCTTTTTCAGTGCGTTCTACAAAATTTTGTTGAAGGCTTCCACTGTGCCATTTGCCTGTGGGTGATACGATGTGCTCTTCTAGTGGTGGACTTCAAATTATTCATTCATCGTGTGTATGGTTCTGTTTATGAAGTGTGTTCCTTGGTATCTCATCAAAAATATTGGGCACCCAAATAGAGTGATTACTTGTTCAAACAAAAAGTGTGATGTTGTTTCTGCACTGAAATATTTTACTAGTGAGGCTTCCCCCCATCTTGTTAAATATTTTTTCGCAGTGATAATGTACCTATCCCCTGTTATTTTTTCCGGTGGTTTGATTGGTCCCACGAAGTCTATTTCCCACTTGTCAAATGCCTATAATGTTACTTGTGTTTGTAATTGTATCTTGTCCCTTCTGTTGAGTTTTCCTACCCGTTGACAAGCATCGCATCTTTGACAATACTCCTTCAAGTCTCTGTGAATCATTGGCCACCAAAGTCCTACGTGCAATACCTTTTGTGTGGTATATTTACCTGCATAATTCCCTCCTATTATTCCCTCGTGGGATTCTTCTAAGACTCTTGGTATTTCATGCTCTAACATGTATCTTCGCAAGATGCTATCTACACCAATTTTATATAAATTTCCTTCAATCAGTTGATAGTCAGCAGCGCGGACTACCAAGTTTTTGTTTTGCGCAGTTCTATAGTCTTGCAGTGTAGTATCTGTACTCAAGTACTAAATGATCTCTATGAAGTATTCATCAACAATCTGTAGTGAGAATAACTGTGCATCTCAAAATTTGTTTTCTAAATTCGTAGTTTCTTCTCCATTTGTGACCCTCGACAGGTGGCAGGTCCTACATTCAATTTATCTAGTTTAACTATTACTTCAAAGTCAAATTCTTGGAATAGTAGTAACCAACAACATATTCTCCCCCCCAACACTGGCTTGTTGACTAGGTATTCTAGGTCTCAGTGATATGTGAACATTTTAAAGTGCTTCCTGAATAAGTAATGTCTAAATTTCTATAGTGCATAGACCATGGCTAGGCCTTCTCTTTCTGTCATGTTATATTTATGTTCTGAGTCTGATAAATTTCTACTTGCAAATTCTATTGGGAGATCCAAGTATCCTACTTCTAGCTGTGCTAAGATAGCTCCAAGTGCTATGGATGATGCATCTACATGCACATGGAATTTCTTTTCCCAGACCAAAAATACCAATATCGACGTGGTAGCCATCTTTTCCTTCAATGTATCTAGACCGTGTTGACACTCGTCGTTCCAATGAAATTTTGTATCCTTCCTTAACCTCTTTTCCATCGGTGTTGTGATCTGTGCATGTCCTTTGATGAATATCATGTAGTATCTTGTGTGTCCTAACATGTCTCTTAGCTGACAGACTGTTTTCGGTGCTAGAAAATCAACACTGGTTGTGATCTTTGTTGGATCTACTAATAAACCTTGTTTTCATACTATGTGGCCCAATAGTGTCCCAAACAGTGTTCAAAATATGCATTTCTTGGTGTTCAGGGATATTTGGCACTGTCTGCATCTTTCTAGCATCATCCATAAAACTTCCACATGGTTTTTCAACAGGCTATAGATTGTCCAATCTATTGGCATGTTTTACAGGCAGTGTATGCTTGTCATTGATGACAAGTACAACAACGATGATGGCTTGGGTACAGGAAGAATGTGCTAGGTGGGCACTAGAAGTATTTTGGCAAGAACAACAACAACGATAGCATGCTTACAATTATTGATGGCAAGAACAACAACGACGAAGGTAAGGTTACAGGAAAGAATAGTAGCGACATTGGCAGGTTTATAGTTGGGAGACAACAATGGAAAACAAGCAGGCAAGGAAGATCAAAAACGATGATGGCATGGAAAGATTAGAATCATAAACTACATTTCAAAGTTTCGGATACCGGGAGTTAGAGGAGTCAAGAGTCGAGACTCTTCATCACGGGAGTCCCGAAGTTGCGAAATTTGAAATGTCGAAATCCTGAAACAGACACATCAACAAAGACTCCATTTCGAAGTTTCGGATACTGGGAGTTGGAGGAGTCAAGAGTCGAGACTCTTAATCAAAGGAATCCTAAAGTTACGAAATGAAAAACCCCAAAATCCCGAAACAGACACGACGAAGGCTCGTGAAGTTTCGAAATCATGATAAGATCTTTGATCTGACTCCATTTTGGAGTTTCAGTGATCGAGAGTTGGAAGAGTCAGAGTGACTCACAACAAATTCATGAAATGTGAAATTGCAAATGCAGTTTCGAATAAGGCTGTGATCACAGCCATTGGCCACATCTGTGAAAGATGGAGGAAAGATCTAGTGCAACCAAGCTCCATTTTGGTGATCGCAACTTGGAGTGCCGAGACCCTTCATCATAGGAATGTCAAAATGCAAAATTGCAAAAGTGCTTTATGGATAAGCGCTTGGTCACTGTCGATGGTCACATTGTCGAAGAGATGTAGAGAAGAGATCAAAGAGACAATCTCCATTTCAGAGTTTGGGACATGGAGAGTCGAGACGACTCTTCATAGAATCCCTGAAATGCGAAATGTGGAAATGTGAAAAACACATTTTGGTGTAGGTTTAGGATACTGGGAGTTGGAGTGTCGAAACACTTCACCATAAGGAATGTCGAAATGCCAAAATGTAGAAATGTGAAAAACACCTTTTGGTGCAGGTTTCAGATACTGGGAGTTGGAGTGTCGAAACACTTCACCACAAGGAATGTCAAAATGCCGAAATGTGAAAAACAATTTTTGGTGTAGGTTTTAGATACTGGGAGTTGGAGTGTCGAAACACTTCACCATAGAAATGATGAAATGTTGAAATGTCTTAATGAAAAATGGGGAAATAAACACGAGACCCTGTGCCTGTAATCCAATGGTGTTGGATACTTGGAAATCTGATCGAAGGGCTATTGTTTCTCTTCATAGTTAATCGATCAGTTACGATTCAGTTGCTGATTCATTTGTAACACCCTGTTTCCCCCATTTTGTAAATATAACTAGACTGGCTGAGGACTATGGAAAACTCATAAGTATGAACATGTGATGTAAATGGACCTACAAAAAGAGGTCAATGAATGTGAATAACATTCTGAATTTATTGCAGGACTGCTGATGAGGGGATGTGCAGAAAAGAGACCATGATGGGGTTGAAGGCACCTGAAAAGGTGGCGTTAACTTCCACCAAGAATTAAATACTATATTTGGACTCCACTGGCCCGGAGAACCAAAAGCAGCTCGCTGGCCCTGAAATTCAATACCTCGCAGGTTGGTAGGTGGATGGCTTGATGAGGGATGGGATGGTGAACCACCCATCCGTAGAGCCGTCAGGCCTGATCGAAGCGAGGGTAATCGTGCCACACACAACCTCACGAGAGCATAAGGCGTATGGCAGAGACGATTGAGGCAGATGCGAGGGGAACCCTGGCATTATGCAGGGTGAGTGATAGCAAAGAGGGAGGATTGCAACCTTCGCTCCTGGTCACTGGCAGATAGAGAGACGCAGTCTCAGAGCATCGTGGTCTCAACTCGGGGTTGGCTAGTGGTAAATCCGTTGGGAGTTGTTGAGCCTACGGTTGGGTGGAAACGAGAACCCCTCTCAGTAGTTTCACCCACTTCTGGTGTTATTTCTGATAAGTATTTTATGTATTGCATCTTGAAATTCATACACTGATATATATATAGATACTCACAACACTGTGAGATTGTGAACGATTTTAGTGTAAGAATGTCTGTGAATGTTTTTGATAACAATTAATGGACATATGCTTGTAATAGAGGAAGCCATGCATGACTTACGTCGATAAAAATGAATCTAACCATGCCCAGGTTGAACTAAGTTAGGTATCCAGTGCATTCTCGGGAAATTGTTTCCCTTATCTGTATCCAAGAATGCCCCGGAATAGACCTCGTCACGGAGATTCCCTCCTTAGAAAGGTTGACCAAGAACCTAGAAAAAGGGCGTAAATATGCAAGTCTTAACAACCCTATGCGAAGAGGAATGACCCTCTTGAAATCCTGAAGTAGCAGCGTAAGTGTAAGTATTGATCAATGGATGAGATCCCGTCCAGGGATCTGTGGTCATTCATGACCGTTAGATCGAAGAAATGAATGAGGGCGTAAATTGACTTAACCCTTTTTCCTCTATCTTCGTGAGTAGCGAGGAGATCCGAATCGTAGAATCCCAGATTCCATGAGAAAATCTGGACCGTTGGTTTGTCCACGTCCAAAGAGAAGTGGGAAAGAGTGTGGCATCGAGACCGATATGAACTGTCAGATCTTAGCCAGGACACCCAACAGACGTTAGATCTATAGGGAGATAAACGAGGGTTAAGCCCTCGTGAATAGGACCTTGCTACCTCGGAGGTTCGTGAGGTAAGATCCCAAAAGTTGGACGCTCCAAGTCGCGAGCAGCGAGGCTACGAGAGGATCTGAGCCGTCCATCCGAGGAGGACAGGTGGCAGAGATCCAGGGATCTCGTGAGCTCAGGGCTCATGAGGTAGAAATCCAAAAGTTGGATGCTTCAAGTCATGAGCAGCGAGGCTACGAGAGGATATGAGTTGTCCATCCGAGGAGGACAGGTGGCAGAGATCCAGGGATCTCATGAGCTCGGGGCTCGCGGGGTAGAAGTCCAAAAGTTGGATGCTCCAAGTCACGAGCAGCGAGGCTACGAGAGGATCTGAGCCGTCCATCCGAGGAGGAGAGGTGGTAGAGATCCAGGGATCTCGTGAGCTCGGGGCTCGTGGGGTAGAAGCCCAAAAGTTGGACGCTCTAATTTGCGAGTGGTGAAGCCACGAGAGGATCTGAGCCATCCATATGAGGAGGACAGGTGGTGGAGATCCAGGGATCTCACTACCTCAGAGGTTCACGAGGTAAGAGCCCGAAGTTTGGATGTTATAAGTCGCGAAGCGGTGAAGTGGCGAGAGACTGTGAGCCATCCATCTGGGGAGGACAGGTGGCAGAGATCGAGAAGATCTCGCAAACTCAAGAGCTCGCAAGGTGAGAGCCCAAGTATTGGGTGCTAAAAGTCACGATACACGAGGTCGCGAAGCAGCGAAGTGGCGAAAGGCTATGAGTCATCCATCTAGGGAGGACAGGTGGCAGAGATCGGGAAGATCTCGCAAACTTGGGAGCTCACAGGGTCAGAGCCCAAGTATGGGGTGTTAAAAGTCACGAGACGCGAGGTCGTGAAGCAACGAAGTGGCGAGAGGCTGTGAGCCGTCCATCTGGGGAGGACAGGTGGCAGAGATCAGGAAGATCTCGCAAACTCGAGAGCTCGTAGGGTGAGAGCCCAAGTATTGGGTACTCAAAGTCACGAGGACGTGAGAAGCGAGAAGGTAATAACCATTGGATCCGGATCATGGGAAGACCGTTGGATCCACTCGTGGGATCGTGTATCGGAGCCTCGCGATAAAAGGGCAGTGAATTTGTCCACGGAAATCACGAGGTTGTGAGTAGTGATATCCCTCGGGGAAAAGTCAGCGAGTTGACTGACCATCAGGTCTCGGGGGTCCGAGAACCCAGTGTTCAACCTTTGAACTCGCGAAGTCACGAGTTCTGATTCCTCGATAAATCAAGGAAGGGGGATCGTGCGAGAGAACTGTGTGAGCATATTTCCCGATAGGGAAATAGAAGAACCTTGGAGTTCTTCGGGCGAGAAGAAGAAGACCCTATGAGTGGACGTACCCGTGGTTGGCGTGCTTGCGTCAGGTGGGACATAAGACCTCGGTTATGTACAGAGAATTGAGTAGGTAAATAGTAGACCTGTGATTCGGGGATTGGCATTTTTCCGCTACAAGTTCCAGGGAGTCTCATTACTGAGAAAACAAAGAAAATTTTTGATTGATGGTAGTGGGTGTGTTACAAATTGGTATCAGAGCATGGTTACAACACTCGGCCTGACTGGGCTCATGCACGAGTCATGCATAAACCTCATTCAAAACACTCCTATGAGTAGTAAATCCCTGACTTAACTATCTTACCTAGGATTAAGAACCTGGAATATGAAAAATCTGACTGTGTGTGCATGTGAAAGAGTTATGAATTTATGCACCATTTAAAAAAAATGAATTTAACTCTTGACTAATAGTTAGCTTTTGTCTTTTCACTCAAGCGGACGATCAACCGCGGGAACCTACAAACGCATAGAATGGTGACTCACCAAGAGGTGGGAGAAGGCTCCCACAACAAAGATGAAGAGTCAGACGAGAGAAGAGCAATAGAAACCCCTCCAGGCCTAGCTGAAACTGTGAGGAGTCTCAGGGTCGAATTGAAAAGTTGCAAGGCCGATAATGAAAGGATGATTAAAGAACAAGAAAAGCAAACCAAAATTAATGCAATTCTACTGCAGAACTTATCCAACCTACAATGACAGATGCAGCATGAACTTGAGATGCAGAATCATGGTCGTGTCAGTGGCCACACTGAGAGAAGCACATCCAAAAAGGTCCACCCCAGAGGTAAAGGACCAGTACCAGACGATTCCACTGAGAAGGAAGCTGGTGATTCAGAAAGCTCTTTCAGTAGTAGGACCAGTTCCTATTCTCAAAAGAAACAGAAGAAGCAAAAGACTTCCAAGAGTCATAAATTTGAGGAATTCAAAAAGGCCAAACCTCCCTCCTTCGATGGCGAGATAAAGAAGGGAGAGGAAGCAGAGGCTTGGCTACTTGGACTGAAGAAATATTTCAGAGTCCATGACTTTTCAGAGAATTTGAAGGCCTGAGTGGCCACTTTCAATCTGAACAGAAAGGCTTCCATCTGGTGGGAAGACCTTAAGAATATGAAAGGGGTCCGCGAGGAGGACCTGTCTTGGAGACAGTTTGAGAAGTACTTCCGGAAGAAGTACTTGTCGGAAAGGTATTTCGACAAGAAGGCTAAAGAGTTTTATGAACTCAAACTAGGACAACTTACTACGGAGGAGAATGTCAAGAAATTCCTCGACTTATTGAGATATGTACCTTACATCAAAGTAGAGAAGGTGAAGGCACAACGCTTCATCAGTGGGCTACCCAAAGAATACCGGAACCGAATTGAATTTGATGAGCCAAAGACCTTAGAAGACACTATAAGAAAGGCAACATATTGTCATGAACAA
>JZKD02S2180106.1:213738-225526 GCA_000966675.3 Picea glauca
CCTTGATGCCATGTGTGCTCTCATTCTTCTCATATGCACTATTTTTCCATGGTTTTAACACTTTCCAACTAAGTTCCACTTGGTCATTCTGCAATCCAATCAAGATGTTCTATTTGCAATAGCTTCTCTTAGGCAATCATATCCAAAATTTACCTTTATGAAACATTATATAACCTTGGAATGAAGTAGCTTAGATAATTCCATCACTCTACTACCACAACATTATTGAATCAATACTATAACTCCTATTTGTGCATTAGATTACTTTATTTAACATTTCCCTATGAAAGCATACCTTTGTTGGATTACTAAGAGGGGGGTGAATCAGTAATAGAGAAATTTAATCCCTTTTAACCATATAATCCAAGTGTTATATCAATGTATCATTATCATCCAATAACTACAGAGTAAATAAGCAATGAACAAATGAACAATCATACACATACACAGTACACCAGTGTTTTATGTGGAAACCCAAAGTGGGATAAAACCACATAATTCTTTATCTTATATGTCTTGAAGAATTACATTCATTGGAAGCACCAACTTCCTTTGTTTTCCAGCTGAAACTGGAAGGAGGCTCCAACCCCATAGTTTCTCAGGATATAACCTGAGGGAAGCTCCAACTCCCCAATTCTCTGGCTACAACCAGAAGGAGGATACAACCCCCTAGGTTCTCTGGCTACAACCACCTATACTTTTTCCGTCCAATCTCCCTAACGTATAAGTAGAATGATGGAATCACTGTCACACTATCACTGTGAGATATATTGTTGTAAACATGTACCAATCAACCTGCACTAAATAACCTATACCAATAACCTGAACCATGCATCAACCTGTACCTCAAACTGTAATCAACTTGTACCATAAAAAAGTGCATCAACCATGCACCAACCTGTACCAAGCAACCTGTAATCAACCTGTACCATAGATAAGTGCATCAACCATGCACCAACCTGTACCATGAAAAAGCTCATCAACCATGCACCAAATTTGTACAAATAACCTGTCACAACAACTTGTCCAAACAAGCTATCACAACAACCTGTCTCATCAATGTTATCAACCAAATCAGATCTACTCACCAAGATCAATCACCAAGACAACTCTCAAATATGTGCATCAACCAATCATAACACAACAACTCATAATCATCACCAAGATCAATATGTGCTTCTAATAATACAAGTATGCTACATCATCCATAAACTATGTGTCAAAAATACTACTAACAAGTGCCACCAATCATGTACCAAGTATGTACCAATAACGTATCAACTACTCATCAACTATGTCTCAACAAGATGTACCAACATCATCAAATATACACCTCATGCCTGTGCCAACTCATCAACTACTCATCTCAACCATGTACCCAACATGTACCTTAACCAAAATACCTCATCAATTCCATCATCCAAATATGATTTGTAACTCTATAATAGACCTGGTGTATATGATCACATACCTGCAAACCTTCATTAACTTTAACAACATGATATTATCATTTTCATCAAACTTTTCTTTAGTCTCACATGACTAGTTTTGGATTAGTCAACAACCCTAACTTGAAATAATCATAACTTTGTTCCTGTAATGAATAAAGATATGAAACTTATACACAATTTTCTTCATTGTGTTTTGTACAATTACTCCATGTGTCACTACTTGGAACCTCTCAAAAAAAGAGTTATAGAAAAAATGGAATACCTTGCTGAATTTTGGATTATTCTAGAGAGTGACCTTGTAGAGATTTCCCTGCACAGAATATTTATTGAATCAATCTGAAACTATTACAAAGAATACTACAGAATGTACTCTAACGAAAACATTTTTTCTTACTCAATTTTGATCTGTTATGAATAATTTATGATGTTTTTACTCAAAACACTTGTTTTAGACTAGTTTCAGGACTAGCCACAAACCCTATTTTCCACGGAGTGTAACTCCAAAAATACAACGACCAACAAGCTAAATCGTTTACCACATATACTTGGATATGTTTCCTCAATTTCCTAGCAATTTCACAGTCTGAGGCATTCTAGAAAAAAAAATTATTACGAAAATGGTGAGATGACCTGAGAAAAAACATACCTTAGAAATCATCATCAAAAGAATTTATCCTTCCTTGAATTTCAGCCTTCTTTTCTTCACTTTCCTCAAAAATTCAACTTAGATATCCTTTGGTTACCTTAGACACCTATACGTATTCAATATGCTCAAGTGTGTCTAAAATGAGAGAGCCTTGCCTCTTATTTATACTCTCCAAGTAGCTTCCTTAAAAACATCTTCTAGGTCACTTTTCCCACTTTCCTTATTTTAGGGTTAACCCACTTCTAATTTCTCCATTAAATTTATTATTTAAATAATTTATTTTGTATTCACTTTGAATTATATTACACTCATTCCACATACCACCAGAAATGGAATGACATGTAATATCCATATAGAATAGTATTACCTTCAAATATAGAAAAAATCATACCGTTATTCATCAAGCAAACTTGGGTCCATTACCCAAACCTGGGTTCTCCAACTTCACATGGTCATAACTCTCTAACCGTGAGGAGTTATGTGACGTTCCACATACCACTGGAAATAGCATGAAAAGAACTATCCATATAGGATAGTTTATCTAACAAATTCAGTGTCCTTCATCTCATTATTCCACAGTTAAGCATGGATTCTCTTACTCCACAAAGCGTCTTCCCATGAGGGCTTTCACCATAAGGGGACCACATTGGAGTTCATCCATATTTACTTCTTATCAACCATGAAAATACAATAATGAGTCATATTTACATCAAACAATATTGGGTCCATTACCCAAACCTTTTTTCTGTGGGGCTTTCTTTAAGGGTTGACATCAATGACAACCAACCTTAATCAACAATCTCCCCCTTTTGCATTGATGGAAACACTCTGATGCAATACTGAAATCACATCACTCATGCTCCCCCTAGAACCATGCCTCTATCCTCTGCATATGATAAATATACTCCCCCTGGAACCATGCCTCTGTCTTCTGCATCTGATAAATCTCTCCCCCTTTGTCATCAATGGAAAAGGTGTCTTTCCATATGGGGTTTCTCCCCCTGAGTAAAATGTCCTCTTATGGTTCTTCCTCATGCACATCTAAGACATATAAGATAATCATTTAAAATGAATTCAAAAATAATTCATTTTGGAGTGGAAATAACTCCAAGTCTTTGGCGAAGATATTCAAAGGATTCTCATGGAAGTGGTTTTGTAAAGATGTATGCCACTTGTTATTTTGTGCCCACATACTCAACTCTAATGTTCTTTTATGCAACCTGCTCCTATAGAAAGTGATACTTGATTGGAATGTGCTTTTCCTTGGAGTGCATCACCGAGTTGTTCGAGATACTGATGGTGCGTGTATTATCACAATATATTAGAATGGGATCATCATACTCAACCTGTATATCTGTCAGAGTTTGTTTCATCCAAATTAACTGTGTACAACATGATGTTGTTGCAATATACTCTGCCTCAGTTGTAGATAAAGATATTGATGATTGGTTATTGCTTAGCCATGATACTAAACACTCACCCAAGTGGAAAGTTGCTCCACTGGTGCTTCATTGTTCATCAATACAACCTACCCAATCTACATCTTTGTAGGAAATTAGTGATAGATACTTTCCTTTTGGATACCATAATCCAAACTCTTTTATTCCTTTGAAATATCTGAAAATCCTCTTCATTGCTAATACATGTGATTCCATTGGTGTTGCTTGAAATCATGCCACCTGTCCAACTGCCTGCATTACATCTGGTCTGGATGGTGTCACATATAGTAGGCTGCCAATCATTGACTTGTTTTTCCTCTAATATGTAGACTTCAAATCATCATATTTTCTCAACTTGCAACTGGTTTGCATGGGAGTGATAATCAGTTTGCAATCTTCCATTCCGAACCTCTTCAACATTTCTATGATATACTTGGTTTGAGAAATAAAAATTCTTTGATTTCTTTGACGTATCTAAAGTCCTAGAAAGAAGGATAGTTCTCCAAGTAACGACATTTCAAATTCATTTTTCATATCTTTTGCAAATTTCTGGCTTAACCTATCATCATCACTACCAAAAATAATATCATCAACATAAACTTCAATTAAGAAAATATTACCTTGACTTACCTTGATGTAGAGGTTGTTGTATGAGCTTCCTTTCCATAGTTCGTAGGGAGTTTTTTCATTTGTTTTTATGAGCATTACTCTGTTTTGAATGTGAAATGATGTATGCACTGTATGTGTCCAAAAAATATCTGTCAATTTGGAATCCATTAGCATTTTTCAAGCCATTTCCTGTGTAATTATCATGATAATGTTCATTTTTCTTTGAACCACTCTCTGAACCAATATATGAATCCATGCTCTTGTCATTATCATATATTTTCCCAAACCTACTAAGTGTTCTTATGAATCTATATCTGTCCATACTGTCCAAGACTCTACTTGCACAACTGTCCATAATGCTAACCCATTTATCACTATATTGTCATGAAGTCTTGATTAATCTATCAAACTATACTTCTGCTAATTGATTGCTCTAAATATATCTTCTCAGACTTTGCAAGCTGCTCAAAGGATGGTTCTTTGGTCTGTCACAACTATTGCATAGACTACCCCTATCTAATATTCATATTACTAGGGATTCTCTAAGCAGGATGAATCAGAACAATTCCTGCTCTGATGTGTATTCATCATCATCTTCATTGGTAGATTCATTATCTCTCTGAGCTCTAACTTCTTTCTTTCTATCTGTGGATTCATCTTTCACTACAATGCCTGAAAGTACAATCTCTTGAACATGTCCCTTATTCACCTATATTTCCTTTCTTTTAGTTATTTTCCAAACCTTTCTGTATCTAACATCTTTCATTTTCTTTGTAGAATTTTCTTCATCTCGTTTTATTGCCAATCTTGAGATCTCTGGTACCTGGTCTTTGTTCAACTGTTTTTCTTGTTTTCTTATCCATACTTTCTTATATCTGATATTAGTATTCTCTTTCATGGAAGTATCGATCATGCTTCTACAATCACTAGCTATGTGTCCATAGTTATGACATTTTTAACACTCAATGTTACATACGACCACATAGGCACTTATTTCTTGAACATTTCTTTTATAATCCCTGCATTTTGAAATCTTGTGTCCAAAGATATTACAATAAAAACAATTTCCACAAAATAAATTTGCATACCTGGGAGTGAACGCTCTTCTTTGTGGCGTAGTCCTTCTAAATTTTTTCCTTGACTGATCATGATCATAATTGAAGCTTCTTTGTGGCTTGAACATGGATGGTCTTCTTGAAGATGTATATTCAGTATTTTTCTTAGATTCTAGTTGACCGTGATTCCTTCCTTTGAGTACTTCTACATAACTCTTTCTATTTTCTTCATTCTTCTTTTCTAGAAACCTAGAGTTCTTCTCTTCATTCTCTATAACTGATGTGGATCTTTCTGTCTCTTGAATGTTCTTTTTGAGCTTGACGATTCTACTTTTCAATGTGACAACTTCTTCAAGATTCACAACCTCTTCTTCTTTCTTCATTATCTGGTACTTCATCACTTCTTCTGTTTTTTTTGCTTCTTTAAGATGAATTTTTAATGTGATTATTTCTTCTTCAAGTCCTTTCTCTTCTTGACCAAACTTTTCCTCAAGCTGGTTTAGATCGTTATTTCTTTCCTTAAGATGATATGTCAATATCTTCTCTCTCATTTCTTCTTCTTTCTTCTGTGTTGCTATGTTGGTTTCCAAACACTGCTTTTCATATTCAAGATTTTCTTCAATCTTTATGGCTTCTTCTAGCTGAGTTCTTAAGTTCTCGAAGACCTGTTGGGATTCTTCAAAAATGTGAACACTTTCCTTTTGTTTCATCAATTCATTCTTGAGTGAATTGTTTTCTTATCTTAGTTCATCTAAAGAACTAATCAATTCTTCTTTATAATTGCCTAACTTTTCAATTAGTTTTTCTGTCTCATTTCCTTCATGACATTCTATTTCAATATGTCCATGTTTTTCACAATTAAAACAAAACAACATACCTTTGGTGATTATGTACTCTTCATCTTCTGAATCTGCTTGACATGGTGAACATAATTCTTCTTGATTTGTATCTACATCTTCTTTGACATTTTATGAATTTTTGATGGGTGAAGAATATATGTCATGTAACTTATCCCAAAGTTCTTTTGTTGATTAACATTTACCAACCTTTTCTCTTACCAGATTAGGTAATCCTTCCCAGATGAAATCCATTGCTATTTTGTTATTCTTCCTCACTTCCTTCTTGGCTATAGTCTTTTCCCTTTTTGAACTATCATATATTGTAACAACTAATAGCCAAATATAATGTCCTTGTGCCTGTAAAAATACTTTCATCATTATGCTCCACATCTCATACTTAAAACCATTCTGACCATTAAACATTGGTACTCCATTCTCAGAATAATCCATGATATCCTTCCAGTTGTTAAACTGTTTCCTGAAGGAACCTGCTCTGATACCAATTGTTGGATTACTAAGAGGAGTGGGTGAATCAATAATAGAGAAATTTAATCATTTTTAACCATATAATCCAAGTGTTATATCAATGTATCAGTATCATCTAATAACTGCAAAGTAAATAAGCAATGAAAAAATGAACAATCACACACATACACAATACACCAGTGTTTTACGTGGAAACCCAAAGCAGGATAAAACCACAGAATGCTTTATCTTATATGTCTTGAAGAAATACATTCATTGGAAGCACCAACTTCCTTTTTTTTTCAACTGCAACTGGAAGGAGGATCCAACCACCTAGTTTCTCAGGCTACAACTTGAGGGAAGCTCCAACTCCCCAATTCTCTGGCTACAACCAGAAGGAGGCTACGACCCCCTATGTTCTCCGGCTACAACTGGAATGTGGCTAAAACCACCTATCCTTACCCGGTCCAACCGCCTTGATGTATATGTATAATGATGTAACCACTATCACACTATCATTGCCAGATATATTGTTGTAAATCTGTACCAATAAATCTTCATTAAATAACTTGTACCAATAACCTGAACCATGCATCAACTTGTACCTCAAAATGTAATCAACCTATACCATAAACAAGTGCATCAACCATGCACCAACCTGTACCAAACAACCTATAATCAACTTCTAACATAAATAAGTGCATCAACCATGCACCAACATGTACCAAACAACCTGTAATCAACCCATACCATAAATAAGTGCATCAACCATGCACCAAATTGTACCTCAACCTGTACCATGAACAAGTTCATCAACCATGCACCAAAACTGTATAAATAACCTGTCACAACAACTTACCTATCAAAATAACCTGTCTCATCAATGTTATCAACCAAATCAGATCTACTCACCAAGATCAATCACCAAGACAACTCTCAAATATGTGCATCAACCAAGCATAACACAACAACTCATAATCATCACCAAGATCAATATGTGCTTCTAATAATACAAGTATGCTACATCATCCATAAACCATGTGTCAACAATACGAATAACAAGTTCCTCCAACCATGTACCAAGTATGTACCAATCATGTATCAACTACTCATAAACTATGACTCATCAAGATGTACCAACGTCATCAACTATACACCTCATGTATGTGCCAACTCATCAACTACTCGTCTCAACCATGTACCCAACATGTACCTTAACCAAAATCCCTTACCAATTGCATCATCAAAATATGATTTGTAACTTTGTAATAGACTTGGCATATATGATCACATACCTGGAAACCTTCCTTAACTTTAACAACAAGAGACTAGCATTTCCATCAAACTTTTCTTTAGTCTCACATGACTAGTTTTGGATTAGTCAACAACCCTAAATTGCAATAATCATAACTTTGTACCTATAATGAATAAATATCTGACACTAATACACAATGTTATTCACTGTGTTTTTTGCAATTCCTCCAAGTTTCACTACTTGGAACCTCTCAGAAAAAGAGTTATAGCAAAAATGGCATACCTTGTTGAATTTTGGCTTATTTTAGAGAGCAACCTTGTAGAGATTTCTTCGCACGAAATATTTATTGAATCAATATGAAACTGTGAAAAATCATACTACAGACTGTACTCTAACCAACACATTTTTTATTAATCAATTGGGATCTTTTATGAAGAAGTTATGACATTTTTACTCGAAACACCTGTTTTAGACTAGTTTCAGGACTAGCCACAAACCCTATTTTCCATGGAGTGTAACTCCAAAAATACAACGACCCACAAGATGAATGTTTTACCACAAATACTTGCATATGTTTCCTAAATGGAATAGTATTTTCACGGTCTGAATCATTCTATAAAAAAAATTATTACGAAAATGGTGAGATGACCTGAACAAAAACATACCTTATAAAGCATCATCAAAAGAATTTATCCTTCCTTGAATTTCGGTCTTCTTTTCTTCACTTTCCTCAAAAATTAGGCTTATATATCCTTTGGTTACCTCATAAAACTATAGTCATTCAATATTCTCAAGTGTGTCTAAAATGAGAGAGCCTTTCCTCTTATTTATGATCTCCAAGTAGCTTCCTTAAAAACATCTTCTAGGTCACTTTGCCCACTTTCCTTATTTTAGGGTTAACCCACTTCTAATTTCTCCATTAAATTTATCATTTAAATATTTATTTCAAATTCACTTTGAATTATATTACACTCATCAATTCACTTTATTATTTACCTTCTAAAATATCTTAAACCACTTTGACTACTTTGACCTTTTGGGACTTCTAGATGACATAAGAGGGTCCTCCAACTTCGTAAGGCCATAACTCTCAAACTGTGAGGAGTTATGTGACGTTACACATACCACCAGAAATAGAATGAAATGTACTATCCATACAGAATAGTATTACCTTCAAATATAGAAAAAATCATATTGTTATCCATCAAACAAACTGGGGTCCATTACCTAAACCTTGGTTCTCCAACTTCACATGGTCATATCTCTCTAACTGTGAGGAATTATGTGATGTTCCACATACCACCGAAAATGGCATGACAAGAACTATCCATCTAGGATAGTTTCCCTTACAAATTCATTGTCATTCATCTCATTATTACACAATTAAGCATGTGTTCTCCTACTCCGCAAAGCGTCTTCCCATGAGGGATTTCACCATAAGGGGACCACTTTGGAGTTCATCCATATTTACTACTTATCAACCATGAAAAGAAAATAATCATTCATATTTACATCAAACAATATTGGGTCCATTACCCAAACCTTTTTTCTGTGGGGCTTTCTTCAAGAGTTAAAATCAATGACAACCAACCTTAATAAAAAATCTCCCCCTTTGGCATTGATGGAAACACTCTAATGCAATACTGAAATCATATCACTCATGCTCCCCCTGGAACCATGCCTCTGTCCTATACATCTGATAAATATTCTCCCCCTGGAACCATGCCTCTGTCTTCTACATCTGATAAATCTCTCCCCCTTTTCCATCAATGGAAAATGTATCTTTCCATCTGGGGTTGCTCCCCCTGACTAAATTTTCCTCTTATGGTGCTTCCTCATGTACATATAAGACATATAAGATAAGCATTCAAAAATCATTCATTTTGGAATGGAAATAACTCCAATTCTTTGGTGAATATATTCAAAGGATTCTCATGGAAGTGGTTTTTTAAAGAGGTCTCCCACTTGTTCTTTTATGCCCACATACTCAACTCTGATGTTATTTTATGCAACCTGCTCCCGTAGAAAGTGATACTTGATTGGAATGTTCTTTGAATTGGAGTGAACCATTGGGTTCTTCGAGATATTGATGGCACTTGTATTATCACAATAGATTGGAATGGCCTCATCATACTCAACCTACATATCTGTCAGGGTTTGTTTCATCCAAATTAATTGTGTACAATAGCATGCTGCTGTAATATACTCTGCCTCGACTATAGATAAATATATTGATGATTTTTTCTTTCTTATCCATGATACTAAACACTCACGCAAGTAGAACGTTGCTCCACTGGTGCTTCGTCGGTCATCAATACAACCTGCCCAATCTGCATCTGTGTAGGAAATTAGTGATAGATCCTTTCCTTTTGGATACCATAATCCAAACTCTTATGTTCCTTTGAGATATCTGAAAATCCTCTTCACTTCTAATACATGTGATTCCTTTGGTGTTTTTTGAAATCATTCCACATGTCCAACTATCTGCATTACATCTAGTCTGGATGGTGTCACATACAGTAGGTTGCCAATCATTGACCTGTATTTCCTTTGATATGTAGACTTCAAATCATCATCTTTGGTCAACTTGCAACTGGTTTGCATGGGAGTGATAACTAGTTTGCAATCTTTCATTATGAACCTCTTCATCATTTCTCTAATATACTTGGTTTGAGAAATAAGAATTCCTTGATTTCTTTGACGTATCTGAAGTCCCACCAAGAAGGATAGTTCTCCAAGTAATGACATTTCAAATTTATTTTGCATATCTAATGAAATAATATGGCTTAACCTGTCATCATCGCTACCAAAAATAATATCATCAACATAAACTTCAATTAATAAAATATTACCTTGACTTACCTTGATGTAGAGGTTGTTGTCTGTGCTTCCTTTCCATAGTTCGTAGGGAGTTTTTTCATTGTTTTTTATGAGCATTACTCTATTTTCAATGTGAACTGATGTATGCATTGTATGTGTCCAAAAAAATATCTGTCAATTTAGAATCCATTAGCATTGTTCGAGCCATTTCCTATGTAATTATCATGATAATGTTCCTTTTTCTTTGAACCGCTCTCTGAACCAATCTATGAATCCATGCTCTCGTCACTATCATATATCTATCCAAACCTACTAAGTGTTCTTACAAATCCATCTCTATTCATATTGTCCAAGACTCTACTTGTACAACTGTCCATAATGCTAACCCATTTATCACTATACTATCATGAAGTCTTGATTAATCTATCAAATTGTACTTCTACTAACTGATTTCTCGGAATCTGTCTTCTCAAACTCTGTAAGCTTCTCAAAGGATGGTTCTTTGATCTATCACAGTCATCGCATAGACTCCCCCTGTCTAACATTCATATTACTTGTGAGTCTCTAAGTAGTATGGCTCAGAAAAATTCCTGCTCTGATGTGTATTCATCATCATCTTCATTGGTAGACTCATTATATCTCTAAGATCTAACTTCTTTCTTTTTATATGTAGATTCATCTTTCACTACAATCCCTGAAAGTACAATTTCTTGAACATGTTCCTTATTTACCTATCCTTCCTTTCTTTCAGTTATTTTCCAAACCTTTCTGTATCTGACATCTTTCCTTTTCTTTGTATAATTTTCTTCATCTCATTTTATTTTCAATCTTGCGATCTCTGGTACTTGGTCTTTGTTCAACTATTCTTCCTGTTTTCTTATCCATACTTTCTTATATCTGATATCAATATTCTCTTTCATGGCAATATCGATCATGCTTATACAATCACTAGCTATGTGTACATAGTTATGACATTTTTAACACTCAATGTTACGTGCGAACACATAGGCACTTCTTGCTTGAACAGTTCTTTTATAATCCTTGCAATCTGCAACCTTATGTCCAAAGTTAGTACAATAAAAACAATTTAAATAAAATAAATTTGCATACCTGGGAGTGAACGATCTTCTTTCTGGTGTAGTCCTTCTAATTTTTTTCCTTGACTGATCATGATCATGATTGAAGCTTCTTTGTGGCTTGAACATGGAT
>JZKD02S2180106.1:277120-323013 GCA_000966675.3 Picea glauca
TTCCCTTTACTTATATTAGACTTATCCTATCAACCAAAGTTTATATTGGCTCAATAGGGTCGACCTCACTAAGTCATATTATAATTATCATTATCATCATCATCATCATCATTATTATTATTATTATTATTATCATTAATGATAATAATAATAATATTAACCATATTAATTATCTTTTACATTTATTATTAATCACATTAAGGTGGGGTCGACCTGTACCCTTTACATAACAATTAGGGTTACAGGCAGGTCTGCTTCTTGAACAACATCTAGAAAAGGATCGGATACACCCACTAGTGTCCATCCATTAGGGTCACATCCATAAGGATGTCATAGCTCTAGCCCACTGCATTACATAGAATAACCAGATCTATACACATCCACTTATTCTCATACACAGGCACGTCCACTCTACAGGTCTTCTTTCCCACTGCCTCACACAAGAGAATGATCTAGAGTTTTCTCATCAAGTCTGTGGCTCAGAGGAGGCTAACACATCATCTTCATTTATGTTCACATGATTATGCACCCAACACTTTGGGATTTCACACGTTCACCTTATGCTCAGCCACAAGGATGTCCAACTCATCAGATCACCTTTCCCACTAGATAATCATATGGAGTTCTTCTTACTCTCTAAATGGAGGAGGTCATCTCTATGTTCCTAGCTCCGTCTCAGGAAGGAACCATGTACCCTTGTTAGGGGATTTCTCTTAGGTTTGTAAGCTGAGATAAAGACTTACATAGATGTAATGATCCACACCTCACAGGTTTGTAAGATGGAAAATGTCTCACATAGTTGCTTTCATCAACATTTCCATTCATAGGATTTTCCATTCTATATTGCAAGTCTCTTCCTTCGATCTCATAGATAATATTTGGAATGATCCAATTTTCTAGATATTGAGTGAAAAATGGTAACCTACCTTTGTTTTAGGATCAATTCCATATATTTTATTTATTAGATTCCTATCCCAAGGTGTGGGTGGATTCAACACTTGGACCATTGCAATAAAACTTGTGAAGCTTATGGATCAAAGTTTTTCTATCAAGATAAAAATCTCCAATCTCTTCAAAAATTGTACCTGAAACAAGAATGGAAATTATGTTGTAACATCAATTTCTATAATTAGAAAACTGATTAATATTCTACATGAATCTTCTATGTACTTATACATGATTTTTTCTGACAATAACTTGGCTTTATATATTCCTTGTAGGAGAAAATTAGCATCGTAGTAAATATATCGATATCATGTTAATTTTGTGTTCTTCAAGGTGGGATAAAGATAATCCAAAGAATCTTACCATTAGTCTAAACATGTAGTAGAGTAACTTTCAATATGGGAAATTTTGTCTGGGGAACTATTTGTTTTGGTTTGGTTAGAAAGGAATTTGTCCTTGGTTTTGTGTTATTTTTTATTTATAATTTATAATATGTTGAGAATTGGGAAAGTATAATGTGTTCCATCTTAACTTGTATAAGTTAAATGATAAAATACATAGTTTTCCCAATCTATGCTCTACCTTGGTAAAGTTAAAGGAACATATTAAAAATTTTCCCAATAAGACACCATATATAGAGTTTAAACACAATTAGTTTACAAGATTTCCAATATCACAAATATGTTCTTTTTTTCTATTCAAGATATTCTAGCAAGAAAAAGAGTGATATTGTTGGAATTGTTTCCAAACTTAATTGAGGTTAACATGTTTTTCCTTAAGTGTAACTACCTCTTTTAAAAATTGTATCTTGGAATATGTGTTTGATGTCTTCTATCTATAATCTACCTCCTTCCTTGCTTGAACACTTATTAAGAAACTATGAAATAACAACCTCATATACCTAGGAAAGAGGGTCACTCCTCAAACTAAGACAACCACC
This sequence comes from Picea glauca, assembly GCA_000966675.3. NCBI lineage: Eukaryota > Viridiplantae > Streptophyta > Pinopsida > Pinales > Pinaceae > Picea > Picea glauca. Next base: position 279,006 of record JZKD02S2180106.1, read on the forward strand.
TTCTCATAGGAACATGTGCAAATTAAATAGTCAATGGACCCAAGTGGAGATCCATGTGCACGACCATATGGGTGCTACTTGAAATTGATAAAACATTTGATATGGGTGAAACAATCCCTTCCCAACACCATCCTTGGTACCCCTATGCTTATAGGAGGCTTGATGAATTAATATAATAGTTGAATATCCTATCTCTTATCATATTATTGCTACTCTGTTTGACATTGGATTAATACATGAGGTTCCACTTGCAAGATATATGAGTGATATGACATATGGATCATGTCATCCGATCCAAGGTGGGATCACTATGTATTAAGAATTTTTAATAACACAATTTGAAGGCATGCAATGGAATACTATAAGAAAACTCTTCATTTCTTCCATTTTGGCATCTACCATCTAGTGACCAATGATGGTGATCTCAACTTCAAAATATAGATCTATATCCTAGATTTTAATCTTGTCTCCTATAGTTAGAAAAATTGTCAATCAATTTCTCAGAAATTTCTTATTGGGTATATAGGGAAAGGAATTAAGAAAATAGTTGGATATGGATAGTTTCTCATACAAGGTTATTATATGCAATACCTAGCTAGACTTGCATTTTTTAATGTATTGTTCAGATCCATCATATGTTGATTGTGGTGTATTGGTTATATTTTCTTGAGGTCCCAACCATGTATTGCACCATGAAAAGAAATGATATGGAATAGTGTTGTCTCCACTTGATTTTCCATTCATAGGATTTTCCAGTCTAGAATGCAAGGTTCTTCCTTTGATCTCATAGATAATATTTGTAATGATCCAATTGTCTAGATATTGGGTGAAAAATGGTAGCATGCTTCATTTTTAGGATCAATTCCATATTATTTTTTAATATATGCCTATACCAAGGTGTGGTTGGATTCAACACTTGGACCATCGTGATAAAATTCATGAAGTTGATGGATCAAAATTTTTCTATCAAAATCAAAATCTCCAATCTCTTCAAAAATTGTGCCCAAAATAGAGGAATGGGAATTATGTCTTAAAACATCAATTTATATGATGGGAAAATTGATTCATTATAAAGAACTCATAAAATTTATATACTTCAAAGATTAAGAAAAGAAAACAATTCTAATTTCAAAAAACTTGGGATGGAACGAGTCGAACCGCCAAAGCGGCTAGGGCCGAAACCCTAGCCGCCATCGCTCTGATTTTCGTTTGCAGGGGCGTTGAGATTCGATTGTAGCTGCCGACCCAGGTCTCCCAAGCAGTCAAGGGTAGACAGAGACGTGGACTCAGTGATTCAGCGTGGTCTTTTACAACAGCCGATCAAGGGTTTCAGAGTGTCCCTCCTCCATGCGTTTGGAGATCAAAGGACGCGGCCTATAGATCCCGACATTTAGAGACGTGGGATCGGTGCCTTCGGAGGGTCCCTGCGAACACCTATGGGCTTGCATGCGGGTGGGTACAGGGGTCTTGGCTCATCACTGAGATTTTGTTTGCAGGAGGTCGGCTACGATGGCCCCAGATCAAAATGCTGAGAAGGGAAAAGATCCTTTGGAAGCATTCAAGGCGTTAGTTCGTTCGGCAGGCCCCAAACCCAAGCCTTCTCTCTCATACAAGTTTGTAAAGAAGATGGAGGAGATCCCCTCTCTGGAGCTAACTCCAAAGAAGCCTTGCTCTATTGCCTTCCTTCTAGCAGAAACGTCCCTCATCGAAAAGTTTACGGGGTTATGACCTAGCCCCAAAGCGGTGGAAGCATGGACGAATGACCGTTGGAAATTACTGATAAAGGGAAACGTTTCTCTGTTTGCAGTAGGCAGGGGTTTTTTTGTCTTCAGTTTCTTAAGAAAAGAGGACTATGATCTAGTCTTCAGATCTGGGCCCTATTTCATGGGGTCGAGAGGACTGTTCTTAGCCCCCTAGACTCCTGACTTCAATCCTGAAGCCGAGATTACCGCAGCTCCAGTATGGGTTAGGCTGCCTCATCTACCCTTGCATCTCTGGGGGATAGAGTCTCTGGAGGACATCGGAAATAAGCTTGGGCTTTATTTGGACAAAGCAGAACCGAAAGGGGACCAGTATACCTGCGCCTGCATTTGTGTTGAGGTTAACCTCGAGAAAGGTCTTCCGGAAGCCATTAAGCTCACCCTGGGGGATTGGAGCCATATCCAAGAGCTGGACTACAAGCAGATTCCTTTCAAGTGTCTCTGGTGCCATGCTTATGGCCACTTCGCAAGAAACTGCCCCAAAGTCGCTGAGGAACCAGGACCAGTCAAAGAAGACGCCTTTCATCCCGTAGTAAACCAACGAAGGCAACCAAAGTGAAAGGAACCACTAGACCAAGCCCCGACGGCCACTCAGTCAAAAGAGGCAACTCTAGAGAATAAAAATAGTTTTGATGCGCTAAAGGAAGACGACACCCCAGAACTAGAAGAAACAACAGTCAAGGATGATCCTCCGGCAGACGAAAGCCTTCTGGAATCCTCCCCCCCAAAATCTGTAGCAGCGAGAAAGATTCGGGCTCCAGATCCGGAAGCTCAAGAAGGTCGGATTACAGTCCCCTCTAGCGGCTCTGAGGGAACTTCAGAACCTGAAGACAACTCAGTTCCGTCTCCGCCCCTTACCCGAGGGCGAAATACCAACAAAGCACGCAGAGAAAAGGAGGCGGCCTCCAACATTTCTTTAGGATCTCAGAAAAAGTTGGACCCCTACATTAAGGGGAAAACTTCAGCCCCATTAGAATAATGCTTTGCTTCTGTCTTTTGCTATGCTCACARTTTGTGAGAATTTACTCATGTACSCAYTTTTTGTCTTATTCYCGAAWTAGCTCAAGRARMAAAGGGAACTGGTCTCCCAAGACATTCACCAGAAGGTTGGCAGCACTGTCAGAGGTCACCAACCTTCTTCGGATTTGTAAATTCCAGATTCTGGCTGGCCAGAATGCCTATTAATGCAACATAACCATTTTTGTCAAAAAAAAAGAAAAGAAAACACCAAGGATTCCACGTGTTCTCCAAAAAGTAACTCTTTCCAGCCACTTGTATAGAAATACTCCAGAGTCCAAAAACTACTAGCTAAAGAGCCTAGTATTGCAAATAAGGTGAAGTGATGGAGGATGTTCCCATTATTGTTATGAAAGGTAGAGTAAAACTATTCCATTTCAGTTGCTATTATTTTGATTGTTGGAATCTATTCTGAAATTTTGAACAACTCACTAAAGATTGGGAATGCTATCCCCCCGACCACAAAGGTGGTGATGAAATTCCTAAAAGGTAAAGAAACTAAAAAATTGGAATTTATTATACCCGATCGAACTGTATTGAGAGACACTTCAACCCTGTTTCAATGTATTTCTAAAAGAGAAATAATTTTCCAAAAATAATTCAACATTGTAACCATTGATACTAAAATTAAAAAATATGGTTGTGACTTATATTGAAACAAAAAAATGTTTAGTAAAATATGATCGAATGGTGAACTGACCTGGGGAATAGATGGGCATGAGAACCACCAAGAAGCATTGGAAGGTGACCATGAGTTGATATGTCGATGCTGCAAAAAACACAAATAGTTGATGAAGAGGAGCGTACAAATCAACCTTAAATCTGAATTCTCTTGTTCCACACTGTAAAATCTCAATCCATCTCAGGCATGCCTCTTCAAATTTTAGATGGGTGGGTCATTCGACGCTTAGTAAGACAAGGTTAAATCATTCCCATTGAAAGCTATGGGAGAAATTAGTATCATAAACCCTTGATCGGATATGGGGGTGAAATGTTTACCTTAAATCCTTGATTTGAGGATATGCAGGGCGATTCATTCCCCAAATATATTGGATTCTAAAAAATCAAGGCAAATTGGAATTTTTGTCATGAGATCCGGAGGGCGAACCTATTTTCACAGGATTTTATGATTTTCTTTATGGGATGAATGATCTACCATATACACTGTTTAATTTAATATTTGGGCTAAAAAATTTAATTTTCTCAAAAACTGCTTCAATAAAAATTCGCCCCTTCAAAAATTTAAACCCTAAAATTTCTCCCATGAGCGAAATTTCACCCCTAAAATTATCTATGTGTGATAGGTGGAGGTTGTTGTGGTCGAAGGGTTGAAGGACAAGTTATCCAATGAACATCGGAGAATTTGTATGAAATTCCTTCGATGTTTATTGGGAGACTTGTTCTAAAGTCCTCTGACAATATCTGAAGGAAATAGAGAAACTCCTTCGATACGAATTAGAGGAGTTAAAATTAACTCCTTTGATTCGTATCAGAGGAGTTTTATCTAACTTGAGAAATAACAATGCATATCGGAGAAGGTGTAAATAAATCCTTCGATACATATCTAAGGAGTTAAAGTTAACTCCTCCAATTCGTATTGAAGGAATTTGAATTAACTATACCGATTTCAAAAAGAAATCTTTGGATTTAAAAAAAAAAAAGTATTTAAGGATTTTCCAAGTAATATATGAGTCTCCTAAGTAACTTGATTTGGAGAGGGAGACTCACAAGGATTTATATTGGGATCAAAATATGAGGGGCTCCATTTTCTAGGGTAGTAAGCAAGATCAAATGGGAAAATGGATGGTTGTAGTGCATGTCACAAAAAATGGTGACACTTTAGGAGAAGCCTTGAATATATGCAAGATGATGTCCAAAAACAATTTAGGAAGGGTGCTCCATCATACAAAATCATAAAAGAAAATATAGGTCACATAACTTGCATATTTAAAGGACTTAGATGACTCAAAGAGGAGTGACGCCTTTCTAGGTATTAGATTGCTTTCAAATCGATTTATATCCATGATAAATTACTACAAAGGAAGTAGGTATTATAATAGGAATGAAACATCAAGAATGTTGAGAATACAAGTCATAATGCATTTCTCAGGTATTATAATAGGAACGAAGCATCAAGAATGTTGAGAGTACAAGTCATAGTGCATTTCACTGGTGTTTCTCTACTGCCAATGAGCATCCATAGCCCTGACAGAGTCAACTCGGTGTCACGAGCCTTTATCTGCTACCATATAGCATCCATAACCCCGGTAGAGATACTTGCATGTCCCATGTGATATGGAAAGCCTTTCCCAAAGCCTCTATACTTTGTAACATTTGATTCTTTTTTTGTTTAGAGATATAGGTGGATATGGGGATTCTAGTTAACATTTAAAGACACTAGGGATGGCACCTGTGATGATGAGATATGCTAACTTGATTATGGATGAAAAAACTTCTTGAGTTTTGATTCCTAATATACTACGAGCATTTCATCTATATAATTTTCATTCATCTTGTATAACATATCAATTTGTTGTTAAGTGAAGTATCTTTTCTCTATGTTTATTCAGTGTCTTTTTGTTTCGATAAACTATGTTCCTCCACCAGATCTTGACTTGTGATAGTGTGTAAAGGGCTTACATCTCTAGGTAGATATGTGGATTTAACATCCCATCATGTATATTTTTAGGATATTTACACCAGATGTGCTATGTTTAGGCATGTGACTAAGTCTAAGTTATAGGAACTTCAAAATCACAAAGGAAATTATTAAGAAGGATAAAAGAACTAACCAAAACATGCTAGAAACAAAAAATATTTATAAAACCAATTTAACTAAGGAAACAAAATAAAAAAATCAGGATTTATTTATGTATAGGTTATTAACATCCTAAATGGTTAATAGATGTAGTGCTTGAGGATTTGTTTGTTATCATGGAAAGATCCAATTTCTCCCTGAAGGTTTTGTTATCGAAAAGTTCCTTGGCCAATATTTTATTTAATGAGGTGGGGATTAAGCCAAAGTTGTTGGGATTTTTAATGTTTCCCTTTATCTTCATGTGACTTGTTCCATTTAAGAACTAAGTCTTCAACTTGGAACTCTTTCTCACTGGAAGACTTCTTATCAAATGAACATTTTACTATTTGCTGTTGAGATTCAAACTTGCATTTATTGTTTTCATGTATTTCATCAAAGTTCAGCAAGGTATCGATATGTCTTTGGATGATAGGGCATTATTTTCCCAGATACTGTTGTGTGAGTTGGAGGGAAGGTAGGTAAATTTTCGAGGGTAGAATGACTTATTTCCCATACACAAGAAAGTAAGGTGAAGTTCCTATGGAATATTTGGGGGTGACACAATCTGCCCAAAGAGAATTTTGTAATGCATTATGCCAATTTCTCTGGTGATCGAATATGGCTCATTTAAGGATACATATGATGTTCTTGTTTGTATATTTTTCTAATCCATTTCCCTGGGGATAGTAATTGGTTGAGTATTTTAAAATGATCCCTTTTTCCAATTCATATTCAGATAATTTCAAGGATTAGAGATAAGTGTAGATTTTAACCTTGTACAATATCTACTACAAATAGATATTCAGTAAAAGAACAGAAAAGATATAATGGAAAATACAAACATTACACAGAGATTTTTCCCCTGGAAACCCAAACCGAGAAAACCATCATATTTTATATTCATTCATGTGTAATACATTGTTTACAATACAATATACATATAGGAGCCAACAACATCCAAAAACCTAACCCAATGACCTGGATTAGTCCACAACCCTAATTCCTTAACCAGAAATAGAAAACCATCGACAAAAAACATGTGCCGAAAAACCACCTAAATATGTGACATGCTTCCCGAGGCACATGACACATTTCTTGAGGCAGAATGTAACACATACCCAAAATTATCCCACTTGTTGTGTTCTTTGCATATAGGGGGTTACAGGGTTACATAGTCAACAATCCAAGGCAGCAATTCCCATGGATCATCTACACCAAGATAAATTCTCAGTGCTCACAGATTTTGTTAATGAATATGCAAATTTATTCAAAGTGTCCACCTTCTGTTATCTCCTAAAATAGCACTGTCATTTTGTCAAATTTTAAGTGATAGGAAGAGGTCCAAAAATTTATTTCTAAATTTTTATAGGCTTGTTAGAGAGCCTATTTTCTGAAAATAAACTTGGAACAAGCATTGAATTTGGTATTCTCAAGAAAAAGCAAGAATCTCAGGTTTCGGTGGTTTAGGCAGGCCTGAAAAGTGCTCATTAACCACCGAAAGCAGAGCTTTGGGTAGTTAACAGGCTAAATTTAGGTCTAGTTTAACTACCGAAAGTGTCGAAGCTGAAAAGAAGCTAACTGTTTCATCACGCACCCGAATAAATGGAATAAAACAGGTGTTATCTTTGCAGCTGGTCAAAGTCTTTAACACACCAAGTCATCAGGTCAAACAGAGCCACATCTAAGCCACGAATTATGTAAATCAAAGCGTCAACCTAGCATGCACTATAGTTCATCAATATGCTAAGAGTGGTGGCGTTTGTAAATGGCTATTTCATACACACATATCAGGATTGTGTGATATGTCCCGTAAGCAAATGAAGACAACAAAAAATTTCCAGATCATGAGCAAGACATGCAGGATCTGAACGTATCCACCGAGATACCAGGAGAAAAGTGTTTTTGAAGAGATCGAGGTCTTTCACCAAAATTAGAGCTTTCAGTTCATCAAGCATGTCGAGTTTTGGAAGAGTTTGATTTTGCAGACAAAGAATGCGTGGGCAACAAATTTGGTTGAATGATCAAGGTTCTCGATTTGTTTTTCATGAAGGACAAGGATTCATGGAATGAAATCCGAGTCATTGTTATTCTCATGCAAATTTATTCACTACAAATCCGTTTTTTGAAAGTTACAGGTTTCGGTAGTTAACAGGCCTAGATTTTTATCTCTTAACCACCGAAATCAGAGCTTTTTGGTGGTTAACAAGCCCGGATTTTTATCTCTTAACCACCGAAACCTGTACATGGCAGGGAGGTCATATTTTTGCACAGATTTGACTTTTTCTCAACAAAATATTTCGAGGTTGGTTTCTAAAGATGAATAATAATTAAATACATCATATTTAAGGTTTTATATTGATGTATTTAATGTTTAAGAAGGTGGAAAAGTGAAAATGGTGACCTATTTGATGAGCAAAAAAACTGTCTTTTTGCCAAAGGTGGCAAATTCGAATTTCCTATGAGGATTCATCAGCCTTGGAAGACTTTCTACATTTGTCAAAGAGTTTGGAGGATATAAAGGATATCAAGATAGAGTTTGAAACCTAAGATAGAATATTTTGTTTTGACTTTCCATTTTTAGAAGTCTAGATCCATTTTTATAGGATCTCATCCTACACTTGTTTGGTTTGACTATTTTTAGCAAATTTGATCCATCTTTCAAGGATATAGATTTAATCTTGTAAGGATATAAATACAAAGAAATTTGAAGCACCAAGGGGTTGGATTTTTAGTTCTATATGCTATTGTTTTGTATGAAAGACACTTTCTTTAATATATCAGCCAACAAGCTTCTTTCATTTGTTACTGTCAGACCTTCTTTCATCTTTGTCTATGCTTATGAGTGGAATTAGTTCTTTTGTCTTTGTTTAATGATTCTATGGTAACTGACATCTTACTTTTGATTGTTAAGCAAGAATCAAAAGCATCCTTGGCTAGTTTGTTGACCCATCATATATATGGTTTTATGTATGTTTTGGTTAATTGATTAGTTTTATTATCCATATGTTATACAAACCTATCTGACAATAGTTCTTGAAGGCCTTGTGTTGCATGAATATAGTTAAGATTGTCTTGAAAATACAATCTAGAGGTTAAGACATTCATCTTGACCCAAACCCACACTTATTATTGAGAAAATAGTTACAAAAGATTAAGTTACCAGGCATCTCTGACATACAGCCTAGGAGAGTTTCCTGGAGTGATAACAAATTGGCGTCGTTGTCGGGGAGAGGAGATCAAAGCTCAGCTTCCTTGGGAGACGACAAGATCCAACTTTGATGATAGACAAAGCTTGGACATCATTTGGTTGTAATTATCTATCTGGCATCTGCATGAAGGACAGATTCAGCGGTGACTCCACAATAATCAAATGTCAAAAGCGTTTGCAGCTCTTTTGGCTCGTAGGTTTCCACCTCTTGACTTCTCAACAGTTACTGGTTTCCCACATCCAGTTCCTTCTATAGATTTTTGGGGAGATCATCTTCCAAGATTTGCAGAAAAGAAAGAAGATAATCCTTCAGATCATCTTATCAGATGTCATAAATGCATGGTTCAGTTGGATATATATCATGAGGATGTGCTCATGAAGATGTTTGTCTTCTCATTGGAAGGAGATGCTCGTGAATGGTATAAATATTTACCTCCTTCTAGCATATCTTCTTTAAAAAAAAATAATACAGTATTCCATCATCGATGTGAAAGGTATTTTGCTCGGGAAATTCTTCTTGAGGGTTGTTGTGAAGAATTTCATTCATATATTCAAAATGTTTATTCTTCTAGTTGTGAACATGAAATTCTTTCTATTATTGTTGTTCAAGAGGAAGATCTTCAAGATAGAGTTGACGTGAATATTGATGATTGTGTGACCAAAGATTCTCGGGATTGTTCTTCTTATGTACCTACTACTTTAAACAAAAATGAAAAGGATTATAGGGTAGGGGAAGAAGAAGATGAATTTTCAGCTGAAAGTGTCTTTAAAGAATGTTGTGATGAATTTGAAAAGCATGTTCAGTAGGAAGAAGTTGATCTTCTGTTTGCAAAGATGAAAGTTATGTTGTTAAGGAAGATCTTCATGATACAAATGGTTATAATGAGAATTATATATCTATAGATGCATCAGATCTTATCTCAGTTGCACATGTTGCCTTTGATTTGTATGAAGAATCAGTTATAAAAGAGGATTGTTCTCAAATTTTTGAAGAGGTTTCTTATGACATTTTTTCGCCTATGACTGATGAGAAGGATGTGAAGATTGCTTGTCTTTATTTTCCAGATATAGAGGTTTTTTGTTCACCTATATTTGATAAGTATGCAGACGAAGGAGATCATATTTCTATATCAAATGATGTTGATTTGAGCAGCAGCCAACCTATATATCATAGCTATGGATCTAATCTTGAAGAGCCTTTTTCTTTTCCTATTGAAGAACAACATCAAGTTGAAGTCAACCATTCAGTTTTCATAACTGATGTCTTTTCTCCAGAATTTTGTCATGAATATGATTTGTTTCATCAAATTAATGGACAATATGATTGTGTTAAAAAATCTGTGGTTTACTATGATACTTTTATGAAAGATTCAAAGGTTATGTATTTTGAGATTCTAGATGATAAAGAGTAGATTGCATATGGAAATAGTCCTAGATCAGATCAAGAACATCATGGAACTAATACAGGAAAGCAACTTTTCAATTTTAAACAACAAGGTATTGTCATACATAAATTTTATGATCCAATTGCTATATGGATGGACTCACGGTTTTCAACAATGTCATATATTACAGAGTTTGGCATCATGGTTTGCAACAGTGAACATGAGCCGGTTGTAGTTCTCTTGTGGTATCTTTTGTTATCCTTACATGTTCCTTGTTGTATACATAAAGATGGGTCAAGCAATTTGTTTCTTGAATTATTTTTCTAGAAATTTGTATATACCTGAAACATGTATTTGCAGCAGTTAGAGTAGGAGTATATAGGAGAATAAGCTCTTCATCTGAGAAAGTAGATTCTTTCAGTTATTGGTTGTTGAATAAACAGGTAGTCTACAGGTAGGCTACAAGTTTTCAGGCTACAGGTTTGTTGAAGAACAGTTGCACAGGTTAGATGACTCCATGCCCAATGCCAAAGGCAAGCAAATGACTCCATGCCCAATGGAACTGCAATTTCAAAGCTATGCAAATATTGTTTTCAGATTTTGGTTGAATAAGCAGAGCAGGCTACCGATTGCACAGGTCGCATGACTCCATAGCCCAACCGATAAGGCGACTGGAACTACTTGTTCTTGGAACCTCACTAGGAGGATTCCATCTCCGAGTAGGAGCCAGATGTTATCTCCTAAAATAGCACTATCATTTTGTCAAATTTTAAGTGATAAGAAGAGGTCCAAAAATTTATTTCTAAATTTTTATAGGCTTGTTGGAGAGCCTATTTTCTGAAAATAAACTTGGAACAAGCATTGAATTTGGTATTCTCAAGAAAAAGCGAGAATATCAAGTTTCAGTGGTTTAGGCGGGCTTGAAAAGTGCTCATTAACCATCGAAAGTAGAGCTTTCGGTAGTTAACAGGCTAAATTTGAGTCTTGTTTAACTACCAAAAGTGCCAAAGATGAAAAGCAGCTAATTGTTTCATCAAGCGCCCAAATAAATGGAATAAAATAGGTGTTATCTTTGCAGCTTGTCAAAGTCTTTAACATGCCAAGTCATCAGGTCAAACAGAGCCACATATAAGCCACGAATTATGTAAATCAAAGTGTCAGCCTAGCATGCACTACAGTTTATCAATAAGCTAAGAGTGGTGGCGTTTGAAAATGGCTATTTCATCCACACATATCAGGATTGTGTGATATGTCCCATAAGAAAATGAAGACAACAAACAATTTCTTGATTGTGAGCAAGACATGCAGGATCCGAACGTATCCACCGAGATGTTAGGAGAAAAGCGTTATTGAAGAGATCGAGGTCTTTCACCGAAATCAGAGCTTCCATTTCATCAAGCATGTCGAGTTTTGGAAGAGTTTGATTTTGCAGACAAAGAATGCGTGGGAAGCAAATTTGGTTGAATGATCAAGGTTCTCGATTTGTTTTTCATGAAGGACAAGGATTCGTGGAATAAAAGTCGAGTCATTGTGATTCTCATGCAAATTTATTCGCTACAAATCCATTTTTTGAAAGTTACAGGTTTTGATGGTTAACAGGCCCAGATTTTTATCTCTTAACCACCGAAAGCAGAGCTTTTTGGTGGTTAACAAGCCCATATTTTTATCTCTTAACCACTGAAACCTGTACATGGCAGCGAGGTCATATTTTTGCACAGATTTGACTTTTTATCAACCAAAGATTTCGAGGTTGGTTTCTAAAGATGCATAATAATTAAATACATCAGATTTAATGTTTTATATTGATGTATTTAATGTTTAAGAAGGTGGAAAAGTGAAAATGGTGACCTAGTTGATGAGCAAAAAAACTGTCTTTTTGCCAAAGGTGGCAAATTCAAATTTCCTATAAGGATTCATCAGCCTTGGAAGACTTTCTACATCTGTCAAAGAGTTTGGAGGATATAAAGGCTATCAATATAGAGTTTGACACCTAAGATAGGATATTTTGTTTTGACTTTCCATTTTTAGAAGTCTAGATCCATTTTTATAAGATCTCATCCTACACTTGTTTGGTTTGACTATTTTTAGCAAATCTGATCCATTTTTCAAGGATCTAGATTTCATCTTGTAAGGCTATAAAGCCAAAGACATTTGAAGCACCAAGGGGTTGGATTTTGAGTTCTATATTCTATTGTTTTGTATGAAAGACACTTTCTTTAATATATCAGCCAACAAGCTTCTTTCATTTGTTATTGTCAGACCTTCTTTCATCTTTGTCTATGCTTATGAGTGGAATCAGTTCTTTTGTCCTATTTAATGATCCTATGGTAACTGTCATCTTAATTTTGATTGTTAAGAAAGAATCACAAGCATCCTTGGCTAGTTTGTTGACCCATCATATATATGGTTTTATGTATGTTTTGGTTAATTGATTAGTTTTCTTATCCATCTATTATACAAACCTATCTGACAATAGTTCTTGAAGGCCTTGTGTTTCATGAATATAGTTAGGACTGTCTTGAAAATACAATCCATAGGTTAAGACATTCATCTTGACCCAAACCCACACTTATTATTGAGAAAATAGTTACAAAAGATTAAGTTACCAGGCATCTCTGACATACAGCCTAGGAGAGTTTCCTGGAGTGATAACACCTTCATCGGAAATACTTTATTTTCTTCAACCATGTCTCTCACAAAATGATATTTAATATCAATATGCTTTGTCTTTGAATGATGAACTAGGTTCTTTGCCAGAAAAATTGCACTCTAACTGTCACAATCTATCCTCACAACTTGTTGTACCAACCCAATACCTGAACACAATCTTTGTAACCATATTTCTTCCTTACTTGCATGAGTGGTTTCCATGTATTCATCTTCTGTAGTTGAAAGTTCCACTACATCCTGTCTTTTTCTCATCGAACTTAGTGCTCCTCCAAACAGGTTAAACACATACCCACTTGTATATCTCCTATGATCCAGATCTCTAGCCCAATCTACCTCCACAAATCCTTGTATATCCACCACTCTGTCCAATCCCAATATTCCTTCGTAGCACAATCCATAGCTAGAAATGCCATGCAAATACCTAAAAACCCGTTTTACTGTTGTCCAATGCTCCTTCCCTAGTTTTGACATATACCTGCTCTCCCATTGCATGTACAATGTCCGGTCTAGTACAGACCATTTCATACATCAAAATTACAACTGCATTCGCATATGGAACATGAGACATGTCCTCCTCCTCTTCATGTGTCTTGGGACATTAATCCGCAGATAACTTTACACCAACAGGAATAGGAACCTTGACCGTTTTTCATTCCTGCATATTAAACCTCAGGAATATTGTCTCGACATATTTTCTCTAATTTATCCAGAGTTTCCTCCTTTTCCGATCTCTTTTAATTTCCATGCCCAAAATGAAATTTGAAGCACCAAGATCCTTCATGTCAAATTTAGAGGACAACTAATTTTTCACATCCTAGATAAGCTCCTTGTTGTTTCCTATTCGCAACATGTCACCCACATGCAAGACCAAAAAAATCAAATGATCACCAATTAATTTAAAATACACATAGTGATCCTCTTTGCTTCTTGTGAAGCCAAGTCCCAACATATAAGTATCAAATTTTTTATACCACATCCTTGGTGATTGTTTTAAACCATACAAGGACTTTTTCAGCTTGCATGCCAACTCCTTCTTTCCCTTCACAGCATAACCTTCCGGTTGCTTCATATAGATTTCTTCTTCCAGATCCCCATGTAGGAATGTTGTCTTCACATCCATTTGTTATATTTCAAAATCAAATGCAGCAACAACAGATAATAGAAATCTTATGCAGGTTAACTTAGCAATAGGAGAAAAAACTCTCACCAAAATCAATTCCCTCAAGCTGGGAATAACCCTTTGCTACTAACCGAGCTTTGTATTTCTCCATTTTTCCTTATGCATTCAACTTCTTTTTAAATACCCATTTTATTCCAATGGGCTTTCTTCCAATTGGAAACTCCACTAGATTCCAAGCCTCATTCTTATCCAAAGATGTCATTTCTTCATTCATGGCCCTTTTTCAGAGATTTGCATCCTCTGAATCCACTGCCTCCCTGACAATTCTAGGATCATCATCAATAATAGAAAAAGAAAAATTTGGATGGAAATCATATGGAGTATACCTTTCCAATAGCCTTGTTTCTAAAACTGATCTCCTCAATACTGGAGTATGAGGATCTTCTTCTGTAGAGTCTGACTCATTATCTTTTAAATCAAACTCTATTTTCTCTGGTTCTTTCTTACTTGGTAGGACTTTTTGTTTAACAACATCCTTCATTTCTCTAAATACCACATCTCGTCTATAAACTACCTACTTAGTTTCTGGGTTCCAAAGATTATAACCTTTGAGACCATATGTGTATCCAATAAAGATACACTTTTTGGCCTTCTTATTTATCTTACTCATGTTTTCCTTTGGAACATGAACATATGCATCACAGCCAAATACCTTGAGATGTGTGAGAGAAGGTTCCTTACCAGTCCATACCTTTTGTGGATTCTTGTCATCCAACACTGATGAGGGTGATCTGTTCACCAGGTAACATGTAGTACCCACTGCCTCTGCCCAGAATTCTTTCCCTAACCCGACACCACTAAGCATGCACCTTTATTTTTCCATCAGTTTCTTGTTCATCCTTTCTGAAACTCCATTCTACTGAGGTGTATATGGAGTAGTCTTCTATATTTCTAACCGCACTTCTTATAGAATTATTCAAATTCATTCCCACTAAAATCTCCACCATTATCTGTCCTTAGAACCTTAATTATTTTCTCTGTTTGATTCTCAACAAGATCCTTAAACTATTTAAACCTATCAAAGACTTCATATTTCTTCCTGGGGAAATATATCCAAGTATTCCTCGAGAATTCATATATAAATGAGACATAGTACACATATTTTCCTGATGATGGGACCGACACAGGTCCACAAACATCATTGTGAACTAGTTGTAAGATTCCTTCTGCCCTCTTTTCATCAGAGGGGAATCTTACTCGATTTTTCTTCCCATATATAAAATGTTCACAGAAATCAAAATCCAGAGAGTAGTTAGACATACCTTCAACCATACCTTTATCGTGTATTAGTCGAAGACCCTTCTCTTAGATATGCCCCAGTATTTGATTCCATAGCATAACCTTTTCTCCAGAGACTATAGGAGTTCTTTCTTCTTCAACTTCATGTTCAGGAACAATGGAACTATTACACCCATCACTAATAGTTCTTCCTTCCAGCTTATACAGAGTTCCAAACCAAACTCCTTTCAGCAACACCATTGCTCCTTGAACCATCCTGTAGGTTTCCTTTTCAAATATTGTTTTTACCCTTGGATCGTCCATTTTTCTTACATAAATCAAATTTCTAGCCAAACCTGGGATGTGTAAAACACCAGGCAGTTTTTTAATCCTTCCATTTATGAGCCTCAACTTGACTTTTCCTTGTCCTATGATTCTTGTTGTTGAATCACCATATAAGAAAACATTACCTCCATCATACCTTTCATATTCGCAGAACCACTCCCTATGGGGATTCATATGAAAGGATGCCCCATGGTCAACCAACCATGTCTCATGATATGCATGTGTTCTTTAAGAATCCAAGTACACATCCCCTCCTTCTTCCTTGGAGGTCTTTTCTTCTGTAGAATGAGATTCTTCATATCCCTTCTTTTTTTCAACCTTGGATCTACACTGCTTCTTGTAGTGCCCTTCTTTTCCACATCTCCAACATACCCTTACAAAATTTTTGGGAGATTTAGATCTACCCTTAGACTTAGATCTCCCACTTGAGAAATTAGATCTATTCCTTCCTTGGGAACGCCCTCTTGCAAATAATGCGTATGTTCTTTGTCCTTCCATATTCTTTCGTCTCATCTCCTCAAACAACAAGGATGAGACCACTTCATCAAACATCAAGGAAGTTGTATTAATACCTATGGACACAACCAAACCATCCAAGGAGTCAGGTAAAGAACACAGTAAACTAATACATTTATCTTCATCTAAAATTTTAATCTCAACAAATACTAATTGACTTACCATAGTATTGAAGTTGTCCAAATGCTCTGCCACCGAGTCTCCATCTCTCATCCTCAGGTTATACATCTTCTTTCTCAGGAATAGTTTATTTACCAGGGACTTAGACTGATAGAACTTCCCCAACTTTTCCCATAAATCTTTGGTTGTAGCTTCCTCTGACACATTCAATAATATTGAATCGGAGAGACACAGTCGGATTGTGCTCTTTGCCTTCCGATCAAACTTTTTCCAGACATCTGATGAATTTCCTGTAGGTGTAGTACCTGGATCTACCATGATCCACTGATATTTTTCCATCAACAGATCTTCCATCTTGAGCTTCCACAGCTCAAAAATTTCTCCATTAAACTTCTCAATCTCCATCTTTGAATTGCTTTCCATTTCTTTTCACCTGAAAAATCAATAACATAGATCTCCCACTGTAACAAGGTTTATCACAGTCCCTCACCAAACCCTTGACCACAAAGGAATCCCCCTAAATCCAACAAAGCTCTAATACCAAATGTAGATTTTAACCTTGTCCAATATCTACTGCAAACAAATATTCTATAAAAGAATAGAAAATATACAATGGAAAATACAAACATTACACAAAGATTTTTCCCCTTGAAACCCAAACCAGGAAAACCAACATATTCTATATTCATTCATGTGTAATACATTGTTTACAATGAAATATACATATAGGATCTAGTGAAATCCAAAACCCTAACCCAATGACCTAGATTAGTCCACAACCCTAATTCCCTAACCGGAAATAGAAAACCATCGGCAAAAACTATGTGCCAAAAAACCACCTAAATATGTGACACGTTTCTCAAGGAACGTGACACTACTATTCGTGCAAAGAATATAACAGATACCCAACAATAAGTAGCATTATTAAACACTAATGATTTAGGAACTCCAAACCTTGTGATAATGTGTTTCTCGAGAAAAATTATTACTACCTATCCATTCACTTTGACTAAAGGTATTTCTTCAATTCAACATGTGAAATAGTAAGTAGCGATCAGAATATACCTGTGTTTCTTGGAAGAATGAAGATTTATCTCACCAATGATATCTAGGCCCCATTGTTTAAAGGGTTATTCTACCTCTACAGGTTGGAGAGGAATAACAACTTTATGTTTCCTTCCTGTGGCTTTCTGACATGCTTCACGGCTCATGGAGTACACATGATCGTCTTTGAAGAGTGTGGGCCAATAGTATCCCACTTATATCACTTTGTGTGTTGTTGTGTCTCCTAAAAAATGACCACCAACTGGTCCAGCCTACATATCTTTGAGGACATTATCAACATCTTTCCTTTCAAGGCATCTGAGTAACACTCCATCATAATTCTTTATGAGCAATAATGTCATGTAACAAATGATACTATAAAGATTTCATTCGTAGTTCTATTTTCTGCTTAGCATTGACGTGGTCTGAAGTAGTGCCATATTCCAGATAATATTTAAGGTCATTGTAATATGATCCTTCAATAGTTGGGACATATGAAACATGTTGAGTATACATTGTAGGTTCATATTTCTGACCATCCTCTTATTTTTCTTCATTGCCAGCTCCTTGTGTCACTAACTTACATAAGCCTTGACCTTTCACAATATTAGTTGGTTTGAATTCGAGGTCGTACTCTTATAGAGTTGTCATCCAATTTCCTCTTCTTTCACCCAGTTATTTTTTAATAGATAGAGACCTTACTTATGGGTGTGTAATGATGACTTTAGTGTGATTTTTGAGGATATAATGTCTGAACTATTTGATGTCCTTATGGATAGCAAAATCTTTCTTTTCCACTGGAGGATAATTCATTTTATCACCTTGAAACCAAATTCTCATAAACACAATGGTGTATTCATCCCATTTTTCATCCTTTTTCATGAGCATTGTCGCTTAACAATGATTGAACCTGAATGTATACAACAAAAAATCTATGGATAAATCTAGACTCTGCAAAGATGGATTAGTGGCTATATAAACTTTAATATTTTTTAATGCTTCTTTCTCTAATGGTGTCCACTTAAACTGAACGTCCTTTTTTTATTATTCTTTGAAGTGGTTTTACAATCTTTGGGAAATATGGAACAAACCATCTTACAAAGTTGATTATGCCAAAGAATGATTGCATATATTTCTTGTTGTGTGGTGGTGTAATTTGTAGAATAGCCTTGGTTCTTTTTGGGTCCACCAAAATTCCAACTTTAGAAATGACATGGCCTAACAAAATACATTCTGAAATAGAAAACATGGTATTTTTGGGGTTTAGAGAAATCTTGTATTTTCTCCATCGTTCAAAAATCTGTTTCAAATGCTTTGGCTGGTCTTCCCATTTTTTGAATAAATTTCCACATTTTCTAGGTAGAATACCACACTCTGATCGATTAATCCTTTAAAATTAATATTCATTGCCCTTTGGAAGGTATATCCTTCATTCATTAAACCAAAGGGAATATGTATGTAAGCATAAGTTCCCCAGCTAGTTTGAAAGGTGGTTTTCAATCGATCTGGTTCTGCCACAAGAACTTGATTATATCCGGAGAACCCATCTAATAGAGAGAATAGTTTGGATCCAGAGACAATTTATAGGATTTTTTCCATTAGGGGAACTGGGTAATAATATTTTTCGGAAGAAAAATTAAGATTTATGAAATCCATACAAATTCTTATTTCTTTCTCTTTCTTTCTTAAAAGAACCATATTAGAGTCCCAAGTCAAATGTATCACTTGGAAAATGATTCGAGCATCCAATAATTTCTTGAGTTCTTTTTGTCTCAGAGGTTCGAGAGTCAGATGTATCTTTCTGAGATTTTGTTGGAATGGCTTGATCCCTTCTTTGATGGGAATCACATGTTGTATAATTAGTGTATCATATGTATTCAAATAATCATACGTTCAGGAAAAAACATTGTTGGCACCAGGCCGAAGGGGAAAGAAGAACGATCGTGGGAAAGAAAGAGTGCAAAAAACTGAAGTAACAACTAGAAAAAGAACATCACACATGCATGCAAGAAAGCGTGCACAAAGGAAAGCAACAGCTGGAGGAAGAACAACACACGTATGGGAGAAAGACCTAACATAAGAAGGGTTAGGGTTTTGGTAATATTCTGTAAAACGCTGAAGAGCCTGAAATGTATAAATATAGATATGAAAGTATCATATAGGGTTGGTTGTTGATTGTTGTTGGGTTTTTTGTTAGTGTTATTATTGTTGAGAGTTAAGTTTTGGAGACTGTAACCACGCAAGAGTGTAGGCTATATGTAATTTTTTTAGCAGTAGGAACTGATTTTGTAAGTCGTTGAACAAAGAATATGTGAGGGAAGGTAGATCTAAGGATTAGACCATAGGCTGTAGATCCTAGTGCGATCTAGTTCACCTCACATAGATCTTACCCAGTTTTGTGGAGAATTGTAAGGGTGTGGTGCTAGGAATGCAGACTGCTATAATAAAAGATCCAAGAGACAAATCTTTTTGGACTTAGCCTAGGAAGGGGTGAACCATGGTAATAATCATGTAATATGTTGACTGTATGTATGTCTCTTCTTTCTTTCAGAAATTAATGGTTAAATTTGGTGAATAGTTAGTACATTGTTATGAATCTGTTTGTACTCTGCTGGAATTAAACTATGAAATATACATATGTGACTTAAAGGGATAAGTAGTTTACCTTACAACTCACAATACCTTGCTTTAATCAAGAAACCCCTATTCCCTATTCTATCCTAGACTGTGAAAACCTGAGTCTTACAGTCACCCATTTAAAGATATCTCAGGTGAGACTGCATAGTACCTTTCAGGTGTTGTGTTGCCTTCTGGATTACCATGAGGGACGATAGTTTTAGAGGCTTTGTTGGAACCCCAAATGACATGAACCCTGAGTTAATAACTCAGAAAACTTGAGAAGGAAAAGAGTAAACCAACAAATGGTTCTGCTACCGTGTTAAGAGGAACAAGAGAGGACTGAGTAGATGAGGTAGAATGAATAAGAACTGAAGGAGAAAAACATAATATAAATGAGTCATTAGAAGGGAATGTTGAGACCTTGGAACCCCATGAGAGAAGAAATCGAGGGCTGGTTGAGAACTAAAGAGCTAGAGTTTGCACAAAAAAGACAATAGAAACCCCAGGATCACACCACATAAATACCTGGATAAATACGTATTTATGGATTTACATGAAGTCTTTTTCTGTGATTTTTCGCATCTACTACAGGAGTGGATCTTAATATTAAAGGATAACCATGTGACAAACCAGATTCGACAACTATATTGGACTCTAGTACAGATCCAATAGTTGCAACAGGTGAACAACAAATTCACCCGCGCAATCGACTTTTGTCTTGAAAGTATTGTGGCAGGTTTTATCATAGAATTTGGGGTGGACACAACAAAGTCATACAACGTAGCCGAGCAAGACTTCCTAAGAGGACCTAGAGGAAGGTACATTTGATCACTATATACTTCTATCAAGATATTTCTATATAACAAAGGTGTAATGACAATGGAATCAGATAGCTAGACTTCCCTGCGTGTATGGGGGAAGGGGGGAAGCACTAACAGAGAAAGGAGGAATGGAAGGAGGGTAGGATAAAGAGAAGAAGGAGGAAAAACCCTTGGACCTGATCTTGATGGATGATGACCAGCTTAAGTGGATCTTGGCGTCATCAGGAATGTTGTGTAGCGGAGCACCCTACCAATATAAGGTGAATACCAAGAAGAGATCCATAGCCGAGAGGGAAGGCTTGGCCAGTGATGAGGAAGAGGTAGATGATCTCTGGGTTGTGGAGAATATTGAGGAAATCATGTGCACCACGTATGAGAGGAAAGAAAGAGGCCCAAGAACAGAAGGAGAAGGCAACCATCCCTTTCATATTAATGTTAGTGTGGAACCCATAAACCCATGTGTGACCAATACACCAAAGAGAACACCATCGTTTAGACAAATAGATTTTGGAGGAAGTTTGACAGTAGGAAGTACATCTACAGAAGGTGAAACAACTAGAGGAGCCAGTTCAGGCAAGATTATTCAAGTATCTACACCATGCGAAGGAGGGAGTAGCTCAGTATTTAGAATGGAAGGACACAATCCTACTATCAGATTACCATAGTTTTGAGGAGAAGTAGTAGAAGACCCTGAGAAGAATATGGTCATTTTCAAAAAGATCTGGGAATCAAAGCAGATCACTGATGAATACACCAAACTCGTGCAGCTAGCGATCACTCTAAGAGACCGAGCACTAGAATGGTACATGAGTCTAGACAGGAACAGTGTTCCCGGAACAACAAGAACACTGGACAACATTAAGAAACTATTGATAAATGAGTTCCAGAAGCCGATCTCAGAGGATAAATACATGAATGAGATGATTTAAATAAGAAATAAACCAAGAGAATCGGTATGGGATATTGATCAAAGATTCAAGCGATTAAAAGGAAATTTAAAATACATTATGACCGATATGCAACATCGACACCAGTTTGTCAACTCACTACTCCCACACTTAAAATATCCATTATGACAACAGAAGTGTCAGACGCAAACAGAGGCTATACAAGAAACCTTGCAATTGGAAGAGAACCAGTACCAGCAGATGAACCTGGGTATTGAAGAACTGAAGGAGGATCTGAAGAACTTAACATTTCAGTTGAACCAGAATAAGAACAAGGACAAACGAGAAGACATTTGGTGCACTACCTATAGAATGGAAGGACACCGCAAGAATGAATGCCCGACATTCACATAGTATATGGCGATAAGGATGCCAAACCCACTACAACATGGAGGATTATGGTGCGAAATATTCAAGAAACCGAGTCATGACCCTTACCACTACATGATGATGCAGAAATACCAAACAGTTCCAAAGAACTCATATTTCACCTTCTGCAAGTCAGTTGGCCATGAAGACACAAACTGCAGAACTATGGAGTTGATGAGGGAAAGAACAACAGACACATAGAGGGTACAGGCAGAAATGATGACTGGGAAAGTAGTACCACAGTTCACTCAAGCCCCAACCCCATACAACATCACGTAGTAGCAGTATAATACTGCTTTGCAACCGTACAATAACATGCATCCACAGTACAACCTGTCACAGCCTTAGTACAATACTGCACAGTATAATCACGGACCACAGTACAACATGACGTGAGGTGATCGCATAGCTTATAGAGGAGAAGGACAAGACAGAGGAGGTTTCAGACGTGGTAGAGGACCAGTCACATGTCACAATTGACAACAACCAGAACATTATGCACGGGAGTGCCCACTGCCACCAACGACTTGTATGTATTGTCGCACATTGGACCATGATACGGAGGAATGTCTGACATTACTTGTAAACATCCAAGAAAAAAGGAATCAAAATAACCAGAATGTTCAGTGGATTTCAGCCGAAGCAAGGGATGATGGATGGAACATCAACATAGTCACTCAAGGAGGAACGAAAATAGGAAATGACGCAGTACAACAAGAACTTGCATAGAACCAATGGGTAAAGAAGAACACAGGCCCCAAGAAGCAACTCGACGTGCATAAGGAGAAGGATATATTTACAGAAGCCGGACAAGAATTCTAGAGGGAGAACATTGTGCCGACTACACAGTAGAGCAAGGAAGCTCCAGAATATGAAATGATGCCATCACTAGACCATACCAACAGAATACAACCCAAGGAACAAGTAAGTACTATCAAATAGTTTTTTCAATCATGCATCAAAATGTTAAGTGATCCTTCATCTGTCAAAATATTGCAAAACATCCTAGAAAAATGTAGCAGTGAGATAGAACAGAAGTCAGAATTAAAAACTTTCAACCACCTACATACAAGAAGAAGAACAAGTAGGGAATTTAGACTAAATTCTAACATTGGGGATTTCAATATGGGAGATGTTATACTAGATCTAGGATCCAAAGTGAATGTACTACCAAAAGCTACATGGCAATGCACGGGAGAACCCACACTGGGATACTCAACTATTCAATTAAAGATAGCAAATCAACATAGAGTCCTACCAATAGGTATATTGAAATGAGTGATAGTAGATCTGGATGGTGTGTGCACTAAGGAAGACTTTGAAGTCATCGAAATAGTAGACGGCACAACACCTTACTCGACGCTACTTGGTCTGGATTGGGCGTTCAAAAACCAAGTCATAATTAACTTAAAAACCATAAAAATGATATTTGATTTGATGGACTAAAAGGTCATAGCCCCACTCGACCCATCAGAAAGTGAGAGGTTCATCGAACCCACTTGTCTGGATTTAGAAGAGATCATCCAGTTGTACAGAACAATTGTGCGTGATGCAAACTATATAAACCCAACTGCAGACGGGTTACTCAGTTGGAAGAGCATTACTTCATGTACAACAGACTTAGACACCGGGTTAGAAAAATGGTAGCAAATATTACACGAAGTATCCATGAGAAGGTGTGTCAAAATAGACATTGCAATAAGGTGGATTGGCACAGAAATCAGAGAACCACTCAGTTTTCACGAGCTAAATGATTTGGAAACGTTCTTGACACAATATGAATATGAAGTATTAAAAAACCAGAGATTTCTAGCACTATATTTAGCACTAAAGGCTACACCTGAAAGATGGTGGAGTGCACACAAAGAGACTATCACAGATTGGTACCAATGTAAGCGATTATTGTGCATAAGGTTCAGCGCAGAACAAATAGGTAACAAACAACAAAAATATGATGGACTAGGCACACTAGAAGAACACTTGGAGGCATGTAAAACACTGTGGAAAATGACACTATCGGAGGAATGGTCTCACCACCTCATTCATACTTTAGAGGGCATACCAGCGAATTGGTATATGGACTAGGAAATGCGCAAAGGAACCAAGACATGGACGACACTCCAACAGAAATTTACAGTCACTTTCTCATTCGAGCATGAGAACCCCAACATAGACACGGCTCTGAAATGGATCAAAGATGTCATATTCATTGAAGAACTAGAAGTAGAATATATCACATAGGTACAACACCGAAATACAAAGATAGACAAGGATCTACTGTCATGCTACCAGGTACAGGAGGAAGCATTGGATGAAGATGATCCACGTGATATTCAGATCAAAGAATTCAAAGGTGAGAGAGATGTGGAAGGACCACCCTTAGAGTTAGAAGTCATATTTGTGCCAATCAAGATAAATAAGGTTAACATAGGGATCATCGAGCAACCCAAAATGGTTAGCATTGGGGATTACTGGGATGAATAGACACTAGAAAGAATCACATAATTGTTGTGCAAATACAACGACTTTTTTCCCACAACCTTACAGAGATGAAAGGCATAGCCGAAGAATTGGGAGAAATGAAGATACCACTCAAACCTGATGTGAGACCCATTAAACAATGACCATATAGATTGAACCCCATATAGAAACAAAAAGTTAAAGATGAGATCGACAGGATTCTCGAGGCTGGCATCATCGAACCAGTAGAAGAATCATAATGGATAAGCTCGATGGTATTACAGAACAAGAAACAGGGAAGAGGGATCAGGATATGTGTCGAATTGAGGAATTTGAATGATGCATGCCTACATGACCCATTCCCCACACCGTTCACAGACAAAGTACTCGAGAACGTAGGAGGCCACGAAGCCTACTCATTCACTGATGGATTCTAAGGATATCACCAGATTAAGATAGCACATGAGGATAGGCACAAGACCAAGTTCGCGACAGATTAGGGATCTTATTAGTATACAGTAATGTCGTTCAGACTGAAGAATGCACCTGCAATATTCTCTAGAGTGGTCATCACAACTTTTGATGAATTCATCCATCAATTCCTCGAAGTATACCTGGATGACTGGACAGTGTATAGCTTACTAAAAAACCATGTGGAATTTTTACAACTGATGTTAGAACAATGCAGACAGTGCCGGATATCATTGAATATCAGGAAATGCATATTTGGAACACCATTTGGGATATTATTGGGACACATAGTATGAAAACAAGGTTTTCTAGTGGATCTGGCCAAAATCATAGTCATTGTTAACCTACCAGCACCAAAAACAGTCTGCCAACTAAGAGCAATGCTAGGACATATGGGATATTACAGGAAATTCATCAAAGGCTACGCGTAGATTACAGTGCCAATGGAAAAATTGTTAATAAAGGATACAAAGTATCAATGGAATGATGAGTTCCAACGCAGTCTAGATACCCTAAAGGAAAAGATGGTCACCACACCAATATTGGTATTTCCATATTGGGAGAAGACATTCCATGTACATATAGATGCATCAGTGATAGCACTTGGAGCTATCTTAGAGAAACCAGGAGTAGGAGACTTGGATCACCCCATAGCATTCGCAAGAAGAAAATTATCAGACTCAGAACAGAATTATAACACGACAGAAAGAGAGGCCTAGCTATGGTTTATGCACTACAGAAATACATACATTACCTATTGGGAAAACACTTTAAGATGTTTACAGATCACTCAACCCTGAAATATCTAGTCAATAAGCTAGTGTTGGGGGGGAGAATCTGTCGATGGTTATTTCTATTTCAAGAATTTGAATTTGAGGTAATAGTTAAACCAAGAAAACTGAATGTAGGACCTGACCACCTATCGAGGGTCACAAATGGAGAGGAACCAATGAATTTAGAAGACAACTTTCCAGATGCATAGCTATTCTTAGTACAAATTGCTAACGATTACTTCGCAGAGATCATCCAGTACTTGAGCACAGGTACTGAGCTGCATGAATATACCACAATGAAAAAAAAGAACCTGGTAGCCCACTCAACTGACTATCAATTGATCGCAAGACATATATACAATATGGGCGCAGATAACATCTTACGAAGATACGTACTAGACCACGAACGACTAAGAATTTTTGCAGAAGCCCACAAGGGAATAGAAAGAGAGAATTATGCAGGAAAAGATACCACACAAAAGGTACTACGTAGAAGATTATGGTGGCCAACGATCCACAGAGACTTGAAAGAGTACTGTCAGCAATGTGATGTTTGTCAAAGGGTAGGCAATCCCAACATAATGGACGAGATGCCACTACGACCATAAGTGACACTTCAGGCATTCGACAAATGGGAAATATATTTTTTGGGACCCATTAACCCACCAGCCAAAAGAACAGGGGTGAGATATATTATCACCATGACGGAATACCTAACAAGATGGGAGAAAGTCTCACCAGTAAAATATTGCAGTGCAGAAACAACTGCACACTTTTTGTTTGAACATGTAATTACTAGATTTGGGTGCCCAAGAATTTTGATGAGTGACCAAGGAACGCACTTCATAAACAACACCATCCGAGTGATGCTCGAAGAGTTTTAACTTCATCACCAAAAAAGAACATTGTATCATCCACAGGCGAATGGAACAATAGAAGCCTTCAACAAAATCCTAGAGAATGGCTTGACAAAGATTTGTAACATCAATAGGGATGATTGGGACCTCAAGGTACCAACAGTGTTATGGGCATATAGAACCACATGCAAAAATTTGACAGGCCACACACCATTCAAACTAGTCTATGGTCAAGAAGCAGTAGTGTCTTTAGAATTTTTAATACCCAATCTATGAGTAGCAGCTATCACACACATGACAGAACGAGGCGCAGTACAGGAAAGAATGAATTAGTTACTATCGATGGAGGAAGTCTGAATATTTGCAGGATTCCACCAACAAGTACAGAAAGCAAGAGATAAATCTTGGCATGACCGCCACATCAAGAGGAAGGCATTCAAGGAAGGAGATCTAGTATTTCTCTACAGCAGTAAATCATCATAGCACCCAGGAAATATAAAAATGCATTAGCTAGGACCATATGAGATAAAATTTGTCATGGATGGAGGAGATGTACAGCTAAGAGATCTAGCATGCGCAGACCTCAGAGGAATGATCAATGGGAGCCGGCTGAAGCTGTCCAAGGACAATCGACCACCCACCGCGTAGTAAAAAAAAAAAAGCAGGAAATCCAACAAGGGAAACGATAACAACCATATCGAAAAAGGAAACAAGTGGGAAAAGGAAAGTCGGAAAAAGCAGGCTGATAGGACAAAATGAGGCAGAGTTAAAGCAAGGCAAGGACGTATGGGATGTCGCATTAAACATGCCAACTGGAGACGGCAGAGTGGGTGTAATGGCAAGTACGAAATTGTCATGGATGCATTGAACCCACAGTTATGGTGCATTAATCGCATGATGGGGGAAGTGTCCTCAACAAGATTCATGACGAGCCCATACAACACATGAGCACAGAAGAAGTTAGCCTATTTGCGAAAGGAGAACAGAAAAAGAGAAACAACAGCTAGAATGTGTAGAGTGAAACCACAAAGCTCATTGAAGCCATTCAAAATCAAAAAATGTTTGACAGACACCATTATGGCACCACCAAAGCTCGCAGAACTAGGCCAGATAGTCATATCAACTAGGGTTCAGACTAGGTCACGAGGACCACTGGAAGGAAACGAGAAACAGACACCAGAGATCATCGATATTGATGAAATCTTTTTTCCAAAGGAAATCCTAGTAGAGCCCACACCAATACTAGAGGAGATTCTGCAACCACAAATAGAGGCCATGGAACAAGATACACCAACAACGGTGCATGAGCCTCAGAACAAAGAAGAAGAAACCCACCAATAAATACCACTAGAACATACTAAAGAAACTGTGGAAGTGAATGAAATGGCACAACATCTGGGAGCAGAGGAGAAACTAGTTGATACGCAAGCACCCGACTTAGGTCACCCAGCCAAGGAGACCATTGTAACTACCTGGGTGTGGCTAGAGTGGATGATAGGAGGAAATGCAAGAGTTGTTGGAACTTCGAGCCAGCCAACACAGTTGGAGGATCGAGTTCAGATACCGATCTCACCTTGAAAGAAATCGACTGCAGAGATTATGCTACCTCGCATACCAGAGGAAGTACAGATGGACCCATAGCTATTGGTTCACGTCGGTAAGCCCAAGTATTCTGACCATGACGTAGCATATGAAACCAAATATCCATAGCTTGCACCCCAGGTCTTTATGCAGAAAGTAGTTGTGAACCAACTCGGAGAAACCATCACTAAGCCACACCAGTGGGAAACTAGACTGGACAGTACAAGAATTCTAGGATTGTTGAAGATACCACACTTTGGCAGAGGTCAATATGTGTCGACATGCGTCAATCAAATGTTATCAATTACACATGGAGGGGATGTATGGTTGGACAAACCTGTCCCCATAAATGTCGAACTTATTGCACAGATAACAAGCCTACCCACCCAGGGTATGGATCCCACATTTATTTTGGACGACAAGTCCAAGGAAAAAACACTAGAAGAAGAGATGAAGAAGAAATATGGCACTGACAGGGGAACACGAGGAATTATAATAAAACGGATAAAAAATTCCATGATGCAATTGGGTGCAAAGATCTTATCTTGCAAACTGCTAAGAAAATTTCACAAAGATGAAGTACCGACAGGAGTCATTGTTGTTGCATCTCAGTGCACAGAAGGCACCTTCATGAGCTGGGCTCCATACCTATCAAACTTGTTCCAAGTAGACTGCAAAGATGCGCAGGATGCAGGCACATAATTTCATTACTCATGGCTGATCACTCTCATAGATTTCATGGGATGGTGAGAACTAGAAAACGTCGTCTTTTGTACCACACCATAGCCAAGAGGAGCAAGATATTGCGTCCTGATATCCTTGCCACTAGCCAAGCATAAGAGGGAGAATGGAATCATATTCAAAGCTTACCTACAGGAGATACAGGAACCATCATCCGAGCATGGAGAATAACACCAAAGGTTGTCACACGATATGGGGGCATCGCCAATTTCTGGGCTAGATGACAAGCCATGTGGATACAACCAAGACAGGATCCAAATAAATAGTGGCTACAGATGCGCTACTACGTCACCGAGGGAGATATCAACATGATCATCAACGAATGGTATAATGAATGGAGGATTCCAACCATACCCAGAGAAGTATCAGGACAAACAGCAGAAGGAGGGGTTGCACAGGTGGAAACATAGCCTCCACAAATCCCAGTACCCAAGAAATGAAGAATGGGCCAAACCAAGTCGACTCAGACAGACGATGTCTTAGAGAAGCTAGGGACCCATAAGGGGAGGAAAGAAACCACTCTGTCGACCAATGGACAGTGAAAACTAGCTGAGGGAGCAAAGGAAACCACATCAAACCCCATCACATAGGAACCAGGGGGAACTAAGAGACCAGTGGTACAGGAATCAAGTGCGCACAAGAAAATGAAGGCACAACGACCACCACCGGACTAAACAATCATGGAGGATGATGGAGAGATTATTTCTAGAATGGTCCAAGACTGCCTCACAAAATATTTCGATCATGCCGCACACCATAGGGATAAACTGCAGAAGGAACTAACAAAAATGGGACAACTCCTTAAGAAAATAGGGGAAGCCTATATCATGAGTAGCAGTAGAGGCATAGAACCATCGACCACACAAACCACAAAAATGGTGGAGGTAGAAGAACGCGACCCAGTTCTTCCGATGCCACATGCACATTTCACGGTCTACATAAAGCCTAGCATGTTGCGAATGGATGAAATTGTGGGACAGACACCACCGAAGAATTTGGATCATATCCAAATGGTCTTGACATGGATGTCATCAAGAGAATTACACAAACTACAGGTTAGCGTTGACGATGAGATGTAGTCGCGAGCACATAAAAACTTAGTTGAGCTATAGCAAGCAACAAAGAAGTGGGAAGTGCTGGAAATCCGAAACTCAGGAGGAAAAAGAATGTAGAAACGAGATGGAACGCAGAGTGGAACGCAGAGTGGAAGAAATTTTTGGGAAAATTCCAACTATTGTGCAAGCAAATGAACTCCCAGCCATAGAAAAGATCGAATAGATTGTGCAGGAAATTGATCAGTATCATAAGGAGATAGGAGATCAAGACTCTCTGCGGACATATTAGACCAGCAACTCCACTAGAAGTGAAGGAGCAAAGGAAGCAGGAATCTGCAATGCAACTACAGGAGCTAGAAAAATAGGTCACCTCAACATCTGACTCGCTGGATAAAGCAGTGCAACTTTGGACAAGGCTATAAGAAGATCCACAAGTCGAACACTGGCACAAGGAGGAGGAAAGGATCAATGCAAAGATCCAAGAACTCAAGCAGTGACAAAATACCGTACAAATTCTAGAACAGGTTAAGGGAACGCAACAGTTAAAGAAGATACAGGCAGAACTTATCACTGTGAAAACACAAAACCAGGAGCGTCGGGCTCAAATAGAACCATTGTAGGAATGGGTAGAAAAAGTACTTGCGTAGGCAGAAGAAGCCAAAAAACAGACAACATAGACTCAGCTAGAATGCATAAGATTGATACGCGAGGAAGTGGTAGCTCAGACAGTCAACACCATCAAGGAGAAAACCATGCAAGCATTGATAAAAGTAGCAGGATTGCAGGAACAATTCTAGATGATCACCAAGGAGATCGAGGAAGCACAACGAAATCAGGTGACTCGGGACGAGTCACATGTCATTGTTGGGGGCCTGTTGGCATCATGCCGAAGGGGAAAGAAGAACGATCATGGGAAAGAAATCGTGTAGAAAACAAAAGTAACAACTAGCAAAAGAAAAGCACGTGTTCATGCAAGAAAGCGTGCACAAAGGAATGCGACAGTTGGAGGAAGAATAGAACGCATATGGGAGAATGACCTAACGTAATAAGGGTTAGGGTTTTGGTAATATTCTATGAAAGGCTGAAGATCCCGAAATGTATAAATATAGATATGAAAGTATCATATAGGGTTGGTTGTTGATTGTTGTTGGGTTTTTTGTGAGTGTTATTATTATTGTTGTGAGTTAAGTTTTGGAGATTGTAACCATGCAGGAGCATAGGCGATATGTAATGTTTTTAGCAGTATGAACAGATTTTGTAATTTGTTGAGAAAATAAGATGTGAGGGAAGGTAGATCTGAGTATTAGACTGCATGTTGTAGAGCCTAGTGCGATCTAGTTTTCCTCACATAGATCTTACCTAGTTTTGTGGAGAATTGTAAGCGTGTGGCGCCAGGAATGCATACTACTATAATAAAAGAGACAAGAGCCAAATATTTGTGGATGTAGCCTAGGAAGGGATGAACCATGGTAATACTCGTGTAATATGTTGAATGTATGTATGTCTCTTCTTTCTTTCAGAAATTAATGATTAAGTTTGGTGAATAGTTAGTACATTGTTATGAATCTGTTTGTACTCTGCTGGAATTAAACTATGAAATATACATATGTGACTTCAAGGGATAAGTAGTTTACCTTACAAATCACGGTACCTTTATTTAATCAAGAAACCCCTATCCTCTATGTTGTCCTATACTGTGAACACCTGAGTCTTACAGTCATCCATTTAAAGCTATCTTGGGTGAGACTACACATTACCTTCCAGGTGTTGTGTTGCCTTCTGGATTACTAGGAGGACTGATAGTTTTAGAGGCTTTGTTGGAACCCCGAATGACATGAACCTTGGGTCAATAACTCAGACAACCTGAGAAAGGAAAGATTAAACCAACAAACATATCGATACTTCTTGAATAGTTCCGTGAATGTGTAATTTTGTGAATCTAAACAACGGGTGCCCAGATTAAACTATTTAGGATGCTCAGATGTTCCCAAATTAACCAAGAAATGCATCATAGTGGAGATGTTGGTCTTCAGATTGGCTGGCCTCTTGAACTTGGATTGTAAATAAAATCATTTTTCAAGAGTCAAAACACTTTTCGGAACACAATTTGTCTTTATCTTGTTAGTTTCTTCTCGATAAGTTTGTAACTCTTGTTGATGTACCTCATCATTGATCACTAAATTTTAGAATGTGTCTGAACTAGTAAGAAATTTGATAATATGAGAGTCCCTATCGAACACTCTCCAACTTGTGATATTGTCTGGTACGGAGGGCCTAAACATCATTTCAACCAAAAACCATCATCAGAGGGCATAAATCTAGATGTTGCATTGGCCAGTATATCAACATTTATATTTTGATCACGAGGTATAGAAGAAATATTAAATGCATCAAACAAATAAATTAAATTCCATACCTATTTTTGGTAAGCCTTTAGATGTCAAGACAGGCAATGAATAGTGTTTCTTACCTATCGAACAATGATATATGAATCACCAAACACCTTAAGATATTTTACTTGAAGATAAATCTCTTTTTTAAGGCCTTGAACTAAGGTTTTGTATTCAACATTGTTGTTGGTACATTCAAACTCTAAGCAACATGATATTAGTGTTTTTCCTTGACTAGGAACAATTAGGACACATCCTACTCTGGCTCCATCATGTTTTTTAGATCCATCGAACAACATGGTCCACATGTCAGGGATCTTATTCTTGTTAGTCCAACTAAATCCTAAGTTAGTTAGTACTAGATAGGCACTATTATGGATTCATGGGTGGAGGCATGATTGTAATTATGATAGTATCTCATAATTTTGTGCTTTGTAGCAACCATAATCAGATTCAAAAAAAAAATCCCCAAAACAGAATGGACAAAGATTATGGGCTCGTTCTTACCTTCCAATTTTGTCACTGTGTGCTTCATGTGTGCCTCACTGTTTACATGGATTTGATTGGATTTTCCTTTATGAGGAAGCCACAAATGAGACCAATCAGTAGAGAAATAACCTTGAAGTTTGGTTGACCAACGTAACTCTCTGGCATGTCCACAACATCTATGTCTATAGTATGATGAACCTTGGGGTCAGATGATAGTCTAATTAAAACATATTTGATTTCACCTTTCACTTTAACATTTTTCCTTTCTAATTGGATGATATTGGTTTTTTTTATTTGTGGAACTACATTTATTTTTTGGTAAACGGAAAAAGGAATGATATTGGAAAAGGCACCTGAATTTGATAAACAATTGTTTACATTGAAATTAAATTTTTTATATGTGAGAAAAAAAGGTGGTACCTAAGATTTTGAAATGGCACCTATGCTTGTTGCATTTATAGTTGTTGTTATGTATGCTCTATGTATCTCTTGTGAATCACTTTCATGTATTAATATTTTAGTAGAAGCGATAGTTCCTTTATGAGTATCATGAGGTCTGAAAGAATCGTGTAGGAGCTCGCGTTGTTGTGTTAAAGAAAAAATATCAAACATGGAAATATTAGCTTTTGTTTTCGTCATGTCTTCAATTACATTATAATCAAGATTGATGATATAATGACTAGATTTTTTCTGAACTATTTTTTCATTATTTGTTATCAAGTCAATCTTAGTGGCATTTCTTGTTGAGTCGAATGTGCTTGGTTTATCTTTGTTTGCTAAAATGGTTTTTCAAATTTTATTATTATTTTTTTTGTGGATCACATCACTTTGTTTTGGGATGATAGGGGGAGGTGTTATTTTCCTAAGAGGAATGTTATCTTCTTTGGAAGAAGGAGCATTAGATACTATACCTTTGTTGCGTAGGTTATAACCTAATGGAGCAACAACTTTAACAACCTGCATTTCTCTGGAAAGGATTTCCTCAATCTGATCATCATTTGATTCTAAACACCAGTCCCAAAAGGGAATAACCAATTCTGGGGGAGCTCCATCAACAACATCAAAAGGAGCTTGTGCATGGCTTTCATCATCCAATTTTTTTGTATCTAGCAATTGGTTTATCACCAGGGTCATAGAGTTGACCCACTAAGGGAATGTTCATTTTGGGTGATTTTGTTGATGATAAGAAAAAAAATT
This sequence comes from Picea glauca, assembly GCA_000966675.3. Lineage (NCBI taxonomy): Eukaryota > Viridiplantae > Streptophyta > Pinopsida > Pinales > Pinaceae > Picea > Picea glauca. Next base: position 313,036 of record JZKD02S2180106.1, read on the forward strand.
ATCATTATTAAAGCTATATAAGTTTAAAGACATGTGTGGTGGTTCAGGTGGTTGTGGTGGGTTGTCTGGTTTCTTAAAGAATGGACGGAAAGTTCATGGCTTCGATGATCCTTCACCGACATTATTTTTAAGGTCCATAACTTCATTGGATAGATTCTTAACCATTTTGACCACATTATCAATATCCTTTGACTCCATGTCAGGTGGTTTACATAATAACAATGGTTTCTTTCCAGGCGACTTAGATTCCATCTCATAACGTGGATGTTGATCATATGAAAATAACTCTCTTTCCATAGTCTCGACTTCATCAAATTTTAATGCTAATGTGTTTTTGTTAGATAATTTTACAAACATCCCTATGGAGGGGGTTAATGTAGTTGTGTAATATTCAATAGCTAATGACTGATCGGGAGCTACATCATGAGGAAACTTGATCAAGACATTAAGAAATATTTAGTTAAAATCCTTAATCTTTACATCTTGTCCATTATGATGGATCCTAGTTCATTATGTAGAGATGCAATTATTTTTCTTTCTCCAAATTTTCTCATAAAGAGCCTTTCGAAATTATCCCAGTCCGTAATAGACGCAGCTAGTAAGATGAAATACCAAGTAGAGGCTTTCCCAAAAAAAGTGTAAGGAAATATCATGCACACTACGTCATCATGTTTGACACCTAGAAGATGTATGGCTAAAAATAAATTATTAACATGATCTTCCAAGGATCCGGGTTTGTTTGGGTTGAATTTTAGGAGGAGATTATCAAATTTCCTTGTTATTTCATCAAGTTTTCTAGCCAAATTGAGAGCTCCTTGAGCCCTCCATCAAGGTATAACTTCCCTGTGGTTCCTATTTTCTCCCATTAGTCATTCTATCTTAATTATCGGTTGTTCACCTTTGAATTATTCTTCAGGTTCAATAAGGAAATGTGCAACTCTCATCAAAGGTACCAGGATTTCTTGTAAAGTAGTTTCGATGAGGTCGTCTATGAAGTTAATGTAAAAATTGGGATTTGTGTTGGGACATTCTACACAGGTTTCTTTTCACCTAGGGAGCTTAGAGGATGTAGGTAGTTTTCCAAGCAATTTTGCATAAGAACATGTAATTCTACGGGTTTCGTGAAGCTCTTCCCATGGTATGAAAAAAAAAGTTTCAGTATGTATTTCAAGACTACAGAGGTACTTTTGAAATTAGGCTTTGAGTCCTCATAGATAACTTATTGTTCAGGATCGAATCAAGGAAACAAGGTAGGTTGAGGGTTAGGATTACTTGTTGAAGACTGATTTCGTTTATTGTTTAATTCATGTATATAAGCCATAAAATATGGCCCTCCTTCTAGCACCAATTATTTTGACATGTTCAAATTCTCCCGACAACAACAAGGGGTTCTCCCCAGTACACAGTACCAAATAGACTATACACTCTTTGGTTTAGGATACCCTTCCAAAATTTGGCCCAGCTAACATTGTTACTGTTTTTAGGGGAATTGCACCGGTTGCAGACCGGTTTTTCAATGAGGGTGGATGATGAGTGGATATGCAATGTAAAGATATAGATGAAGACTATGAGCTTACTAAAGTAACAAATGAGATGTAATTTGAAACCAAATCCTTCACTACTTCTACATAGATAATTGATATAAAAGAGAAATATCAGAACAAGTGTATACAAATACATATAACTAGAGTAGTCTAGATTACAATAATGCATACATTAACAACCCACAAATTTCAAGGAATTAGGATATTTAAAGAAATACTTTAAATTGAAGAGTCACACGGATTTTATGAGAATTAATCTATAACAACATAGCATTCTTACAATCCATATGAATAGTTTCCAACTTCACCAGAAATATTTCTCAGCTCAGATATGTTCATACACAAGGATTCCTTCTATAAAACCTGGCCTTTAGGGATTCTCAATATTCATTAACAAAATATATGTCCTTGAATTAGTTCTTGAGTCTATACATTGCTTGAAAATCCAAAAAAAAGTCCCTTGCAAATGAGCTTCTATCTTATTTTACACAAAAATTAGTAACCCATGTGTCCTTTCATCTTCTTATTGAAGAGGAGGTTACAAAATGGTTCATCTTCTCTTCCCTAATCACAAGTGTGCAAAAAGGGACGAAATTTAGAGTAGTTAGGAAAAGGATGAAAGAAAGGTAAGGTATCATGTCCTTTTCCTATGGACTTTTGATTATGAGGTAGGTCATTTAAACTTCCAACTGGTCATAGAGTGATTTGATCCTCCTGCATGGAAGTTGTGTTAGAAAAGAAGGATCATAGAGAAATAAAATAAAATAAATGCGTAAATAAAACACAAAAGATACACAATACAATAGAGACAAATATATACGTGGTTCACCTAGTGTGGGATACGTCCACTAGAGAAATTTCCAGGTCCTTGCTTTTTTACTATCCATCAAAATGAAGGGATACAACCTACAACACGCTCGTTGTAACTTCCTCTTCTTTTTCTCACAGACTCCTCCCTTAGAATACAATATTCACTATCACACATAGCCGCAATACAATTCCCTCATAAAAGAGGATTTCCTTCTGGGTAAAAAATCCCTAACATAACTTCTATCGTTGGATCTGTGACCTTATAATGAATGGTCCACATTGACTATGAAATTACAATATTTTACAAGGAAAATTTTCCCAAAAAAAATCTTCGAGGGTGATGCCCCTGAATCGCCTCCTAGGGGGAGGCTCCATTAACTATTGTTTCCCTCCCTTGGACCCCCTTGAAAATAGTAGTTGGGGGGGAATCCCCCCACACCCCGTAAATAAGTGGGATCCAAGCACAACTGAAACAAACCTTTAAATCATGAAGATAATAAGGCTCCATAACCAATAAGTTTCCCTGATTTTGCATTGTTCATAGCAATATTGTCATCGAGAGTGCTCATATATTTCTCTAATTTTTTCACAAAATCTTTCACCATCGTATGAATCTTTACTGGTTGTAGCATATGTCGACCAAAAAGGTCAGTGGAGATGAAGTTAGCTGCTTCAACTATTTGTTTCCTTCGATTTTTTATATCTTGAACTGCATTTATCATTTATTTTGTTACTAGGTTCTTCCAAAGATCATATAATCTTGGGAGGTGGCCATATCTTATCAATTCCTGAGTATATTTATGGATCCTTGAACATACTACCATACATTTCATTACTTCTCTATCAACTCTTTGTCCTATCTGTTGGCAATGCTCCAATGAGTACAAATCGATCTTTCTCCTATATTTTAACGACCTATATAACTCAAGAGGTGCATCAGGATTTTCCTCTATCCATCTATCTATGTCATCTATACCTTCACGGACAATTTTGTAATGTTCCAACTTCATTTTTATCTGGAATTTTTGGTCGATGACTATTGCAGTCGCATCTTGGAATAGGTGTAGATGGGAGTACAAGTCAATAATGGCACCTTCCAAGTCATTTCTAACCTTTTCGACATTGAATTTGAAGCTTTGGAGGCTTCTCTCATCAACGTTTATCTGTCGAACTTTTTCCTTGATTTCTTGGATCCTTAGCTCCTCTTCATTTTTTTTTCATAACCTTTGTGTATTATCTATATTGGCATCCATGAATGTAGAACCGGATTTAGTTGTTTCCACAGGGCCCTCTCTAACATCTCACATGACTGGTACCTAAGTGACAACTAATATAGGAGCCCCTTCTGTCACTGGGATATTATTAACTCATTCTTGCATGATCGTACCGGTTTTACTGTCATATATGAAACTTCTAAGATCTATCACTTCAGCTAGTTGAAATGGCTCTCGTAATCCAAGGCCTAAACCATTGCATGTTGTATATATATTTTTGCCTACAATAGAAGTTCCTAGGATATATACATCCATGGGGTGTGTTTCATCCCCTCTACTCTTTTCATTTTTATCCTAACTTTCTTCCTCAACAGCTTTGTTGGTTGCTTCCTTCATTGTTTTCTATACTAGTTCTATTGCTACACTTGCTACTTTTGGCAACTCTTTTTCTCTTTTTGCATCATCTTTTTCTTTAGCTTAAGCTTTGCCTTTTTCTTTGACAGCCTCAAATTTTTGTTTCTTCTTGGATTCGTTCTTATTTTTTAACACCTTTTCTCTCCTCTTTTTATGTACTGGCATTTCTTCCTCCTCCTTGGAAGATACTAAATGAGTTGATATAGAGATGGGAGAAGATCTCCCAGCTTCCTCTTCTTCTTCTTCTTTTCTAGCCACCTCTCTTATTCTTTCTTCTTCTTCTTTTCTAGCCACCTCTCTTATTTCTTCTTCATCAACGATCCTTCCCTTTGGATGACTACACCTATTGAAAATGAATTCATCATATGTTTCGGATTTTTTTTGCACCTCCTCTTCTTCCTAGAGATCCATAGTATAATCATAAGGAAGATTGATGTTATTGAAGTGTTCCCTGATGATATTTCTAGGATCATGTCTTTTGAATATCTCCTCTCCAAAGTGATAGGAAAGTAATATGTCTACCTATTCTTGGGATTGTTTGGTATTCTCAAAGAAATAGTTATCGATGTACAAAGGTAGTGGGAGGGAAATCACTTTCTTCAACCTGTACAACATTCCTCCAACCCCATGTATAATAGTCTGGTATGCTACCTCCTAAAGAATGAGATTTTTGGGTACAAATTGTGGAAGTAGGTGAGGTGTCTTCATCACACCATATACTCTTATATAAGTTCTATGCTCCATGAGGTACCAATACCCAATCCTTCTTATGAATACTATGGACTTGTCTGACATACAGGGGGGGTTGGTGCAAAATATGAAGTCATATAAGGGAGCAAGGAAGTGTCTGCAAATCATTTGGTACCTCCACATGGTATTTTTGCTCCTAGAGCACCTTCCAATATATGTGGATTGTGGGGTCAGTTGGAAACCAACTCCACCCCATACTTGGGTACCTGTGATTTGTATGCATTATGTCTGGGAGGTACGAGGACATATGAAATCTAGGGAATGTTATTGGTTGTGCTTTCGTTACTGTGGAAATGACCGCAGTGATATTTTCAAACAATATTTATTCCCAATTGAATGAAACCCCCACATCTGTGCATAAATAAATAAGAGGAATATATGATAAGGGGAATTGAATTGCATCAGGTTCCCTGTATAACCTACACAACATGGCCACCAAATACTCGTATGGATTCCTTAAGAAAACCATGGGGTACCGACTCTTAGGTATATATTTGAACTTCCTATCTGCCTTATACCATTTAGGGAACAAGTGTTTTTGTGTAAATTCAAACTCACTAAGCAATTTACCATCAAATTTTTTGATTCCTTCTTTAATTTGATAACATTTGTCTAAAAACTATGGCTGAAAATAAGCAATAAGTTATTTTCATGCATTGTAGACGTATCTACTACTTATGTCGGTGTTCTTCAAAATCCATTAAATGACATCTATGCTAGGGAAAACCATTGGGTGTGTTGCCACCTTGAAGATCCCTGATTTTCTGATATTTTTGAATGCCTGAAGTTCATAGGGATCTTCCACTTCTACAGAGAATTTTGACTTCTTAAACATGTAGTACACTTCTCCCCATTTCCAAGTTTCTCCATCCCTTTCCAAAAGTCCAAATGTATCATCATATGTAGCCCTAAAAAAATCTACCTCTTCTGTTTTTTGGGAGCTTCCAAAGGAATCATCTCTGAATTTTTTCCCCACAGTCTTCTTTCTCAGTGACATGTTTGAAACTGCCAACAAGATAATTTTAAGAAATAATGTTCTATTTGAAATATATATAAATGATTGAAAATACTAGAAGAGTCATTGAAATTATAGAAAGTTGTCCTCTAAGGATGTGAGGGTACTATTAGGCAATGCCTAAACACCTTGGTGAGACTTAGAGGGGAAAGGATGTATATTGGTCTAGAAACAAGAAATCGAAGGTGAAAATATTAACTTCTCTAATACAGGTTAAAGAAGTTAGTATTAAGTGTTTCGATAAAGTGGAAAAAGAGTGGTGATCAAAAATGTTAAGGACAACTCCTTAACTCGCATCATAGGATTTAGTAAGAACTCCTTCGATCACATCAGATGAGTTAGTAAGAACTCCTTTGATCAGGTCGGAGGATTTAATCCCCACTTCTCCTATAAGTCATCGGAATGTCTTACCATAAGTTTTGAAGGTGTGCGAAAATCAACAGCATTGGATGAAACTCCTCTGATCATCTTGGAGGAGTTGAAAGTAAATCCTCTGATATAATAGGAAGAGTTGTCTTCAAGTGTTCCGATTTGCACAAAGGAAATGTATGTAACTCCTCTAAACACATAAGAGTTAGTAATAACTCCTACGATGTTCTTGGAGGAGTTAGTTTCAATGTTTCGTATTCTTAAAACTAAGTATTTTTGTGAGAAAATCATAGTGGTTTTGGGAAGGGACCTAAGAAAGGTTCAAAGTTTGGAAGTCTCTTATAATTTTATTTAGTCGAAACCCATATGAAATCATAAGGTTTTTGTGTAGGATTTTAGGTCTTGACATGACAATTGTTCGTAGGAACAGAAAGAGGCATTGTTGCGATGGAAATTAGGGCCAATTGGACCATGTGTTCGAGTGAAGAACAATAACCAAAATGGGAAGAGGATATCAGTCCCATTGGCATATGTTGTTTGTGGAATTAACCAAAGGCATGGTAGCGAAGGGGGGGAATATATGACTAGGTAAACAAGGAAAGAAAACAATGTAGAAAGGAGAAATCAAATGAAAATCTAACCCTATCCCTAGAACCAAATAAAGGAAAGATGCCTTTACCTGGATCCTGACGCCACATGGTGAGAAGGGATAAGTTGGGGCTCAAATAGGATAGCTTGACGTGTTTTAACCTAGGGGTTTTTTTTTCTCAATCTCGTGTGATCATATAACAATGGTCCTGCCTCCATCTCGCTTATATAGATAAAAGTCCATTTTCAACATTAAATGCGGTGGGTGGAGGTTGTTTTGATTGGAGGGTTGGAGGACAAGTTTTCCTATGAACATCAAAGAACCTATATGAAATTCCTCTGATGTTCATCAGGGGACTTGTTCTAAAGTCCTACAATAATATCGGAAGGAAAGAGAGAAACTCCTCTGATACAAATCATAGGAGTTAAAGTTAACTCCTTTGATTCACATCGAAGGAGTTTCCTCTAAATTGAATGATAACATTGTGTATCAAAGAAGGTGGAAAAAACTCCTCTAATATGTATCGGAGGATTTGAAGTTAACTCCTATGATTCGTATCAGAGGAGTTTGAATTAACATTTATGATTTCAAAAAGAAAGTTTTGGATTTTAAAAACAAAGTCTTTAAGGATTTTCCTAGTAAGATATGAGTATTCTAAGTAACTTGAGCTGGAGAGGGAGATTCACAGGGATTTCTCTTGGGCTAAAAAGATGAGGGGATCCATTTTCTAGGGAGGTAAGTAAGATCAAATGAGAAAATGGAGGGTTGTAGTGTCTATCACAACACCTCCTCCTCATGGTTTTAATATCCCTGGGAATACTCCATGTCTCTATTCCTCATATAGTTACCAAATATGCTTTCTTGTACCTCTATTTATGCAAGAAATGTGCATGCAACAATTATTGTTAGAGTTGAACATATTATAAAATTGTCACTAATTTAAGATACAACCCCCTTTTCCTCATTTTTTGAAGAACACTAATAACTAATCAAAATTATGAGATTTCAAAAACATTCCCTTATGAATTATATTTATGATGGTTGTACTTGTGCCTCAATATGATTTCTAAGCTTAAATTTATAGCTTTCTAAAATCAACAGTTTTCCTCATTTTTGCACCTATTTCACTAGAACCAAAAATCTCAAGGATAGACTTCTGCCTGATGTAGAAGAAAACTTGGCGAGAACCAAGAAATGTTTTATATCAGGATCTGGTAGAATTAATTATTCTAAATACAAAACAACTTTTTTATTTAGGATCTAACACTCCATCCAATTTTTTCATCAAATCTAGATTTGGCAAATTTGTCTTTTTTCATTTCCTCCAAACTTAGAATTTTTGGCCAAAACTGGCTATCTCCCCAACGAAGCAAAACTAGAAAAAATATCCTCAAGACAAAGTTTTCCATATTGATGAGTAGATGAAAAGTCAAATATATATATAAAAAAAATGGATAGGTGATTCGGGGCCCCTTTTCTTCCTCTAAAGTTTTCAATAATCCTGACAACGTGTCCTAAAATAGTGGATTTTTCCTTGTTTCATAATTTCCAGTTCAATCCCCTTTGAATTTTTCTATAATCCCAAATTGGTATCTTCGTTCTTTCTTTTTGAGATATCTACAAAATTTTCATCTTTATTTGGGCCCCGGTTACTGAACATAGCCCAAATATTTAAAAGTCACTATTTTATGTTTTTCAAAAAATGGAAGAAAAATTAATGAGTGGACCTCACTAAAATTATAGGATTCCTAGTCATTGCAGAAACACACGTTAAATTTCATCTGAATCCAAGTTAAATTGCTCACGTTATGGCCAAAACAAGTTTTTGGCTCCAGACTTTTGTTGTAAAATTGGTTATTTTTCCTTCCCTTTCCTCCTCTTCTCTTCTCTCTTTTCTTTCTTTCTTTCTATTTCTCTTATATTCTCTCTTTCTCTCACTTATTCTTTCTACTCTCTTCCCTTCACTAACTTATTGATGCCAAAATCCAATTCTATGTTTATGTGTTGCCATAAAAATATATTTTCCTCACCGACGTATTGGCATAGGATTGGCTTTATTGTTGGGATATTTAGACACTTAGGAGTTAGTTAAGATCTACTTGGTCTATTGTGTCATTAGGTAAAAGTGTGTTTTCTAGTGTGTTTCTTTAGTATGCATTAGTATGCATTTGTAGTTACGAAATCTGACGGTCACAATATGTGCCCGACATAGAGTGATCCAACAATTCATACTCTCCTCGATCTTAACAACCATTGATGCATGGCTTAACACCCGGTTGGTCCATGATATCTATTTAAAGAGAATGGAGGGTCATTTTTTGATGATCGATTGTGAGAAAATCTCTTGTAAAATCTCTATGTAATATTTTTCTTTGCATTAATAAACTGGACCAAGTGGTCGTGTTGGTTGGGGTCGTGGATGTTTCCCCGTAGGGGTTTTACCACGTGAAAACATTGATGTGTTGATATTTGATCTGGTTATGTGAGTGGTTACTGAATGTGTTCATCCTCTGTTGGAATACCTGTAGTGTCGAACATGGTATCAGAGCCTGTTTGAAGACTTGCTCTTGTTGTAGATCGAGATCCTGAAGCCGAGTTGCCTCATCTCCATTTTCTGTCATTTTTGTACATTTCTAGGCTAAGAGGATTGTTTCATTGCGTTCGGAGCGCTCGTTTCAATTAGGAACACTTTTCATTTCACTCGAAAAGGTTTCTATTTTCCCAAGATACGGCCATTACAGTCAGATCCAGAGGTATAAAGCTTGAATACGCATTTTTTTAAATTTTTGCAAAGTAGTATTTTGGTTTTATTTCAGTTTTGTTTTAATTATTTTTAGGTTTCTACTTGTTTAGATCTGCGTATTCTCTTTTCCATGCACCCTATGCGATCTCAACAAATCACAAACAGATAGGAAAAGGTGCATCTTCCGGGTAAGCTAATCGATATCTAACCCTCGTTATCATTGAGAAGCGAAATTATTTTCTTCTGTGAAAAGATTTTTTTTAGCACGCTCTCCAAGGCCATCAACAACAAAAACAACAACAACCCCAATCCTCCTTCTGAACATTACAATATGTTTTTCTAGATCATTTGGTTAAAAGTTTCCTTATTAAGTAAGAGGTCTTGAGTTCAAGTCTCTATTTTGTTACTTTTTTTAAAAAAGTTCTTGCTAAAATTGCAAAGTATATTTCACTTCAAATATAAAAGTGAATCACTATAAGTAGCTTTAATATTTTATTTTAGAGTTATTTATTTTGCATGCATATTTTCGT